>CAWUFW010006771.1:618483-1101781 GCA_963921515.1 Calotriton arnoldi
GGGAACAGTCCAGACCGAACTGCCAAGCCATGTCTTCCCTGGACCGGAAACAAGCATCCTGGGACCGGTTTCGGGCTAACAGCCCTCATCAGCCAGGCTATCTTGAATCCAGTGGCAAAGTGAGCAAGGGACCCACATCTGGGCATACCCTGCCAACTTAGGGCGAACAAAGCAAACACAAGGAGATGATGGACGGAGTGCTGAAACTTTTCAAACACTCACCACCAGTCACAGATCTGGGTTGAATCCATCATCATTCTTTAGCTCACTTTGCCACCCCAGTTCAGACACAGCAATATGCAAATCAGTCTTGACCCTGTGCCTCACGGGAACAGTCCAGACCGAACTGTCAAGCCATGTCTTCCCTGGACCGAAAACAAGCATCCTGGGACCGGTTTCGGGCTAACAGCCCTCATCAGCCAGGCTAGCTTGAATCCAGTGGCTAAGTGAGCAAGGGACCCACGTCTGGGCATACCCTGCCAACTTAGGGCGAACAAAGCAAACACAAGGAGATGATGGACAGAGTGCTGAAACTTTTCAAACACTCACCCCCAGTCACAGATCTGGGTTGAATCCATCATCATTCTTTAGCTCACTTTGCCACCCCAGTTCAGACACAGCTATGTGCAAATAAGTCTTGACCCTGTGCCTCATGGGAACAGTCCAGACCGAACTGCCAAGCCATGTCTTCGCTGGAATGGAAACAAGCATCCTGGGACCAGTTTCGGGCTAACTGCCCTCATCAGCCAGGCTAGCTTGAATCCAGTGGCTAAGTGAGCAAGGGACCCACGTCTGGGCATACCCTGCCAACTTAGGGCGAACAAAGCAAACACAAGGAGATGATGGACAGAGTGCTGAAACTTTTCAAACACTCACCCCCAGTCACAGATCTGGGTTGAATCCATCATCATTCTTCCGCTCACTTTGCCACCACAGTTCAGACACAGCTATATGCAAATCAGTCTTGACCCTGTGCCTCACGGGAACAGTCCAGACCGAACTGCCAAGCCATGTCTTCCCTGGACCGGAAACAAGCATCCTGGGACCGGTTTCGGGCTAACAGCCCTCATCAGCCAGGCTAGCTTGAATCCAGTGGCAAAGTGAGCAAGGGACCCACGTCTGGGCATACCCTGCCAACTTAGGGCGAACAAAGCAAACACAAGGAGATGATGGACGGAGTGCTGAAACTTTTCAAACACTCACCCCAGTCACAGATCTGGGTTGAATCCATCATCATTCTTTAGCTCACTTTGCCACCCCAGTTCAGACACAGCTATATGCAAATCAGTCTTGACCCTGTGCCTCACGGGAACAGTCCAGACCGAACTGCCAAGCCATGTCTTCCCTGGACCGGAAACAAGCATCCTGGGACCGGTTTCAGGCTAACAGCCCTCATCAGCCAGGCTAGCTTGAATCCAGTGGCAAAGTGAGCAAGGGACCCATGTCTGGGCATACCCTGCTAACTTAGGGCGAACAAAGCAAACACAAGGAGATGATGGACGGAGTGCTGAAACTTTTCAAACACTCACCCCCAGTCACAGATCTGGGTTGAATCCATCATCATTCTTTAGCTCACTTTGCCACCCCAGTTCAGACACAGCTATATGCAAATCAGTCTTGACCCTGTGCCTCACGGGAACAGTCCAGACCGAACTGCCAAGCCATGTCTTCCCTGGACTGGAAACAAGCATCCTGGGACCGGTTTCGGGCTAACAGCCCTCATCAGCCAGGCTAGCTTGAATCCAGTGGCAAAGTGAGCAAGGGACCCACGTCTGGGCATACCCTGCCAACTTAGGGCGAACAAAGCAAACACAAGGAGATGTTGGACAGAGTGCTGAAACTTTTCAAACACTCACCCCCAGTCACAGATCTGGGTTGAATCCATCATCATTCTTTCGCTCACTTTGCCACCACAGTTCAGACACAGCTATATGCAAATCAGTCTTGACCCTGTGCCTCACGGGAACAGTCCAGACCGAACTGCCAAGCCATGTCTTCCCTGGACCGGAAACCAGCATCCTGGGACCGGTTTCGGGCTAACAGCCTTCATCAGCCAGGCTAGCTTGAATCCAGTTGCAAAGTGAGCAAGGGACCCACGTCTGGGCATACCCTGCCAACTTAGGGCGAACAAAGCAAACACAAGGAGATGATGGACGGAGTGCTGAAACTTTTCAAATACTCACCCCCAGTCACAGATCTGGGTTGAATCCATCATCATTCTTTAGCTCACTTTGCCTTCCCAGTTCAGACACAGCTATATGCAAATCAGTCTTGACAGTGTGCCTCATGGGAACAGTCCAGACCGAACTGCCAAGCCATGTCTTCCCTGGACCGGAAACAAGCATCCTGGGACCGGTTTCGGGCTAACAGCCCTCATCAGCCAGGCTATCTTGAATCCAGTGGCAGAGTGAGCAAGGGACCCACATCTGGGCATACCCTGCCAACTTAGGGCGAACAAAGCAAACACAAGGAGATGATGGACGGAGTGCTGAAACTTTTCAAACACTCACCACCAGTCACAGATCTGGGTTGAATCCATCATCATTCTTTAGCTCACTTTGCCACCCCAGTTCAGACACAGGTATATGCATATCAGTCTTGACCCTGTGCCTCATGGGAACAGTCCAGACCGAACTGCCAAGCCATGTCTTCCCTGGACCGGAAACAAGCATCATGGGACCAGTTTCGCGCTAACAGCCCTCATCAGCCAGGCTAGCTTGAATCCAGTGGCAAAGTGAGCAAGGGACCCACGTCTGGGCATACCCTGCCAACTTAGGGCGAACAAAGCAAACACAAGGAGATGATGGACGGAGTACTGAAACTTTTCAAACACTCACCCCCAGTCACAGATCTGGGTTGAATCCATCATCATTCTTTAGCTCACTTTGCCACCCCAGTTCAAACACAGCTATATGCAATTCAGTCTTGACCCTGTGCCTCACGGGAACAGTCCAGACCGAACTGCCAAGCCATGTCTTCCCTGGACCGGAAACAAGCATCCTGGGACCGGTTTCGGGCTAACAGCCCTCATCAGCCAGGCTAGCTTGAATCCAGTGGCAAAGTGAGCAGGGGACCCACGTCTGGGCATACCCTGCCAACTTAGGGCGAACAAAGCAAACACAAGGAGATGATGGACGGAGTGCTGAAACTTTTCAAACACTCACCCCCAGTCACAGATCTGGGTTGAATCCATCATCATTCTTTAGCTCACTTTGCCACCCCAGTTCAGACACAGCTATATGCAAATCAGTCTTGACCCTGTGCCTCATGGGAACAGTCCAGACCGAACTGCCAAGCCATGTATTCCCTGGACCGCAATCAAGCATTCTGGGACCGGTTTCGGGCTAACAGCCCTCATCAAACAGGCTAGCTTGAATCCAGTGGCAAAGTGAGCAATGGACCCACGTCTGGGCATACCCTGCCAACTTAGGGCGAACAAAGCAAACACAAGGAGATGATGGACGGAGTGCTGAAACTTTTCAAACACTCACCCCCAGTCACACATCTGGGTTGAATCCATCATCATTCTTTAGCTCACTTTGCCACCCCAGTTCAGACACAGCTATATGCAAATCAGTCTTGACCCTGTGCCTCATGGGAACAGTCCAGACCGAACTGCCAAGCCATGTCTTCCCTGGACCGGAAACAAGCATCCTGGGACCGGTTTCGGGCTAACAGCCCTCATCAGCCAGGCTAGCTTGAATCCAGTGGCAAAGTGAGCAAGGGACCCACGTCTGGGCATACCCTGCCAACTTAGGGCGAACAAAGCAAACACAAGGAGATGTTGGACAGAGTGCTGAAACTTTTCAAACACTCACCCCCAGTCACAGATCTGGGTTGAATCCATCATCATTCTTTCGCTCACTTTGCCACCACAGTTCAGACACAGCTATATGCAAATCAGTCTTGACCCTGTGCCTCACGGGAACAGTCCAGACCGAACTGCCAAGCCATGTCTTCCCTGGACCGGAAACCAGCATCCTGGGACCGGTTTCGGGCTAACAGCCCTCATCAGCCAGGCTAGCTTGAATCCAGTTGCAAAGTGAGCAAGGGACCCACGTCTGGGCATACCCTGCCAACTTAGGGCGAACAAAGCAAACACAAGGAGATGATGGACGGAGTGCTGAAACTTTTCAAACACTCACCCCCAGTCACAGATCTGGGTTGAATCCATCATCATTCTTTAGCTCACTTTGCCACCCCAGTTCAGACACAGGTATATGCATATCAGTCTTGACCCTGTGCCTCATGGGAACAGTCCAGACCGAACTGCCAAGCCATGTCTTCCCTGGACCGGAAACAAGCATCCTGGGACCAGTTTCGCGCTAACAGCCCTCATCAGCCAGGCTAGCTTGAATCCAGTGGCAAAGTGAGCAAGGGACCCACGTCTGGGCATACCCTGCCAACTTAGGGCGAACAAAGCAAACACAAGGAGATGATGGACGGAGTACTGAAACTTTTCAAACACTCACCCCCAGTCACAGATCTGGGTTGAATCCATCATCATTCTTTAGCTCACTTTGCCACCCCAGTTCAAACACAGCTATATGCAAATCAGTCTTGACCCTGTGCCTCATGGGAACAGTCCAGACCGAACTGCCAAGCCATGTCTTCCCTGGACCGGAAACAAGCATCCTGGGACCGGTTTCGGGCTAACAGCCCTCATCAGCCAGGCTAGCTTGAATCCAGTGGCAAAGTGAGCAAGGGACCCACGTCTGGGCATACCCTGCCAACTTAGGGCGAACAAAGCAAACACAAGGAGATGATGGACGGAGTGCTGAAACTTTTCAAACACTCACCCCCAGTCACAGATCTGGGTTGAATCCATCATCATTCTTTAGCTCACTTTGCCACCCCAGTTCAGACACAGCTATATGCAAATCAGTCTTGACCCTGTGCCTCATGGGAACAGTCCAGACCGAACTGCCAAGCCATGTCTTCCCTGGACCGGAAACAAGCATCCTGGGACCGGTTTCGGGCTAACAGCCCTCATCAGCCAGGCTAGCTTGAATCCAGTGGCAAAGTGAGCAAGGGACCCACGTCTGGGCATACCCTGCCAACTTAGGGCGAACAAAGCAAACACAAGGAGATGATGGACGGAGTGCTGAAACTTTTCAAACACTCACCCCCAGTCACAGATCTGGGTTGAATCCATCATCATTCTTTAGCTCACTTTGCCACCCCAGTTCAGACACAGCTATATGCAAATCAGTCTTGACCCTGTGCCTCATGGGAACAGTCCAGACCGAACTGCCAAGCCATGTCTTCCCTGGACCGGAAACAAGCATCCTGGGACCGGTTTCGGGCTAACAGCCCTCATCAGCCAGGCTAGCTTGAATCCAGTGGCAAAGTGAGCAAGGGACCCACGTCTGGGCATACCCTGCCAACTTAGGGCGAACAAAGCAAACACAAGGAGATGATGGACAGAGTGCTGAAACTTTCAGACACTCACCCCCAGTCACACATCTGGGTTGAATCCATCATCATTCTTTAGCTCACTTCGCCACCCCAGTTCAGACACAGCTAAATGCAAATCAGTCTTGACCCTGTGCCTCATGGGAACAGTCCAGACCGAACTGCCAAGCCATGTCTTCCCTGGACCGGAAACAAGCATCCTGGGACCGGTTTCGGGCTAACAGCCCTCATCAACCAGGCTAGCTTGAATCCAGTGGCAAAGTGAGCAAGGGACCCACGTCTGGGCATACCCTGCCAACTTAAGGTGAACAAAGCAAACACAAGGAGATGATGGACGGAGTGCTGAAACTTTTCAAACACTCACCCCCAGTCACAGATCTGGTTTGAATCCATCATCATTCTTTAGCTCACTTTGCCACCCCAGTTCAGACACAGCTATATGCAAATCAGTCTTGACCCTGTGCCTCATGGGAACAGTCCAGACCGAACTGCCAAGCCATGTCTTCCCTGGACCGGAAACAAGCATCCTGGGACCGGTTTCGGGCTAACAGCCCTCATCAGCCAGGCTAGCTTGAATCCAGTGGCAAAGTGAGCAAGGGACCCACGTCTGGGCATACCCTGCCAACTTAGGGCGAACAAAGCAAACACAAGGAGATGATGGACAGAGTGCTGAAACTTTTCAAACACTCACCCCCAGTCACAGATCTGGGTTGAATCCATCATCATTCTTTAGCTCACTTTGCCACCACAGTTCAGACACAGCTATATGCAAATCAGTCTTGACCCTGTGCCTCACGGGAACAGTCCAGACCGAACTGCCAAGCCATGTCTTCCCTGGACCGGAAACAAGCATCCTGGGACCGGTTTCGGGCTAACAGCCCTCATCAGCCAGGCTAGCTTGAATCCAGTGGCAAAGTGAGCAAGGGACCCACGTCTGGGCATACCCTGCCAACTTAGGGCGAACAAAGCAAACACAAGGAGATGATGGACGGAGTGCTGAAACTTTTCAAACACTCACCCCCAGTCACAGATCTGGGTTGAATCCATCATCATTCTTTAGCTCACTTTGCCACCCCAGTTCAGACACAGCTATATGCAAATCAGTCTTGACCCTGTGCCTCATGGGAACAGTCCAGACCGAACTGCCAAGCCATGTCTTCCATGGACCGGAAACAAGCATCCTGGGACCGGTTTCGGGCTAACAGCCCTCATCAGCCAGGCTAGCTTGAATCCAGTGGCAAAGTGAGCAAGGGACCCACGTCTGGGCATACCCTGCTAACTTAGGGCGAACAAAGCAAACACAAGGAGATGATGGACGGAGTGCTGAAACTTTTCAAACACTCACCCCCAGTCACAGATCTGGGTTGAATCCATCATCATCCTTTAGCTCACCTTGCCACCCCAGTTCAGACAAAGCTATATGCAAATCAGTCTTGACCCTGTGCCTCATGGGAACAGTCCAGACCGAACTGCCAAGCCATGTCTTCGCTGGAATGGAAACAAGCATCCTGGGACCAGTTTCGGGCTAACAGCCCTCATCAGCCAGGCTAGCTTGAATCCAGTGGCTAAGTGAGCAAGGGACCCACGTCTGGGCATACCCTGCCAACTTAGGGCGAACAAAGCAAACACAAGGAGATGATGGACAGAGTGCTGAAACTTTTCAAACACTCACCCCCAGTCACAGATCTGGGTTGAATCCATCATCATTCTTCCGCTCACTTTGCCACCACAGTTCAGACACAGCAATATGCAAATCAGTCTTGACCCTGTGCCTCACGGGAACAGTCCAGACCGAACTGCCAAGCCATGTCTTCCCTGGACCGGAAACAAGCATCCTGGGACCGGTTTCGGGCTAACAGCCCTCATCAGCCAGGCTAGCTTGAATCCAGTGGCAAAGTGAGCAAGGGACCCACGTCTGGGCATACCCTGCCAACTTAGGGCGAACAAAGCAAACACAAGGAGATGATGGACGGAGTGCTGAAACTTTTCAAACACTCACCCGCAGTCACAGATCTGGGTTGAATCCATCATCATTCTTTAGCTCACTTTGCCACCCCAGTTCAGACACAGCTATATGCAAATCAGTCTTGACCCTGTGCCTCACGGGAACAGTCCAGACCGAACTGCCAAGCCATGTCTTCCCTGGACCGGAAACAAGCATCCTGGGACCGGTTTCAGGCTAACAGCCCTCATCAGCCAGGCTAGCTTGAATCCAGTGGCAAAGTGAGCAAGGGACCCATGTCTGGGCATACCCTGCTAACTTAGGGCGAACAAAGCAAACACAAGGAGATGATGGACGGAGTGCTGAAACTTTTCAAACACTCACCCCCAGTCACAGATCTGGGTTGAATCCATCATCATTCTTTAGCTCACTTTGCCACCCCAGTTCAGACACAGCTATATGCAAATCAGTCTTGACCCTGTGCCTCACGGGAACAGTCCAGACCGAACTGCCAATCCATGTCTTCCCTGGACTGGAAACAAGCATCCTGGGACCGGTTTTGGGCTAACAGCCCTCATCAGCCAGGCTAGCTTGAATCCAGTGGCAAAGTGAGCAAGGGACCCACGTCTGGGCATACCCTGCCAACTTAGGGCGAACAAAGCAAACACAAGGAGATGTTGGACAGAGTGCTGAAACTTTTCAAACACTCACCCCCAGTCACAGATCTGGGTTGAATCCATCATCATTCTTTCGCTCACTTTGCCACCACAGTTCAGACACAGCTATATGCAAATCAGTCTTGACCCTGTGCCTCACGGGAACAGTCCAGACCGAACTGCCAAGCCATGTCTTCCCTGGACCGGAAACCAGCATCCTGGGACCGGTTTCGGGCTAACAGCCTTCATCAGCCAGGCTAGCTTGAATCCAGTTGCAAAGTGAGCAAGGGACCCACGTCTGGGCATACCCTGCCAACTTAGGGCGAACAAAGCAAACACAAGGAGATGATGGACGGAGTGCTGAAACTTTTCAAATACTCACCCCCAGTCACAGATCTGGGTTGAATCCATCATCATTCTTTAGCTCACTTTGCCTTCCCAGTTCAGACACAGCTATATGCAAATCAGTCTTGACAGTGTGCCTCATGGGAACAGTCCAGACCGAACTGCCAAGCCATGTCTTCCCTGGACCGGAAACAAGCATCCTGGGACCGGTTTCGGGCTAACAGCCCTCATCAGCCAGGCTATCTTGAATCCAGTGGCAAAGTGAGCAAGGGACCCACATCTGGGCATACCCTGCCAACTTAGGGCGAACAAAGCAAACACAAGGAGATGATGGACGGAGTGCTGAAACTTTTCAAACACTCACCACCAGTCACAGATCTGGGTTGAATCCATCATCATTCTTTAGCTCACTTTGCCACCCCAGTTCAGACACAGCTATATGCAAATCAGTCTTGACCCTGTGCCTCATGGGAACAGTCCAGACCGAACTGTCAAGCCATGTCTTCCCTGGACCGGAAACAAGCATCCTGGGACCGGTTTCGGGCTAACAGCCCTCATCAGCCAGGCTAGCTTGAATCCAGTGGCAAAGTGAGCAAGGGACCCACGTCTGGGCATACCCTGCCAACTTAGGGCGAACAAAGCAAACACAAGGAGATGATGGACAGAGTGCTGAAACTTTTCAAACACTCACCCCCAGTCACAGATCTGGGTTGAATCCATCATCATTCTTTAGCTCACTTTGCCACCCCAGTTCAGACACAGCTATATGCAAATAAGTCTTGACCCTGTGCCTCATGGGAACAGTCCAGACCGAACTGCCAAGCCATGTCTTCGCTGGACCGGAAACAAGCATCCTGGGACCAGTTTCAGGCTAACAGCCCTCATCAGCCAGGCTAGCTTGAATCCAGTGGCTAAGTGAGCAAGGGACCCACGTCTGGGCATACCCTGCCAACTTAGGGCGAACAAAGCAAACACAAGGAGATGATGGACAGAGTGCTGAAACTTTTCAAACACTCACCCCCAGTCACAGATCTGGGTTGAATCCATCATCATTCTTCCGCTCACTTTGCCACCACAGTTCAGACACAGCAATATGCAAATCAGTCTTGACCCTGTGCCTCACGGGAACAGTCCAGACCGAACTGCCAAGCCATGTCTTCCCTGGACCGGAAACTAGCATCCTGGGACCGGTTTCGGGCTAACAGCCCTCATCAGCCAGGCTAGCTTGAATCCAGTGGCAAAGTGAGCAAGGGACCCACGTCTGGGCATACCCTGCCAACTTAGAGGCGAACAAAGCAAACACAAGGAGATGATGGACGGAGTGCTGAAACTTTTCAAACACTCACCCCAGTCACAGATCTGGGTTGAATCCATCATCATTCTTTAGCTCACTTTGCCACCCCAGTTCAGACACAGCTATATGCAAATCAGTCTTGACCCTGTGCCTCACGGGAACAGTCCAGACCGAACTGCCAAGCCATGTCTTCCCTGGACCGGAAACAAGCATCCTGGGACCGGTTTCAGGCTAACAGCCCTCATCAGCCAGGCTAGCTTGAATCCAGTGGCAAAGTGAGCAAGGGACCCATGTCTGGGCATACCCTGCTAACTTAGGGCGAACAAAGCAAACACAAGGAGATGATGGACGGAGTGCTGAAACTTTTCAAACACTCACCCCCAGTCACAGATCTGGGTTGAATCCATCATCATTCTTTAGCTCACTTTGCCACCCCAGTTCAGACACAGCTATATGCAAATCAGTCTTGACCCTGTGCCTCACGGGAACAGTCCAGATCGAACTGCCAAGCCATGTCTTCCCTGGACTGGAAACAAGCATCCTGGGACCGGTTTCGGGCTAACAGCCCTCATCAGCCAGGCTAGCTTGAATCCAGTGGCAAAGTGAGCAAGGGACCCACGTCTGGGCATACCCTGCCAACTTAGGGCGAACAAAGCAAACACAAGGAGATGTTGGACAGAGTGCTGAAACTTTTCAAACACTCACCCCCAGTCACAGATCTGGGTTGAATCCATCATCATTCTTTCGCTCACTTTGCCACCACAGTTCAGACACAGCTATATGCAAATCAGTCTTGACCCTGTGCCTCACGGGAACAGTCCAGACCGAACTGCCAAGCCATGTCTTCCCTGGACCGGAAACCAGCATCCTGGGACCGGTTTCGGGCTAACAGCCCTCATCAGCCAGGCTAGCTTGAATCCAGTTGCAAAGTGAGCAAGGGACCCACGTCTGGGCATACCCTGCCAACTTAGGGCGAACAAAGCAAACACAAGGAGATGATGGACGGAGTGCTGAAACTTTTCAAATACTCACCCCCAGTCACAGATCTGGGTTGAATCCATCATCATTCTTTAGCTCACTTTGCCTTCCCAGTTCAGACACAGCTATATGCAAATCAGTCTTGACAGTGTGCCTCATGGGAACAGTCCAGACCGAACTGCCAAGCCATGTCTTCCCTGGACCGGAAACAAGCATCCTGGGACCGGTTTCGGGCTAACAGCCCTCATCAGCCAGGCTATCTTGAATCCAGTGGCAGAGTGAGCAAGGGACCCACATCTGGGCATACCCTGCCAACTTAGGGCGAACAAAGCAAACACAAGGAGATGATGGACGGAGTGCTGAAACTTTTCAAACACTCACCCCCAGTCACAGATCTGGGTTGAATCCATCATCATTCTTTAGCTCACTTTGCCACCCCAGTTCAGACACAGGTATATGCATATCAGTCTTGACCCTGTGCCTCATGGGAACAGTCCAGACCGAACTGCCAAGCCATGTCTTCCCTGGACCGGAAACAAGCATCCTGGGACCAGTTTCGCGCTAACAGCCCTCATCAGCCAGGCTAGCTTGAATCCAGTGGCAAAGTGAGCAAGGGACCCACGTCTGGGCATACCCTGCCAACTTAGGGCGAACAAAGCAAACACAAGGAGATGATGGACGGAGTACTGAAACTTTTCAAACACTCACCCCCAGTCACAGATCTGGGTTGAATCCATCATCATTCTTTAGCTCACTTTGCCACCCCAGTTCAAACACAGCTATATGCAATTCAGTCTTGACCCTGTGCCTCACGGGAACAGTCCAGACCGAACTGCCAAGCCATGTCTTCCCTGGACCGGAAACAAGCATCCTGGGACCGGTTTCGGGCTAACAGCCCTCATCAGCCAGGCTAGCTTGAATCCAGTGGCAAAGAGAGTAGGGGACCCACGTCTGGGCATATCCTGCCAACTTAGGGCGAACAAAGCAAACACAAGGAGATGATGGACGGAGTACTGAAACTTTTCAAACACTCACCCCCAGTCACAGATCTGGGTTGAATCCATCATCATTCTTTAGCTCACTTTGCCACCCCAGTTCAGACACAGCTATATGCAAATCAGTCTTGACCCTGTGCCTCATGGGAACAGTCCAGACCGAACTGCCAAGCCATGTCTTCCCTGGACCGGAAACAAGCATCCTGGGACCGGTTTCGGGCTAACAGCCCTCATCAACCAGGCTAGCTTAAATCCAGTGGCAAAGTGAGCAAGGGACCCACGTCTGGGCATACCCTGCCAACTTAGGGCGAACAAAGCAAACACAAGGAGATGATGGACGGAGTGCTGAAACTTTCAAACACTCACCCCAGTCACAGATCTGGGTTGAATCCATCATCATTCTTTAGCTCACTTTGCCACCCCAGTTCAGACACAGCTAAATGCAAATCAGTCTTGACCCTGTGCCTCATGGGAACAGTCCAGTCCGAACTGCCAAGCCATGTCTTCCCTGGACCGGAAACAAGCATCCTGGGACCGGTTTCGGGCTAACAGCCCTCATCAGCCAGGCTACCTTGAATCCAGTGGCAAAGTGAGCAAGGGACCCACGTCTGGGCATACCCTGCCAACTTAGGGCGAACAAAGCAAACACAAGGAGATGTTGGACAGAGTGCTGAAACTTTTCAAACACTCACCCCCAGTCACAGATCTGGGTTGAATCCATCATCATTCTTTCGCTCACTTTGCCACCACAGTTCAGACACAGCTATATGCAAATCAGTCTTGACCCTGTGCCTCACGGGAACAGTCCAGACCGAACTGCCAAGCCATGTCTTCCCTGGACCGGAAACCAGCATCCTGGGACCGGTTTCGGGCTAACAGCCTTCATCAGCCAGGCTAGCTTGAATCCAGTGGCAAAGTGAGCAAGGGACCCACGTCTGGGCATACCCTGCCAACTTAGGGCGAACAAAGCAAACACAAGGAGATGATGGACGGAGTGCTGAAACTTTTCAAACACTCACCCCCAGTCACAGATCTGGGTTGAATCCATCATCATTCTTTAGCTCACTTTGCCACCCCAGTTCAGACACAGCTATATGCAATTCAGTCTTGACCCTGTGCCTCATGGGAACAGTCCAGACCGAACTGCCAAGCCATGTCTTCCCTGGACCGGAAACAAGCATCCTGGGACCGGTTTCGGGCTAACAGCCCTCATCAGCCAGGCTAGCTTGAATCCAGTGGCAAAGTGAGCAAGGGACCCACGTCTGGGCATACCCTGCCAACTTAGGGCGAACAAAGCAAACACAAGGAGATGATGGACGGAGTGCTGAAACTTTTCAAACACTCACCCCCAGTCACAGATCTGGGTTGAATCCATCATCATTCTTTAGCTCACTTTGCCACCCCAGTTCAGACACAGCTATATGCATATCAGTCTTGACCCTGTGCCTCATGGGAACAGTCCAGACCGAACTGCCAAGCCATGTCTTCCCTGGACCGGAAACAAGCATCCTGGGACCGGTTTCGGGCTAACAGCCCTCATCAACCAGGCTAGCTTAAATCCAGTGGCAAAGTGAGCAAGGGACCCACGTCTGGGCATACCCTGCCAACTTAGGGCGAACAAAGCAAACACAAGGAGATGATGGACAGAGTGCTGAAACTTTTCAAACACTCACCCCCAGTCACAGATCTGGGTTGAATCCATCATCATTCTTTAGCTCACTTTGCCACCCCAGTTCAGACACAGCTATATGCAAATCAGTCTTGACCCTGTGCCTCATGGGAACAGTCCAGACCGAACTGCCAAGCCATGTCTTCCCTGGACCGGAAACAAGCATCCTGGGACCGGTTTCGGGCTAACAGCCCTTATTCAGCCAGGCTAGCTTGAATCCAGTGGCAAAGTGAGCAAGGGACCTATGTCTGGGCATACCCTGCCAACTTAAGGCGAACAAAGCAAACACAAGGAGATGATGGACGGAGTGCTGAAACTTTTCAAACACTCACCCCCAGTCACAGATCTGGGTTGAATCCATCATCACTCTTTAGCTCACTTTGCCACCACAGTTCAGACACAGCTATATGCAAATCAGTTTTGACCCTTTGCCTCATGGGAACAGTCCAGACCGAACTGCCAAGCCATGTCTTCCCTGGAACGGAAACAAGCATCCTGGGACCGGTTTTGGGCTAACAGCCCTCATCAGCCAGGCTGGCTTGAATCCAGTGGCAAAGTGAGCAAGGGACCCACGTCTGGGCATACCCTGCCAACTTAGGGCGAACAAAGCAAACACAAGGAGATGATGGACAGAGTGCTGAAACTTTTCAAACACTCACCCCAGTCACAGATCTGGGTTGAATCCATCATCATTCTTCTAGCTCACTTTGCCACCACAGTTCAGACACAGCTATATGCAAATCAGTCTTGACCCTGTGCCTCACGGGAACAGTCCAGACCGAACTGCCAAGCCATGTCTTCCCTGGACCGGAAACAAGCATCCTGGGACCGGTTTCGGGCTAACAGCCCTCATCAGCCAGGCTAGCTTGAATCCAGTGGCAAAGTGAGCAAGGGACCCACGTCTGGGCATATCCTGCCAACTTAGGGCGAACAAAGCAAACACAAGGAGATGATGGACGGAGTGCTGAAACTTTTCAAACACTCACCCCCAGTCACAGATCTGGGTTGAATCCATCATCATTCTTTAGCTCACTTTGCCACCCCAGTTCAGACACAGCTATATGCAAATCAGTCTTGACCCTGTGCCTCACGGGAACAGTCCAGACCGAACTACCAAGCCATGTCTTCCATGGACCGGAAACAAGCATCCTGGGACCGGTTTCGGGCTAACAGCCCTCATCAGCCAGGCTAGCTTGAATCCAGTGGCAAAGTGAGCAAGGGACCCACGTCTGGGCATACCCTGCTAACTTAGGGCGAACAAAGCAAACACAAGGAGATGATGGACGGAGTGCTGAAACTTTTCAAACACTCACCCCCAGTCACAGATCTGGGTTGAATCCATCATCATTCTTTAGCTCACTTTGCCACCCCAGTTCAGACAACAGCTATATGCAAATCAGTCTTGACCCTGTGCCTCATGGGAACAGTCCAGACCGAACTGCCAAGCCATGTCTTCCCTGGACCGGAAACAAGCATCCTGGGACCGGTTTCGGGCTAACAGCCCTCATCAGCCAGGCTAGCTTGAATCCAGTGGCAAAGTGAGCAAGGGACCCACGTCTGGGCATACCCTGCCAACTTAGGGCGAACAAAGCAAACACAAGGAGATGATGGACAGAGTGCTGAAACTTTTCAAACACTCACCCCCAGTCACAGATCTGGGTTGAATCCATCATCATTCTTTACGCTCACTTTGCCACCACAGTTCAGACACAGCTATATGCAAATCAGTCTTGACCCTGTGCCTCATGGGAACAGTCCAGACCGAACTGCCTAGCCATGTCTTCCCTGGACCGGAAACAAGCATCCTGGGACCGGTTTCGGGCTAACAGCCCTCATCAGCCAGGCTAGCTTGAATCCAGTGGCAAAGTGAGCAAGGGACCCACGTCTGGGCATACCCTGCCAACTTAGGGCGAACAAAGCAAGCACAAGGAGATGATGGACGGAGTACTGAAACTTTTCAAACACTCACCCCCAGTCACAGATCTGGGTTGAATCCATCATCATTCTTTAGCTCACTTTGCCACCCCAGTTCAGACACAGCTATATGCAAATGCAGTCTTGACCCTGTGCCTCATGGGAACAGTCCAGACCGAACTGCCAAGCCATGTCTTCCCTGGACCGGAAACAAGCATACTGGGACCGGTTTCGGGCTAACAGCCCTCATCAGCCAGGCTAGCTAGAATCAGTGGCAAAGTGAGCAAGGGACCCACGTCTGGGCATACCCTGCCAACTTAGGGCGAACAAAGCAAACACAAGGAGATGATGGACGGAGTGCTGAAACTTTTCAAACACTCACCCCCAGTCACAGATCTGGGTTGAATCCATCATCATTCTTTATCTCACTTTGCCACCCCAGTTCAGACACAGCTATATGCAAATCAGTCTTGACCCTGTGCCTCTTGGGAACAGTCCAGACCGAACTGCCAAGCCATGTCTTCCCTGGACCGGAAACAAGCATCCTGTGACCGGTTTCGGGATAACAGCCCTCATCAGCCAGGCTAGCTTGAATCCAGTGGCAAAGTGAGCAAGGGACCCACGTCTGGGCATACCCTGCCAACTTAGGGAGAACAAAGCAAACACAAGGAGATGATGGACGGAGTGCTGAAACTTTTCAAACACTCACCCCCAGTCACAGATCTGGGTTGAATCCATCATCATTCTTTAGCTCACTTTGCCACCCCAGTTCAGACACAGCTATATGCAAATCAGTCTTGACCCTGTGCCTCATGGGAACAGTCCAGACCGAACTGCCAAGCCATGTCTTCCCTGGACCGGAAACAAGCATCCTGGGACCGGTTTCGGGCTTAACAGCCCTCATCAGCCAGGCTAGCTTGAATCCAGTAGCAAAGTGAGCAAGGGACCCACGTCTGGGCATACCCTGCCAACTTAGGGCGAACAAAGCAAACACAAGGAGATGATGGACCGAGTACTGAAACTTTTCAAACACTCACCCCCAGTCACAGATCTGGGTTGAATCCATCATCATTCTTTAGCTCACTTTGCCCCCCCAGTTCAGACACAGCTATATGCAAATCAGTCTTGACCCTGTGCCTCATTGGAACAGTCCAGACCAAACTGCCAAGCCATGTCTTCCCTGGAACGGAAACAAGCATCCTGAGACCGGTTTCGGGCTAACAGCCCTCATCAGCCAGGCTAGCTTGAATTCAGTGGCAAAGTGAGTAAGGGACCCACGTCTGGGCATACCCTGCCAACTTAGGGCGAACAAAGCAAACACAAGGAGATGATGGACAGAGTGCTGAAACTTTTCAAACACTCACCCCCAGTCACAGATCTGGGTTGAATCCATCATCATTCTTTAGCTCACTTTGCCACCCCAGTTCAAACACAGCTATATGCAATTCAGTCTTGACCCTGTGCCTCACGGGAACAGTCCAGACCGAACTGCCAAGCCATGTCTTCCCTGGACCGGAAACAAGCATCCTGGGACCGGTTTCAGGCTAACAGCCCTCATCAGCCAGGCTAGCTTGTATCCAGTGGCAAAGTGAGCAAGGGACCCACGTCTGGGCATACCCTGCCAACTTAGGGCGAACAAAGCAAACACAAGGAGATGATGGACGGAGTGCTGAAACTTTTCAAACACTCACCCCCAGTCACAGATCTGGGTTGAATCCATCATCATTCTTTAGCTCACTTTGCCACCCCAGTTCAGACACAGCTATATGCATATCAGTCTTGACCCTGTGCCTCATGGGAACAGTCCAGACCGAACTGCCAAGCCATGTCTTCCCTGGACCGGAAACAAGCATCCTGGGACCGGTTTCGGGCTAACAGCCTTCATCAGCCAGGCTAGCTTGAATCCAGTGGCAAAGAGAGCAGGGGACCCACGTCTGGGCATATCCTGCCAACTTAGGGCGAACAAAGCAAACACAAGGAGATGATGGACGGAGTACTGAAACTTTTCAAACACTCACCCCCAGTCACAGATCTGGGTTGAATCCATCATCATTCTTTAGCTCACTTTGCCACCCCAGTTCAGACACAGCTATATGCAAATCAGTCTTGACCCTGTGCCTCATGGGAACAGTCCAGACCGAACTGCCAAGCCATGTCTTCCCTGGACCGGAAACAAGCATCCTGGGACCGGTTTCGGGCTAACAGCCCTCATCAAACGCTAGCTTAAATCCAGTGGCAAAGTGAGCAAGGGACCCACGTCTGGGCATACCCTGCCAACTTAGGGCGAACAAAGCAAACACAAGGAGATGATGGACGGAGTGCTGAAACTTTCAGACACTCACCCCCAGTCACACATCTGGGTTGAATCTATCATCATTCTTTAGCTCACTTTGCCACCCCAGTTCAGACACAGCTAAATGCAAATCAGTCTTGACCCTGTGCCTCATGGGAACAGTCCAGTCCGAACTGCCAAGCCATGTCTTCCCTGGACCGGAAACAAGCATCCTGGGACCGGTTTCGGGCTAACAGCCCTCATCAGCCAGGCTATCTTGAATCCAGTGGCAAAGTGAGCAAGGGACCCACGTCTGGGCATACCCTGCCAACTTAAGGCGAACAAAGCAAACACAAGGAGATAATGGACGGAGTGCTGAAACTTTTCAAACACTCACCCCCAGTCACAGATCTGGGTTGAATCCATCATCATTCTTCCGCTCACTTTGCCACCACAGTTCAGACACAGCTATATGCAAATCAGTCTTGACCCTGTGCCTCATGGGAACAGTCCAGACCGAACTGCCAAGCCATGTCTTCCCTGGAACGGAAACAAGCATCCTGGGACCGGTTTTGGGCTAACAGCCCTCATCAGCCAGGCTGGCTTGAATCCAGTGGCAAAGTGAGCAAGGGACCCACGTCTGGGCATACCCTGCCAACTTAGGGGCGAACAAAGCAAACACAAGGAGATGATGGACAGAGTGCTGAAACTTTTCAAACACTCACCCCTGTCACAGATCTGGGTTGAATCCATCATCATTCTTCAGCTCACTTTGCCACCACATTTCAGACACAGCTATATGCAAATCAGTCTTGACACTGTGCCTCACGGGAACAGTCCAGACCGAACTGCCAAGCCATGTCTTCCCTGGACCGGAAACAAGCATCCTGGGACCGGTTTCGGGCTAACAGCCCTCATCAGCCAGGCTAGCTTGAATCCAGTGGCAAAGTGAGCAAGGGACCCACGTCTGGGCATACCCTGCCAACTTAGGGCGAACAAAGCAAACACAAGGAGATGATGGACGGAGTGCTGAAACTTTTCAAACACTCACCTCCAGTCACAGATCTGGGTTGAATCCATCATCATTCTTTATCTCACTTTGCCACCCCAGTTCAGACACAGCTATATGCAAATCAGTCTTGACCCTGTGCCTCATGGGAACAGTCCAGACCGAACTGCCAAGCCATGTCTTCCCTGGACCGGAAACAAGCACCCTGGGACCGGTTTCGGGCTAACAGCCCTCATCTGCCAGGCTAGCTTGAATCCAGTGGCAAAGTGAGCAAGGGACCCACGTCTGGGCATACCCTGCCAACTTAGGGCGAACAAAGCAAACACAAGGAGTTGATGGACGGAGTGCTGAAACTTTTCAAACACTCACCCCCAGTCACAGATCTGGGTTGAATCCATCATCTTTCTTTAGCTCACTTTGCCACCCCAGTTCGAACACAGCTATATGCAAATCCGTCTTGACCCTGTGCCTCATGGGAACAGTCCAGACCGAACTGCCAAGCCATGTCTTCCCTGGACCGGGAACAAGCATCCTGGGACCGGTTTCGGGCTAACAGCCGTCATCAGCCAAGCTAGCTTGAATCCAGTGGCAAAGTGAGCAAGGGACCCACGTCTGGGCATACCCTGCCAACTTAGGGCGAACAAAGCAAACACAAGGAGATGATGGACGGAGTGCTGAAACTTTTCAAACACTCACCCCCATTCACAGATCTGGGTTGAATCCATCATCATTCTTTAGCTCACTTTGCCACCCCAGTTCAGACACAGCTATATGCAAATCAGTCTTGACCCTGTGCCTCATGGGAACAGTCCATATCGAACTGCCAAGCCATGTCTTCCCTGGACCAGAAACAAGCATCCTGGGACCGGTTTCGGGCTAACAGCCCTCATCAGCCAGGCTAGCTTGAATCCAGTGGCAAAGTGAGCAAGGGACCCACGTCTGGGCATACCCTGCCAACTTAGGGCGAACAAAGCAAACACAAGGAGATGATGGACGGAGTGCTGAAACTTTTCAAACACTCACCCCCAGTCACAGATCTGGGTTGAATCCATCATCATTC
This sequence comes from Calotriton arnoldi, assembly GCA_963921515.1. NCBI lineage: Eukaryota > Metazoa > Chordata > Amphibia > Caudata > Salamandridae > Calotriton > Calotriton arnoldi. Next base: position 638,033 of record CAWUFW010006771.1, read on the forward strand.
TTTAGCTCACTTTGCCACCCCAGTTCAGACACAGCTATATATGCAAATCAGTCTTGACCCTGTGCCTCATGGGAACAGTCCAGACCGAACTGCCAAGCCATGTCTTCCCTGGATCGGAAACAAGCATCCTGGGACCGGTTTCGGGCTAACAGCCCTCATCAGCCAGGCTAGCTTGAATCCAGTGGCAAAGTGATCAAGGGACCCATGTCTGGGCATACCCTGCCAACTTAGGGCGAACAAACCAAACACAAGGAGATGATGGACGGAGTGCTGAAACTTTTCAAACACTCACCCCCAGTCACAGATCTGGGTTGAATCCATCATCATTCTTTAGCTCACTTTGCCACCCCAGTTCAGACACAGCTATATACAAATCAGTCTTGACCCTGTGCCTCATGGGAACAGTCCAGACCGAACTGCCAAGCCATGTCTTCCCTGGACCGGAAACAAGCATCCTGGGACCGGTTTCGGGCTAACAGCCCTCATCAGCCAGGCTAGCTTGAATCCAGTGGCAAAGTGAGCAAGGGACCCACGTCTGGGCATACCCTGCCAACTTAGGGCGAACAAAGCAAACACAAGGAGATGATGGACGGAGTGCTGAAACTTTTCAAACACTCACCCCCAGTCACAGATCTGGGTTGAATCCATCATCATTCTTTAGCTCACTTTGCCACCCCAGTTCAGACACAGCTATATGCAAATCAGTCTTGACCCTGTGCCTCATGGGAACAGTCCAGACCGAACTGCCAAGCCATGTCTTCCCTGGACTGGAAACAAGCATCCTGGGACCGGTTTCAGGCTAACAGCCCTCATCAGCAGGCTAGCTTGAATCCAGTGGCAAAGTGAGCAAGGGACCCACGTCTGGGCATACCCTGCCAACTTAGGGCGAACAAAGCAAACACAAGGAGATGATGGACGGAGTGCTGAAACTTTTCAAACACTCACCCCCAGTCACAGATCTGGGTTGAATCCATCATCATTCTTTAGCTCACTTTGCCACCCCAGTTCAGACACAGCTATATGCAAATCAGTCTTGACCCTGTGCCTCATGGGAACAGTCCAGACCGAACTGCCAAGCCATGTCTTCCCTGGACCGGAAACAAGCATCCTGGGACCGGTTTCGGGCTAACAGCCCTCATCAGCCAGGCTAGCTTGAATCCAGTGGCAAAGTGAGCAAGGGACCCACGTCTGGGCATACCCTGCCAACTTAGGGCGAACAAAGCAAACACAAGGAGATGATGGACGGAGTGCTGAAACTTTTCAAACACTCACCCCCAGTCACAGATCTGGGTTGAATCCATCATCATTCTTTAGCTCACTTTGCCACCCCAGTTCAGACACAGCTATATATGCAAATCAGTCTTGACCCTGTGCCTCTTGGGAACAGTCCAGACCGAACTGCCAAGCCATGTCTTCCCTGGACCGGAAACAAGCATCCTGGGACCGGTTTCGGGCTAACAGCCCTCATCAGCCAGGCTATCTTGAATCCAGTGGCAAAGTGAGCAAGGGACCCACGTCTGGGCATACCCTGCCAACTTAAGGCGAACAAAGCAAACACAAGGAGATGATGGACGGAGTGCTGAAACTTTTCAAACACTCACCCCCAGTCACAGATCTTGGTTGAATCCATCATCATTCTTCCGCTCACTTTGCCACCACAGTTCAGACACAGCTATATGCAAATCAGTCTTGACCCTGTGCCTCATGGGAACAGTCCAGACCGAACTGCCAAGCCATGTCTTCCCTGGAATGGAAACAAGCATCCTGGGACCGGTTTCGGGCTAACAGCCCTCATCAGCCAGGCTGGCTTGAATCCAGTGGCAAAGTGAGCAAGGGACCCACGTCTGGGCATACCCTGCCAACTTAGGGCGAACAAAGCAAACACAAGGAGATGATGGACAGAGTGCTGAAACTTTTCAAACACTCACCCCTGTCACAGATCTGGGTTGAATCCATCATCATTCTTCCGCTCACTTTGCCACCACATTTCAGACACAGCTATATGCAAATCAGTCTTGACACTGTGCCTCACGGGAACAGTCCAGACCGAACTGCCAAGCCATGTCTTCCCTGGACCGGAAACAAGCATCCTGGGACCGGTTTCGGGCTAACAGCCCTCATCAGCCAGGCTAGCTTGAATCCAGTGGCAAAGTGAGCAAGGGACCCATGTCTGGGCATACCCTGCCAACTTAGGGCGAACAAAGCAAACACAAGGAGATGATGGACGGAGTGCTGAAACTTTTCAAACACTCACCTCCAGTCACAGATCTGGGTTGAATCCATCATCATTCTTTAGCTCACTTTGCCACCCCAGTTCAGACACAGCTATATGCAAATCCGTCTTGACCCTGTGCCTCATGGGAACAGTCCAGACCGAACTGCCAAGCCATGTCTTCCCTGGACCGGAAACAAGCATCCTGGGACCGGTTTCGGGCTAACAGCCCTCATCAGCCAGGCTAGCTTGAATCCAGTGGCAAAGTGAGCAAGGGACCCACGTCTGGGCATACCCTGCCAACTTAGGGCGAACAAAGCAAACACAAGGAGATGATGGACGGAGTGCTGAAACTTTTCAAACACTCACCCCCAGTCACAGATCTGGGTTGAATCCATCATCATTCTTTAGCTCACTTTGCCACCCCAGTTCACAACACAGCTATATGCAAATCAGTCTTGACCCTGTGCCTCATGGGAACAGTCCAGACCGAACTGCCAAGCCATGTCTTCCCTGGACCGGAAACAAGCATCCTGGGACCGGTTTCGGGCTAACAGCCCTCATCAGCCAGGCTAGCTTGAATCCAGTGGCAAAGTGAGCAAGGGACCCACGTCTGGGCATACCCTGCCAACTTAGGGCGAACAAAGCAAACACAAGGAGATGATGGACGGAGTGCTGAAACTTTTCAAACACTCACCCCCATTCACAGATCTGGGTTGAATCCATCATCATTCTTTAGCTCACTTTGCCACCCCAGTTCAGACACAGCTATATGCAAATCAGTCTTGACCCTGTGCCTCATGGGAACAGTCCAGCCCGAACTGCCAAGCCATGTCTTCCCTGGACCGGAAACAAGCATCCTGGGACCGGTTTCGGGCTAACAGCCCTCATCAGCCAGGCTAGCTTGAATCCAGTGGCAAAGTGAGCAAGGGACCCACGTCTGGGCATACCCTGCCAACTTAGGGCGAACAAAGCAAACACAAGGAGATGATGGACGGAGTGCTGAAACTTTTCAAACACTCACCCCCATTCACAGATCTGGGTTGAATCCATCATCATTCTTTAGCTCACTTTGCCACCCCAGTTCAGACACAGCTATATATGCAAATCAGTCTTGACCCTGTGCCTCTTGGGAACAGTCCAGACCGAACTGCCAAGCCATGTCTTCCCTGGATCGGAAACAAGCATCCTGGGACCGGTTTCGGGCTAACAGCCCTCATCAGCCAGGCTAGCTTGAATCCAGTGGCAAAGTGAGCAAGGGACCCATGTCTGGGCATACCCTGCCAACTTAGGGCGAACAAAGCAAACACAAGGAGATGATGGACGGAGTGCTGAAACTTTTCAAACACTCACCCCCAGTCACATATCTGGGTTGAATCCATCATCATTCTTTAGCTCACTTTGCCACCCCAGTTCAGACACAGCTATATACAAATCAGTCTTGACCCTGTGCCTCATGGGAACAGTCCAGACCGAACTGCCAAGCCATGTCTTCCCTGGACCGGAAAGAAGCACCCTGGGACCGGTTTCGGGCTAACAGCCCTCATCAGCCAGGCTAGCTTGAATCCAGTGGCAAAGTGAGCAAGGGACCCACGTCTGGGCATAGCCTGCCAACTTAGGGCGAACAAAGCAAACACAAGGAGATGATGGACGGAGTGCTGAAACTTTTCAAACACTCACCCCCAGTCACAGATCTGGGTTGAATCCATCATCATTCTTTAGCTCACTTTGCCACCCAGTTCAGACACAGCTATATGCAAATCAGTCTTGACCCTGTGCCTCATGGGAACAGTCCAGACCGAACTGCCAAGCCATGTCTTCCCTGGACTGGAAACAAGCATCCTGGGACCGGTTTCAGGCTAACAGCCCTCATCAGCAGGCTAGCTTGAATCCAGTGGCAAAGTGAGCAAGGGACCCACGTCTGGGCATACCCTGCCAACTTAGGGCGAACAAAGCAAACACAAGGAGATGATGGACGGAGTGCTGAAACTTTTCAAACACTCACCCCCATTCACAGATCTGGGTTGAATCCATCATCATTCTTTAGCTCACTTTGCCACCCCAGTTCAGACACAGCTATATGCAAATCAGTCTTGACCCTGTGCCTCATGGGAACAGTCCAGATCGAACTGCCAAGCCATGTCTTCCCTGGACCGGAAACAAGCATCCTGGGACCGGTTTCGGGCTAACAGCCCTCATCAGCCAGGCTAGCTTGAATCCAGTGGCAAAGTGAGCAAGGGACCCACGTCTGGGCATACCCTGCCAACTTAGGGCGAACAAAGCAAACACAAGGAGATGATGGACGGAGTGCTGAAACTTTTCAAACACTCACCCCCATTCACAGATCTGGGTTGAATCCATCATCATTCTTTAGCTCACTTTGCCACCCCAGTTCAGACACAGCTATATATGCAAATCAGTCTTGACCCTGTGCCTCTTGGGAACAGTCCAGACCGAACTGCCAAGCCATGTCTTCCCTGGACCGGAAACAAGCATCCTGGGACCGGTTTCGGGCTAACAGCCCTCATCAGCCAGGCTAGCTTGAATCCAGTGGCAAAGTGATCAAGGGACCCATGTCTGGGCATACCCTGCCAACTTAGGGTGAACAAAGCAAACACAAGGAGATGATGGACGGAGTGCTGAAACTTTTCAAACACTCACCCCCAGTCACAGATCTGGGTTGAATCCATCATCATTCTTTAGCTCACTTTGCCACCCCAGTTCAGACACAGCTATATGCAAATCAGTCTTGACCCTGTGCCTCATGGGAACAGTCCAGACCGAACTGCCAAGCCATGTCTTCCCTGGACCGGAAAGAAGCACCCTGGGACCGGTTTCGGGCTAACAGACCTCATCAGCCAGGCTAGCTTGAATCCAGTGGCAAAGTGAGCAAGGGACCCACGTCTGGGCATAGCCTGCCAACTTAGGGCGAACCAAGCAAACACAAGGAGATGATGGACGGAGTGCTGAAACTTTTCAAACACTCACCCCCAGTCACAGATCTGGGTTGAATCCATCATCATTCTTTAGCTCACTTTGCCACCCAGTTCAGACACAGCTATATGCAAATCAGTCTTGACCCTGTGCCTCATGGGAACAGTCCAGACCGAACTGCCAAGCCATGTCTTCCCTGGACCGGAAACAAGCATCCTGGGACCGTTTTCAGGCTAACAGCCCTCATCAGCCAGGGTAGCTTGAATCCAGTGGCAAAGTGAGCAAGGGACCCTCGTCTGGGCATACCCTGCCAACTTAGGGCGAACAAAGCAAACACAAGGAGATGATGGACAGAGTGCTGAAACTTTTCAAACACTCACCCCCAGTCACAGATCTGGGTTGAATCCATCATCATTCTTTAGCTCACTTTGCCACCCCAGTTCAGACACAGGGCACCCACCACACTTTCTTTTGGGGCCTTTGGGGAGAGCCTCAGGGCCAGTGGCGGCTCCTCTGCTAAGGCGGAGGGGGTCACCTCACTGCTCAAAAGGGAAAATAAAATGATAATAACGTATCGTTATTATCATTTTATTCTCCCTATTGCAGTCAGTGGCGGGGCGGGCCTGGTCAGAGAAGGGGGAGGAGTGGTGTGCACTCCCTAAGTGTGCATAAACTGTTTGGCCGGTCCTCTTGGGCTAAGCAAACAGTTCTTGCACACTTTGCATGTTCCTACCAGGCTGCATTACATCGCCTGGTCAGGAACATGTTCCAGTCTGAGCGCCGATCCACGGTGCTCAAACCAATCACAATGCTGCATTGCAGCATTGTGATTGGCTCAGGGGAGCCTGTCTGCCCGGGTGCTTCCTGCTGCCGCCGGCCGGTACAGGAAGAGGACGAGGGCGGAGGAGAGGCTGCAGCTAGCCTTTGAAGGTAAGTCCTTTTTTTATTGCATTCCTCCCCCCACCCCCACCCCACTACCCCCGTCCGGTAGCAGCCGCTACTGCCCAGGGCCCCTGTGAACCCAGCCGGCTCCCCGCATCCACCAGGAGCCAACAGTGCTCTTGCCCTCAGGGAGTAGCTAAAAAGGCTGCTCCCTGCAGGCAGGAGCAATCTTTTCATCTGTTTCCCTGCCCGCTGCATTGAGGGCAGGGAAACAGATGAAAAGTCCACTCCCAGAAGGCAGGAGCATTTTTCAAGCTACCGCCCACTGGGAGTAGACTTGGTGTTTGCTCTCGCTTGGAGGAAGATTTGAAATTGCTCCTGCCAAGCGGGAGCAAACACAGGTTTGCCTGCCCGCACCAATGCTGGCAGGGAAACCACTATGTCCCGGAGGTGGGCTGGTCAAGTCCTGTAATGGTTTCCTGCAACATATTTCTTCAAGTTGTAGGTTGCCAATCAGAATGCTTGCTCCTGCGGAAGCATAACTCCTGTGGGAGAGAATTGTACCAAGTGAAAAAAAAGCCCTTGGGCCAATCAGAATGCTCTATATTTTAAAATTGGGTTTGAAGGACTCCCGCAACCAGATATACAATATATATGTTATCTAATATCTCAAAAACTACTATTTGATGTATTTACACAAAATCACAAAAAGCATGCTTTTTCGGACCAAGATCTAGCTTCCTGCCAAATTTGGTGCAAATCCGTTCAGCAACTTTTACTTTAGTGCTGTTCAGAAAAGTCAATGGAAAATTCATGAAGATTTTTCATTTTGGTACCTCTCCATTTTTCTCTGCATCTGCCAGACGGATCACCCCAAAACATTCCATACACAAACTAGGTAAACCAGAGAACGTTTTTGGAAAGTTTATTGGAGTTTGTCAAATGGCACTAAAGTTATTAGCAAAACGAAAAAGGCACTTCCTATGGAAACGCGGGCCTAACTATAACTACATTTCCTATGGAAACACAATGCTAACTATATATATATATGTATATATATATATTCACTGAAAAAAACAAAGGTTACAGGGATGTTATAGTTAGGAAATAGATTTTTAAAAAACCTTGGAAATTCACTGGAAAAAAACAAAGGTTACAGGGAGGTTATAGGTAGGCTCAGTTTTCACTCGTACAAGACCATAGAAATTGAGCAGTTATCGTTACCTGCGCTAGCTATAACTTGCGCCCTACAGTGAACTGCTTATGATCTCACATATTACATCACTCATAACATGGTCAGTGAGATCACTGATGACATCCCTGATGACATCTCAAATGACATCACTGATGACATCATGCAGTGATTGTGAGTCTTTTCTAAAAGTATACAAATATATACTGTTATCACAAAAGTTAAATTAGTTTACTTTGTGTACTACTAATGAGTGATTCTATTTTGAAACATAGATTATGTGAGTGTCCATGTAACTGTGTATCTCCGTGTTTTAGTGGGTGTGTGTGTGTCTGCATGGGTGAATAAGTGGCTGGGTGAGTGAGTAGGTGTGTAAGTGGTGTATGGATGAGTGAGTGGGTATGTAAGAGACTGTATAGATGAGTGAGTGGTTGTGTGAGTTTTTGTATTGCTGAGCGAGTGCTGTGTCAGAGGCTGTATGAGTAAGTGAGTGGCTGTTTGAGTGACTGTATGGGTGATTGGGTGTGTAAGTAGTTTTAAATGGTGAATGAGAAGGTTATATTTAGGACCTAGTTTCCACAGGAAATGCATTTTTTGACTTGCGTACATCTTTAGCGCCATTTGAGGAATCTTCACCAAATTGTCTAAAAAGCATCAAATTTGGTCTTGTTGTGCATGGAAAGTTTCGGGTGATCCATCAAGCAGGGGCAGAGAAAAAGGGGGTTAAAAATGTGCGTTTCTCATGTTAATTCCTATAGGAATTTTAGACACGACTACATCCCAAACTACAGAACGGAATTGCACCAAATTAGGCAGAAAGGTAGATCTTGGTCCAAAAAGTGACCTTTTTGTGATTTGGTGTAAATTCATACAAGTATTGTTTGAGGTATTATAGAAAATCCAAATTTGTATATCTAGGGACGCGAACACTCTGGAGACCATCCCGATCTCGTGCAGGGATCTGATTGGCTGCCAACACTTCAGCCAGGAAGTGTTGGAAGCAATGTTGGGACTTGACCTCAGCTGAGTCCCAAAAACACAAAAAAAGAAAGAAAAGGGGGCAGGGGAGGAATACCCTGATACCCTAACCCTGGTGCTGAGGTCCCCTAGGGACCCTACCAGGGCAAAAAAACATTTTTTGAAAAAATGTTGCTGCAGAATGGCAAAGGTTTGTGAATTCACTGCAAAAATGTTTAAAAAAACAAGCGCAGTCTCCAGCACTTGTTTTTATTAGGGCCCCCAGGTGGGCCAGGTCCCGGATGCATAATTTACAATATATTTTGGGGAGTGGGTGCACACAGACCCCCTCCCCATGGCTGATCTTGCGTTGGGGATTACCACCACCCCAGGCCAGGCCCGAGTTCAAATGTTAACAGAGTGGGGTTGCGCGGCCTTCTCTTGAGGCTTTTAATAGCCCCGGGCTTTATGTAAATATGGAAGGGGGCACACAGACCCCTCCCTCTTTGAAGTACCGGGGACCACCATCTACCCAGGCTTTATTATTAAAAAATGAAGGGGTCTGCCCTGGCCCCCCTACTGGTGCTTCAATATGCCTCAGGGAGCACCACCTCCCCAGGGCTAAATTAGTAAACATGCCAGGGGTCTGTGCGGGCCCCCTGGGCTCTGGAGAACACCACTTTCTCAGGGCCAAATCCTGCTTTTAAGACTGGGAGGGGGACCTTGCGGCCCCCTCCAGGGTCATATAGGGCCATGGGGACCATTCTCCCCCCGGCTCTGGCTTTACATACTAAAGAAGGGGGTCACACAGCCCCAATTCTGAAGCCAATAATGCCCCTGGGGACATCCACCTCCCAGGGCCATCTCCTGGTATCTCCCGAGGTGCCCACCCTCAGGAGATAGCTGTTAGCTTTTGCTTGGCGGGAGCTGTCACTCCCAGCATGCAGGAGCTGCCAAACTGCTCCCACTTGCTGTGAACTGAGTTTTCATCTGTTTCCCTGCTGGTTGTCAAGCAGGGAAACAGATGAAAGGATTGCTCACACATGCAGGGAGCTGCATATTTAGCAGCTCCCTGTGTGCATGAGCAATGCTGGCTGCCGCAGGAGGCGGGGAGTCAGCAGGGACCGCGGGGGCATTCAGGCCTCTTTAAAAGCACTACCCAGACACCTTTATCCTGAACCTTCAAGCATGCTTTCATGTCTCCTTACTTTTGAGGTGCTGCCTGCCTAGAATTCGCATTGTTACACTTCCCGCTGATTTTGTGCCACTGAATACACGATTCATGAGACACCCCAAAAAGGTCTTAAAGATTAAAGGTCAAAGGGAATGCGATCAGATGAAGAGCAATCTCTTAAGCACTGGCAATTGGGTAGATGCAGTCATGTGTTGTGGCAGGCAAAATATTGGCAATAAAACATCGAGCACAACAAACATTATTCTTTTGCTCGGCCAGAAAATAAAAGCCAAACAATAAGTTTTTTAAGAAGGAGCAATTAGGGTAAGATTATGGCAAATGGCTAAAAGACCACTGTGCTCTTTGCAATTAATGTGTCACCAATGTTATGTGCACACAAAAAAACAGTTCATGGTACTTCGGACTGTCAATAACTGTAGTCTGCTGGTGCCACTGTAAGATTCTCAATTAGTCTTTCCATAGCCCCACCTGCTGCCCTGGCTAAACAACTGCCCTTAAATGGTCATTTTTCAGAACAGCAGATAAGCCTCAACAAAGCTCCAAACAAACAAGAACACTATGCTGCCTCCATCAAAATTGCCAGTCCCCCGCCCGCCTTATCTTCTGCAGGTAACACAGCAGAGCCAAGCATTCACCTCCCGGATCTACCCCACCTCACATCATCCCTCTTCTCTCCTCAGCCGCACCTGTACAAGGTCACGCCAGTGGCAACCAACGAGTCCTCCAAATAACAAATAGAAAAGGGAAAAGGATTCCCATCATCTCTACTGCTCCCGCCTGATCCCCCGGGAGCTACACTTCCAGCAGGCCAACAGGGGAGACCCAAAAATTGGCACGATTGGCATAGACAGTGAGCAGCACCGATTCCAAGTGCTTTACCAGAATCCTGGGCAAAAATAACTCCGGTGCTGAAATGGCAACGGGCAGCAAGACAGCAAAGTGGCGATCAGTAGCCTTGACCCATATTTGACCTGTCCAGCTGCCCCCATGCCTAGCCTGTGGCAACCAATGGTTGCAAATTGCAGGGGACCTCAAAATTTGAAAAGCAGTCACAGTTGACCACTGCCCTTGACCAGTCCGATCCAGCCCGCACCTGTTTCCGGGGTCTGTGAACTTGCGCCTTGGCTCCTTGTCAAATCTCTTCTGTAGTGACTGTGATGAGTGGTTACTTTCTTGTCTCTCCTGGTAACAGCGGAGTCCAAAGTTCTCCTTTTTAATTACTGTGAGTAGGTAAATGCACCAAGTCACCTGCAAGCTACGCCCATTTAGCACCACCCCATCCACCTTAGTAGTATGCAACGGGCTTCCCGCCTTTTCCCAGGTTGATGCACAGCTTACCAAAAGGCCCCCCAGCGCATTTCCCACCAATTTTGATGATGTGTTCTTGATGCAGATGAAACTGAGGACATGAAAAGCCAAAGGTTACAGAGATGTAATAGCTAGGAAATAACACTAACAACCATAGAAATTCACTAAAAAAGCCAAAGGTTACAGGGATGTAAGAGTTAGGAAACAACATTAAAAAACCATAGAAATTCACTGAAAAGAACAAAGGTCAAAGGGACATTTTAGTTAGGAAAGAGAATTAAAAAAAAACTAGAAATTCACTGAAAAAAACAAAGGTTACAGGGGCGTTATATTTTACTCAGACAAAACCAGTGAAATTCAGCAGTTATAATTACCTGATCTAACTATAACTTACGCCATTGCAATGCACTGCTTATGACCTCACATTTTACATCACTCATGACATGGTCAGTTACATCACTGATGACATCACTGATGATAGCTCAAATAACATCACTGATGACATCATGCGTAGAACTACTCACACACCCACTCACACCCCCATCCAGCCTTTCATATACCAACTCACACACCCACACAACCACTCACATACCCATTAATAGAACCATACAACTACTCACACACCCACTCATTCACTCATACAACCGCTCACACAACCACTCACTCACCCATACAGCTACTCACACAACCACTCACTTACCCATACAGCCACTCACACAGCCACACACGTACCCATACAGCTACTCAAACACCCACTTATTCACCCATACAGCCACTCACACAGCCACATACATACCCATACAGCTACTCAAACACCCACGTATTCACCAATACAGCCACTCACACACCCACTCACTCACCCGTATAGCCTCTCAGTACAGCCACTCACTCACCCATACAAACACTCACATGCCCACTCACACAACCACTTATATAGCCATTCACACATCTATACAACTATTCACATACCTGCTCACTCACCCATACAGCCACTCACTCAGACTCTGACTCTCCAATACAGCCACTCACACACCAACTCACTTAACCAAACATCCACTCAAACAGCCACTCACACAACCACTCAGACACCCATACACCCACTCACACACCCATCCATACACCCCTACAACCCATCACACACTCATACAACCACTTAGGCACCCATACAACCACTCACACAGTCACACACCCAGAACACCACTCACAACCCTATTCACAGACCAATACATCCACTCAAATACCCACTGACAAACCTGTACAGCCACTCACACACCCACTGACAGATCTATACTGCCACTCGCACACCCACTCACACATCCATACTGTCAGACATCCATTCAAACACTGATACAGACAGTCACACAGCCACTCGGATTAAATATGTTAGAAACAGTATCACTCATTAGTACTACAGAGAAAATATTAAATTAATGTATGCAGTAGCTTACTATATATCTTTAAGTCTCAGCAACATTTACAAAACACTTACACTCATTGGATAATCTCATCAGTGATTTCATTTGAGATGTCATCGGTGATATCATCAGTGATGTCACTGACCATGTCATGAGTAATGCAATATGTGAGGTCATAAGCAGTGCATTGCAGGGGTGCAAGTTATAGTTAGCCCAGGTAACTATTAGTGCTGAATTTCACTGGATTTTTATTAGTGAAATCTGAGCCTAACTATACCGTCCCTGTAAGCTTTGGGTTTTTCAGTGAATTTCTTACGTTTTTTAATTCAATTTCCTAACTGTAACATCCCTATTATAAACATACAGGCATGTATATAAATATATATATACATTACCGAATGGCGGTTGCCATTAGATAGTTATTGTTAGGACCATGTTTTCATAGGAAAAATGTTTTTTAACTGGCCTATATCTTTGGTGCTGGTTGACAAATCTACACAAAATATTTTAAAATATTGTGCCAGTGGTTCTAGTTGTGCATGGAAAGTTTCGGGGCGATCCATTAAGCGGGGGTCAAGAAAAAGGGGAGTAAAAATGTGCATTTCCCATGTTAATTCCTGTAGAGACTTTAGACACGCCCACACCCTGAACTGCTGGACGGATTTACACCAAATTTAGCAAAAAGGTTGCTTTTGGTCCTGAAAGCATGCTTTTTGTTATTTGGTTTAAATCCATTCAGTAGTTTTTGAGATACTAAACGAAATCCAAATTTGTATATCTATGGTCACGAAGCCTTTGTGAATAATGACGAGCTCGTGCAGAGATCTGCAGAGCTTTGATTGGCTGCCAACACTTTAACCAGGAAGTGCTGGCAGCCATTTTAGGACTTAAATTCACATCAAAATCTGCTAATATTTGTGAATATTGTTGCGAATTTTTAAAAAAACGAGTGCGGTCTCCCTTGCCTGTTGCAATTGTAGCCCTTGGGTGGGCCAGGTACCCGGGGCACGCAGAGTTTAATTTAAAAAATGAAGGGGGACACACTGGCCCCCCTCCAAGGGCTTAATAATGCCCTGGGGACCATCACTTCTCTGGGGCTAATGTCAATATTAAGCAGGGGCTGCATGGACCCCCCTGGGCCCCAAGGACCACCACCTTCCCAGTGCTATAAATAAAAAATTATATAGGGGGCTGCATGGACCCCCCTGAGCCCCGGGGACCACCAACTCCCTAGGGCTAAAATAAACAGTAAAGGGGGGTCTGTGCAGCCCTCCAGGGACCACCACCTCCCTGGGGCAAAGTAGTTTTTTGAAAAAGAGGAGGGGGCCACACAGCCCCAATTCCGGACCATATAGCCCTGAGGACCACCACCTCCCTCGGGCCGGCCGTGCAGAACAAAGGAGAGGAGCAGCGTGGCCCCCCTCCTGGAGCCATATATGGCCCAGGGGACTGCCACCCCCAGGGCAATCTCCTGCTATCTACTGATGTGCCCACCCTCAGTAGCTGTCAAATTGCTCCCTCTTGCTGGAAGTGAAGTGTTCATCTCTCCCTGCCCGCAAACATGCAGACAGGTAAAGAGATGAAAGCATTGTGCCTTCATGCAGGGAGCTGCATTTCCAGCAGCTCCTTGCCTGCTGGAGCAATGCTGGCTCCTGCAGGAGGAGGGGAGCCGGCTGGGACTGCGGGGGCATTCAGGCTCCCCCCATGGTCTCCAACATGCACACTGGGTGCCCTGGGTGGGGCCAGGGCACCCTGGAAGACATAGCCGGGCCCGGAGTTGAGGTTCCTGGGCCCAAAATTTGCCCGGGAGAGAAGCTGCATGGCCCCCCTCCCCTATCGAATTTCAGCCGGGCCCCAGGGGATGTCATCCCCAGGGCTGAAATCAGCCCAGCAAGGGGACCCGCGTGGTCCCCCTCCCCTATTTATTTTCTGCCAGGCCCAGGAAAAGTGGTCCCTGGGGACTAAATCATAGCATGATTTGCATAAGTTATGCAAAAAGGAAGCAAAGAACTCTGGTTGGTTCTCAAGTTTAGGTGGAGAGCAGCTCCTACCTAAAGCACCCTACAACACTCTGAATCTGCTCACCTCAAATGTTTGTTTTTCTAGCACAGTTTTTAAGCATAGGAGTAGCACAGCACCATCCATGCTGAGCTAGAAATGGACAAAGTCTTTTGCTATTGCTACAGTAAGGTCTTTAAGCATAGGAATATCTAGTGCCATTCATGCTGAGCTGTAAAATGACAAAAGCCTTTTACCAATCCAGGCACTATATTACAGCTTTGGATTGCTAAAATACCATCCAAGCTAACCTGGCATGAGTCAAAGCAAGCCCTAACATGTCTTTCCCTGCCCTTACAGTTCTTTAGAGAGGTTCAGCTTTGTCCAGACACAAGGAAGCACCCAGTATAAGCCAAAGCAAATCCATTTCAGGCTTAAAGTGTTGCATAAATTATGCAAAAAAACAAAGCAGAGAACTCTGGATATTTCCGAGGTTTAGGTGGAAAGCAGCTCCAACAACACTCTGAATCTGCTCACCTCAAATATCTGTTTTTCTAGCAAAGTTTTTAAGCAAAGGATTAGCACAATGCCATCCAAGCTATAAAGGTACAAAATCTATTGCCTTTTTAAAGCAGTCTTCAAGCAAAGAATCACACCGATTCTGGGCAGTAACTCCCTATCCACCTAAACTAACTCCACCACTTAAAAATACACATAGACGAAAAAAACGGCGTTTGCCTAAAACGAGATACAGCTGACAATCGCCTTTTTTCCTCACCACACCGATCCCTGATTATGTTACAAGATCTTCCAAAAATTTTATAAGTATACAGTAGACAAGGTATGTGACCCAAAATTGACACCTTTGTGATTTTTGTGTGTTTACCCTGAAACCCAAGTGCCTACAACAATGAGATCCCGCATTGCCTAAATTATTATGCCTTTTTCTTTCTTTTTTTTCCCCCCGCTCAGAGTGTGACAACAGGCCAGCCACCCTCCCCACAGAGGAATGATGATGCACTATTAAGGCATCATATAAGTATGTGACTATCAGAATGACTATCTTTTATCGATTTTATAGTACCAACATTTTACGTTTGTGGAACATGGTGTATTGACACTGTTTTTTATAGTCTTCACTTTTCACTACCACATAGAAGTGCTCACTTATAACTTTGTTGCACTAAACACGTTTGCCCACACACAGGTGTAGTGAAGTATGTAGAAATTGAGACATACTCAAATTCCTTTCTCTCTCTCTTATATCTCTACAGGGAACACAGAACACCAAATAGGTGGTATATGTATGTTTTTTTCACTAAGTGGCATAGCATGCAATTAGCTTGTTTCATGTGATTAAGCATACTGGAGTGGTACCAAGGAACTAAGGGGCCTATTAGCATGGTGGGTGGATCGCCAAAACACCCCGCCGGACGGCCTTTTACCCCCGCCACATTAGCATGGCGGGGGGTACCGCGGCGGATGGAAAGACCGTCCGCCGCTTTTCCGCAGGTAGGCAATCGTCATGATTGCCTACCGGGCGGAAAAGGCCTATAATATGGTGGCGGTGCCTTGCAGGCACCGCCATCCATATTATGATGTGGGCGGTGTTATGCCTTTCCATGGCGGAGACTCCGCAATGGAAAGGCATGCAGGAATCGTTTTGGGGGCCCGTTGTTGGCCACGGGGGTGGTGGGGTGGGGGGCTGCACTTGGGGGGTACCATTGGCATACACAAGGTGGCAGGCACCACGCGGTGCCTGTCATGTTGTGCATGCCAATGCACAACATGCATATTCTACATTGTGGTGAGTGCTGCTCACAGCACCGCCCGCCACAATGTTGAATATGTGGGAAGCAACCGCCACGGTCGCATCCTAATTGGCGGTGTGGGACCGCCGCACTACTGGCGGCCGGTCCCAGCACCACTAGGGTGGCATCCTAATAGACCCCTAAGTTCCCATGGTCCTGAAGAAGAGCCATAGGGGCACGGCTCAAAACATGTTAACCCTTAGGACCGCAGGTGCATTACCAACCTTGCGTTCCTAATTACCCCTAATTTTTAATCATACCGACTAGAGGCAGGAATAAAATAAATATACCTACTAGCCATGTATTTTCACTTTCTCCACTCCCTTCTAGATATATACATCTCATTTATCATTATATAAAGCTCAACAAGTGCTCCCTTGTAGTTCGTCAGTTGCAGCACCCCCCGATCCGCAGCAGATTGGGATGGACCCAATGATGAAGCATGCCACCAAGGGATAACCCTGGTGGGTGAGGGTTTTACAAGAAAAACAGTGTTTTTTTCTTATACAAGAGAGACTTTAAAGTATATGTATGTACTGGGTTCTCTGTTTTGATTCAATATATATATACACATCTCTCTCTCTCTCACTCTCTCTCTCTCTATATATTTATATATATATATATATATATAGATACATATTTATTTATTTATTACCCAGTCGCGGTCACCACTGGGTAGTTACCGTTAGGATTGTGTTTCCATAGGAATTTTTTTTTTTCGCTTCCTTACAACTTTGACACCCAATCTTCACGAAACTCCCAAAAAAAGCCTCACCCACCTCAGCTCCTTCCTGGAAAGTTTCAGGGTGATCCATAAAGCAGGGCCCAAGAAAAAGTAGGGTCCCAAAACATGTATTTTCCATTCATTTTTCCACAGGAAAATTAAACTGCGATACTACAAAAACTGCTGAACTGAATTACACCAAATTTGGCCGAAAGCTTGATCTTGGTCCAAATCTTATGATTTGGTGTAAATCTGTTTAGTAATTTTTAAGCAATTAAAACAATAACTTTGCATATTTCATGCCGCCGAGAATTCACAGAGCCAACAGATCTCATAATGAGAACTGATTGGCTGCCACCACATTAACAATGTTGTGGCAGCAGCCATCTCAGGACTCGAGATGCCAGAGTCCTAGGAAAAAGGGCAGGACAAAACATATATTTTTTTTTAAAGTTTGTTGCAAATTTGCCCTGCACTGCTAATTACCCCACATCTTACATCACCCATGAAATGATTTATGACATCATTGATATGATTACTGTGCATGGCAAAATACAGTTACTTAGGGCACGCACGAGTTATAGTTACTTGAGATAACTATAACTCATGAATTTCAATGTTTTTTTGTTTAAAATGGTGTGTTTTAACTGACATTTTTACTAACTATAATGTCCCTTTAACCATTGGTTTATATAAAAACAAATAATATATATAAAAAAGCAAGACACCAGTAGCTTTGAAAATAATGAAAGAAGTAGGATCCATCATTGAGTCAATTTATTAAGCTTGATTACCCTAAGTCAACTGTAGTAATGGTGGGGGATTTTAACATGAAGATGGTGCCCACAGAAACAGTTGAAATATTAAGTCATTAACTTGAGTTTTTTAATTTGCCTAATGTAAATTGTCCTCCCATAACGTGTATAAGTGTGGGAAAAAATATAAGAAGATGGCAAGCAGAAAAGGGTATGATCTGTTTTAATGGCCCCACACGCACACCTTTGAACACCCCAGCTAACAACATCTTTTGTCATGAAATCCAACCTTGTACAATTGATTATATTTATGTTCACATCTGGCAGTTCCAGCTCTATAGTGGTTTTAAGATGCATAAAAATTGGTCTGGGCAAAATTTAAACTACGCCTGCATAATTCTGTGTAATTTTGCCAACATTTTCCATATTCACAGAAAAGTAAATTTAAAAAAATTTGCACATTCCTAATTAAAACTGAGGGAAGGGACCATTGGGCAGTGGAAGTGTTCCTCTGTTTAAGATCTTAGGAAGGAGAATTTGTTATTGATAGAGTTTTTCCACTAGAAACTGAATAGCCAAGGAGAATAATAACTCATCTGGATCCCTATCACATTCAATTATTGCATAATTATCAAATAGCCTGCTGCATGAATGATGATTTAAGGAAAATGAATAATAAACTTCAATGGTATACATCAATAATAGATAAGATTGTTGCAAGTCTTCGGGACATCCATCATAAAAAATGTTGGGAATATATAAATGTAGAATCAAGAGCCGATAGAGCAAACTGGTTTGATTCTTCCTGAAAATGAAAAATATGTAAAATGCAAAAACTAAAAAAAAAATGGCCCAGATCAAGATCATCTCTATCGAAATAAAAGGATTAAAAAGGAAATAAAGTTTAATAGGAGGAAAAACGATAATTTTACATTATTAGTAAATGGAAGGAAATTAACACTGTAATTGAAAAAACGGATCGAAGACAATATTGGAAGTTAGTGAATAATGTATTAAGTTCAATTCCTAGCTCATTACTTTGCATAATCCCAGAAGGCAAATAAGCAATCCATCTTTACAGTTTGGTTGGGAGGCCCACTACAAGATTACCACCTGTTAAGCATGAGACTGATTCCACTATCATTAAATTCTTTCCTGCTACTAATATAAGAGGCACTATTCAATCACTTATACTAACCAGAGCTTAAGGCTCAGAATCTTCTAGTCGAGCAGTTCAAAATAATATTGAATGGTGGATCAAATTTGTAACTCCTTTTTATTTAAAGCATAGCAGAGACAGGTGAAAGCCCATAGCCCTGGAGGGGGGCAGTAGTTAAGCCAATATATAAAAAGGGGGATGGAAGTTCATCCAATAACCACAGACTAAGTTTGAAGATGCTGTCTCAAAATGTTTTGCCAAGATTATTTTAACACATTTGGAGGAGCGAATGTTTAATAAAAAATCTCATACCCCTGAAATGGGGGGCTTTTGGGAAGTACACTCGACCTTGGACTACTCTTTTGCTTTATGGGCTTTAGTTTGGAAGTCAATAGAGACAAACCAAAGGCTTTGTATTTGCTTTGTTGAATTCCGAATGGCCTTCGATACAGTGGATATAGGCCTTCTTTGGAGGAGATTGGATACCTGGGGAATACCACCCAACCTGCCCTCCTTAATCCAACTTTTACATCAAACTGGCACAGGTTGAGCTAGATTTCTCCGGAAGCCTCATGAATACAATTAAGGTATTAAATAGCCTGCATCAGGTCTGTGCCCTTGCGCCATCTCTATTCAGTATCTATATAGTAAATCTCCTTTCAGTTCTGAAAATAGTCAAATCCTTTTCACCAAAATCGGTGGGGTACATTTTACCTCCATTCTGTATGCATATGATTCAATTTGTGTGTTCTTAAAGGAAACTTGATGCACTTGACTAATATTATAAGGCAAACCTCTGAAGTATAAATATTGGGAAAGTAATGATATTTGGCAAAAGCCATCCAAATATAAATGGAACTTATCCAATGAAAGAGTTAAAGAAGTTAAAACTTATAAGTATCTTGATTTAATTTTTTTGAGTAATTTAAGTTGAATAGGACTTTTTCAGTTGTGAAAAGTAAGAATCTTCATGTCGGCAGGGAGTACCACTAAAGTTTAACAAGGATGCAGGGTATTCCCTGTCTCAACCTGTTACAGCTTTTTCCATCAAAATTGCATCTATGGTGCTAAATGGATTGGAAGTACTGAACAAATATGATATTAAATCTACCTAAAGGTGTTATGGTCCAAGCTGTTCAGCACACGTCCTCCTACCTCATGAGCTGAGCTTGTAGGTATACAAGTGCTACTTTTGTTTTATCAAATTATCCATGTAACAAAATATGAACATAGATTCCATGCACAAGTAGTGAAACAGAGTAATGAGAGACAAAGGGCCCATTCACTAAATCTGATGTCTGTGTAAAACTAAACATGGAAAGTATGGCAAAATTCATTTATGGGGACCTTTCCCCACTAAAATAGGTCTAAAAAATCTAAAAGAAAATCAGCTGCTATTATATCACTGAGCTGCGATATTAACTTCAAAGCAAACAAGCCATCAATTTGGTTAACAATAGGTTATTTGGAAAGCGAGAAGTGTTCCATTATATACATGAATTTATAGATCTCACTTTACAGTTCAGAGTCTTAAAATAAGGTTAAGTTGTAACCTATTTTTTCAATTGCAGAGTTTTATCAAAAGATACAAACGAATGATGGGAATGCCCTTGTTTAATTAAGACTAAATGCCCTTTGATACGCATTTTAATTGGTTAACTTATATTCACTGATATTCATAAAAAAATTATTGAGCCAGTTTTTAAAAATGTTTTGCACTTTATCACAGAAGTCGGTTGTTGTTCTATTAGCTAATATGCATTTTTAGATGTGACAATAACCTTAGTATGTTTTTAGATGGTATCAATAGGCATTTTAATTAGTTTGTGTACTATTGTGCTAGTCTGTGCTGTATTTTAAAATATCTTACATATATCTGCATATGTTAGATTTATTTTATGGACATATTTGACTCAGTTAATTTCCTCTTCACTTTCAAGGCATCAGCGCCTGAAAGAGACTATTTGGTGAAGGCATCTTTGAAAAAGGGATTCTCCCACTGAAAGTAAGCTATTGTACAGACTAACAAAATATTTAATTGAAGTATAATCTAGATAGGTATGCAAATGACCTGAAATATTTGTCAGATGGTATTTTTCAAGAAAATATTTTTTGTTCAAAAGCAGCTACATAATTGTTTTTTAAAGTATTTCTTTAACAATAAGACTATCAAACATTACAGTGCACCGCCATGCATATTTGTCTCATACTTTAATTAGGATTTTAAGTATGTTTTATTATCTTGCTGGTTGTATGGCTTTTGGTACAGAAACTAGTCCTTCCAAGGTGGCTTCCTGGATTCAATTGTTATAATCTATGTAAATGTCAGGACTCAGGTGTGGCCTTGCCCTAAGTTGTTCACCTTATTGAGACTTCATTTTGCAGATCAGGAAAGTTTAATTTCAAGATGCTGACCGGAAGTCTCACGAGATCAACAACATCTTGTAAAATGTCAGGTCCTGCAAGTCTTAGAAGGTGCCTTCTTTGGACGCAGGTCTTCTCAATCACAAAGACAAAACCATCTGCAGACCGACACCAACAATATCAGACACAATGCAACACACCTTCAGCCTCAGCATCTCAGGCATGAACTTAGCAATATTTTACAGAGACGTCAAACATCTTCAAACAACTAACATGGCACTCATGTGGGAGTGATATATTTCTTACTGGTATCTAAAGGAGCTAGTACCAAGGAATACATTTTTTATGAAGAAATAAACAGTTGCAACCATGTTTAACAAATCACAAGTATCTCGATGAGGGAGAATTGAAAATAAAGGAAAAATGGATAAAGAAATTAAAACATGGACAACCTTCACATGTCTGTCCATTAAGGTTTGTAATGTGGACAATTTGCACTCTCCATGGGATATTGTCTAGTTGCGCAAAGCTCACATGAGTGCAAACTGTGGCAAGCAGAACAGCCTATATTTTCAATGCCTGCTTACTCTGAATTTGGAACTACGGACCTGATATAGAGTTTGGTTTATGGGTACTTCATCTCAAACTTGACAGGTCCCTGTCCACTTTATTAAAAGTGCATTGGCATGCTCACTAGTCCCTGCATATAACTGCTACCAAAGGTCAGCTCCCCAGTATGGTTTCTGTTCCCTAGCCATGATGGAGCTAGAAAATAGCTTGGGAAATGTGGGAGGCGTTTGTCTCCAGGTTCTTGCTTTCCCAACATTGTGTGAAACATTTTATGTTATTAAATGTATCTGACCTTGAAAAGTTTACAGAGAGAAAGGGCGGCAGTCCTATTGTTTAAGTCCTGCATGGCTGCCATTTCCTGTTTGAGGAGGGTTAAGGGTTCTTGCTGTGGGGGTTTCTGGTACCTCAGTCCCTGACCTGCCCTGGTCCGTATAGAAAAACCATTTGTTACAGGCTGGGGGCTTTTTTCAAATCATCAGGTAGCAATGCTTATTTGCTACACTGAATGTGGTGTGGAGACTCTTTTTGAATGTAGTGATAAGTGCACTCTGACATGTGAGTTGGCACTTCTAGTTTACATATCTCTGTGCATTTTTGGGCCTCTTTTAAAAAACAGATCTGCTTTGACTTAATTAGTGAGCATCCTGCCCACACACTGCCACACTGGAAATCAAGCATCTTCAATTCTTGGTCTA
The DNA here is from genome assembly GCA_963921515.1 of Calotriton arnoldi. Classification (NCBI taxonomy): domain Eukaryota; kingdom Metazoa; phylum Chordata; class Amphibia; order Caudata; family Salamandridae; genus Calotriton; species Calotriton arnoldi. The sequence continues at coordinate 660,204 of CAWUFW010006771.1, forward strand.
CTAGAATAATCAGAAAGCTCCATTTCAGTTTTTATTCCAACAAACTAATCAGTGTATTATAAATCATTGAATAATTCTTATGGAGATAACAAAATAGGAGCATATTTTTCACTACACAACAAAAGGCAAGCTGAAAAGTGGTACACCTCTCTTTATTAAAAGTTTGATGCTAAACCACAAGGGCTTTCTGCCATCATTTGGACAATGTCTCCTGTGGGGATTGGATCGGGAAGCCACACTTTTGGGACCCTCTTCCACAATTTCAATCTACACAAACCTTTCCAATATGAAATGTAGGTGTCTTTACATCTTTTGTAATGTTTTGTACAGACGTGTCAAATGAGGTCTGTAGGAAATGGGGTTATTAGTTGTGTGGCCTGCACAAGTAATAGGTCCACAAGTTCCCCTTATTGGGAACCAAGCACCCCATTGTAGCACTTGACTCTCTCAGGGTACCGAAGCAGAGCAGCCCAAGGCCTACTCAGGAGAGGTGGTGTGGGCTAGTAATCACCATTCGCTGGTTCGCAATAATAACACTCAATAAATGATTGTCCAGTCAGTACTTTTTCTTCAGAAAAAGGAAAAGCACATTTATTATATACACACTACTAAATATTATCTAGTAATTTAGAAATATGTACATTGGCAGATGGAAATTACCAAAGATGACATTGCATAGTCCCATTTGACCCCCTAAAGGGGTCACACAAACATATAAAGTAAGTCTATTGGCTTAGCCCAAGGTTCAAAATCAACAAACCACATGTCACAGAAATCATTTTGTGGGTAAATGCACTTATTAATGTGAATAAAGCATATGCACTTTGATCAGTGTTAACTGTCAACATTACTAGATCAATGAAGAATGAAAAATGAGCGAAAACATGTCTCTGTGTACATTTAAAAACTTTCCAGCGTTGACCATGCAATCATAAAAACAGCCCATAGAACGCATCATAGTTGGATTACATTACATGCAACCATAGACATAGCCCCTAGAGAGCGCGTCAGTACATGTATCTCCTTTTTACACTCTCAGGCCGCAGACATACTGTCAGTACTTTAGAAACTCCTTGGGGGAGCTGCTGCATTCCTGCAGCTCCCCCATGCCATCTTTTCTACATTGGTGGTGCCCCCTGCCAAGATTGGGGCCACCTGGAAACAGAAAATACTTTATCAGTGACTGTCTGTCTGTGGTGGGGAGAGCCGCTGCTTTGTTTTTGCTGCGCAGCCTCACACCGGGTGGCTCCTCCTTTTGTTTTGTTTTTTGTTTTTTTGGGAGTGTACCCGGTCCGACCCGGTCAACCCCATGCCTCCATTCATTGGAGGCAGCCAAGGGAGCCCACCCTTGGCTGGCCCGCTGGCTTCCACATGGCCCGCAGCTCTGAGTGAGGCCCGGTACCCGGCAGCTTTTTTCTCCCTATGTGTGGGGAAGCCTCCGTAAAAGTGACGTTGTGGTGGCGATAGGGGCTTGTACATATGCCCCTATATTTTCTAGTCTCATCAGAAGCATTGCCTCTCCACTCCCTTTCGCTAAATGCTGTGTCTTCATCTCATCTTCTTATCAAACACTGTCGTAGGTGGAATAAGATGGTCAGAGCAACAGTTTGTATATTACAAGGTTCAAGGATTGTAACAGGCTAAGCATCCAGAGAGAAGGAAACTGATAAGAAAGAGGGAAGGGAGATCAATTGTGATTGATTTATTTAGTAATTTTTATAGAGCAATGACTATGTTGGAATTACGCATCTGGGTACAAGAAGCAATATCATTCTGTGTTAAACTTGCTTTAAGATAGTGAGGAAAATAGGTGGAAGCTGGACTACATAAACTATTCAAATTCCATCTTGTGGGATTCAGTTCATAATTGATTACCATAGAGAATTGATTGGAAATCTGACATTACCCATCATCCTCGTCTTGGGGAGATGAGATGCCTTGCTTTCACATGCAGCTGGTATTGTAGGGGTTTGCACCTTCCGTCATTAAATACTTTTGGTTTTCAGATTGAGCAAGGACTGCCTTTTTATTGACAAAGTCATAGGATATTCTCTTTAAGAAAAAAGGTCAAATAGATTAATAAAGATAGTATGCTAACCATCCACTGTTTTCATATTAAACGAATCAATATATATATAGAAAGTATGCATATTTGTAGATTTCCTTTGTCTAAAGTGAGTCTAGAACCCTTTGTGAGGATGGCACAGTGCCTCCCGAATCTGTTTTCATCCATCGCTAGATCAAATATTCAGTCTAATTGAGCTCAGCTGGATGGTTTGTCTATTGCTTCTTTTGTACAAGAAGACAGCATGGTCCACAGCCTAGCCATATTGATGGCACATTTCTTTGGACTAAAAAGATTACCTGTGCAATGTAGCAGGGAATGAGGTGCCATTTGTGTGAACTTGAGGATGCGTCCTGCTGCCAAGCTGTAGTTTAGCATGTGCCTGGGAACATAATTTGCACACTTGAGTTGTCAGATTGTCTGAAACACGAAAATGAATGAGAGCAGACGGTACTCTCATTGACAACCCTGTCAAGCCAGTAAAATATTATCAAGCACCACACTTATCCAAACAAGGCAGCCACTAGCCAAAACTCAAATATCCAGCAAACCAGATAATGCTATGGGAAATATTGGACTTGCAAACGGTTGCTTTTTATGGTAATATCCACGAATATTGAGATTTTTTTTTCATAAATGAGCAAATAAATTTTATATTTGTCTAGTGCATAGCAATGGAACTTAAAGATATTACCCTTGTGTTTCTAAAAAGGTCGTAGCTTGGAATATATATTTTGGTAAACAGAGCAACAGCAAGCATGACATGGACTTCCATTTACACAGAAATTTGAGTTTATCAAACATGTCGATTCACAAAAGCTAGACTCGATTAGATTTAATTAATAGAAAACCACTTTTGTGGGGGCGTGCCTTGACCGCGAATCATGGCTGCCGCGCTTCAAACTAGCTCCACCTGGTCACCCATTATCCGTCAAGGATCCGGCATCCACACCCCACTGGGAGTGCCATCTTAAGCTGCACCATAGTGGTGGCAGCATGTGCAGTGCCAAAGAAATCCTTCTGGGGACCTGGGCGCTCTCCGACTGCAGAAAGACAATGGCGGCCTGCCGGATCATGGCAGTCAGCCACGAGAGGAGACTGCTCACCTTCGTGGTGCCCAGCGTGCAACTCCGGGGTCCTGGCAGACTGTTGTCAGCCCCTATTGCAGAGCTGATGGTCGCCTGGCACCTTATAGCAGCATGAAGTGGGGCGACCCCACGGTGTCCCGATTTTGTAAGGTGAGGAGGGGGCCTACTAGGTGGAGGACAGCACCGGCCCTCGTAACATGTGGTGCTGATGCTACTAGAGGTGGGTGCGGTGTCGAGCTGTGTGGGGAGCCTTTGGGCCCTTAATCCTTACTAGTGCACTGGGCCCTGCAGGCGTGCTGCCTTCCGACTGAAGACCATGGCCTGATCTGGGCATGTGCTGGCCTGGCTCTGCTGGCCTTCGTTGCCCATCGACATGAATCCGGCAGCCCCTCCTTACAGTTTGCAGGCCTCCGGCAGCATCGCAGGGGTTACAAAGGCAATGACGTCACAGTTATATGTTGACACCTACATTCCTGTAGTGCAGCCTGTGTCCTGGGGGACTGAAGGCAAAACAAAGGGGGACTTTACCGGCAGCATTGTGCCTTGCATGGTTGTGTTTGGTGAATGCTAACTATGTGAAGTGCGCCTCACTGTCGAGGGACACATCTTTTCAGCCAATTCCCTAAGTTGGTGGGGCCATCGCTGGTGGCAGTGAATGGAGCCTCCCCTGGGACAAATGGACCACTTCAGCGTTCGATCCCATTAGGGGGCAAAATGTAGGTTTGGTTGCGCCTGCCGCGGAAGCAGACGATCCAGGATTTGTTGTGGAAGTGTGAGGCCCCCCTTACTGTCACCTCTTCATCTTCCCCTGCTAGGGGCCAATTTTCCTGACTGCACCTGCCACCTTGTGAGACTGGAGTGGGGGCGAGGCAAGTCAGTGAGCATATGAGATGCCCTGTGGTGGCTGTGGCCTCAGCTGTACAATACGACAAAGGAAAAAGTGCCGCCCAGGGCCAATCAGAGTACCTGGGATAAATATGCCCAGTCCGGGGGACATACAGAACAGTTGGGGGCAGATGGACAAGAACCGGTGATTCTGGACAATTCTACCCTCCTGGTGGCCATCACGCAGTCCAGAGATGCCCTGGACGTCAAGAGAGGAGCAGTGGGCTCAGAGGTTACACTGCTCTTTCAGGATCTTAGCAACGCAGTGGAGCGGATCACCGCAACAGAGACCAGGATCTCAGGAGTGGAGAATTCTGTTGCCTCCGTGTAACACCCAGTGTCTAAACTTACCTCAGTGACCAAGGAATTAGTGGCATGGGTGGAGGATGCAGAAAGGCAGGCAAGCCGCAATAACCTACGCTTTGTTGTTTTTCCGGAGGGGTGTGAAGGATCATCAATGGAATGCTTCCTAGACCGGTTGTTCTGAGATTTGCTGTCATCAGGGACTCTCTTCACCTGCTTTTTCATCAAGAGAGCCCATTGGGCCCTACTGCCCCGCCCCCCGCCCTCCCACCCCCACTGGGAGCCAGATCCAGGCCAGTTATTGCAAAACTTCCCAGCTACATGGACATAGACAATATACTCAAGTATGCTTGGACTCAAGACAAAGTACTATATCAATCGCATCCTACAATGATTTTTCCGGACTACACCTGGATGGTTCAACAGCAACATCAGTCTTTCCAGGCCACCAAGGCATGCCTCACTGAATTGAACATTCAATATATGCTACTGTCTCCCGTGAAACTTAAGGTACTGTACCAATTTCAGACATTATTCTTCGATTCGTCCGAGGAAGTTTTTCAATGGACCAATGAGAGGGCCACGCTAAGCCCCGTACTCCCCCCCACCTAGACTTAGACTCTTCTCAGACCAGTCAATCGTCCAAGTTAGCTAAGACCCTAGCAAAACATCGCAATAGGTCTTGTTCCCAAAGGACAAACCCCAGACGAGTGATCGACGAGCCGGCTGTGGAGGGTGGGTCCCTAGCGCCTCAGACACTGGACATGGGCTTCTAGAAAAAACCCAGGCTGCCAGTCATGTATAAGTGGTACTCCTTCAGATTCTGTGGGGTGTGCTGATACATGTAATCATGTGACCATGCATGTGAGAGGTACGCAGTTCCTTATGAAAGAAGAAGTAGTAGTAGTAGAGGATTGGTCAGTATAACTATATGTCCAGAAGTGGGAGTGGGAGTCTCCCACTTTGGAACTGGGGCCCTCACACACCCAGCTGGGTGTCATGCTTCATCATAGGGCTTGCTTCTCATCAGGCCGGCACTGCAATACCTGACGGGCACCCTATGACAGGCTCTTTGTCGGAGATCTTTTGGGCCTTATTTATGGGCTTTTGCCCTAGGGCAGCGCCGCAGTCCTCCCTGCTACGCTGCCCTATGGCAAAAGGAAAGGGCAGGAATGAACTGTATCTATATGATACGGTGCATTCCTGTCCTTTTCCCCTGCGCCGGCGCTCAATGGGCTGCCGTGCGCTAACCCAGGCACCTTTGCACCATGGTGCAAGGGTGCCTGCATTGCGAGGATGTTTGATTTTGTGCAGGAAGGGACCCTTCCTGCACAAAATCAATCCATTCAGGCGCTTTCCTTTGTGTATGTGTGCTGCAGCAGCACACATAGAAAAATGAAAGCATGAAGAGAAATGTTTTCATTTCTCTTCATTGCGCCTCCATGACGCCACCCCTGGGGTGGCGTTCGGTTCTGACGCATTCCCAGGTTTACGGTGGCTCGTAAATCTGGGAATGTGCCAGGTTCAATGGGTGTTGCGTGGGAACACCCACAGCAACACCCATGGAACGCCCCTTTCACGCAGTTTTCTGCATGAATGGGGCACATATTTATAAGGCCATGAAAAGCTTTACGTGGCCTTATAAATATGCGGTGGCACATTGCACCCCCAGAACGTCAATAAAGTGACATTCCGGGGGTGCAAAAGTGCCGATAGGCCTTTGTTCCCAAGCCGTAAGGCGAGGTGTGGTTGTAGGGCCATGCAGTGTAGATGAGTGTCAAGTGTGTGGGTAGTGTAAGAGAAATTAAAAAGGGAGACTAAGTAGCACTCAGAATTAATTTTAATCGGTGAGTCTACTTGTCCCGGTTAAAAACTGGGTTAGCACACCACTGATATAATGTTCAGTGGTTGCTAGAGATTGTGGGTCAACATGTTTCTTACCTAGTTTGTCACAACAGTGATCAATTAGCAATTCATCAGGACCATTAAACAATTGCCTATCTACACAGTGGTTGGCGTCCTAATTAGTATAAGAGAGAACCAAACATAATGATAACCTAACAGTGAGGTACCTTATGGTAATACCAACCAAAAAAATAATAACAAAAGTAAATACAAATCCTAAATACAATTCAGCATACAGTAGAATTTTCTCATGCTATTGGTTAAAAATCAGTGTAAGGCGCAGTGAAAAGACAGAGATAAGTGACAGGCAGGTGGCACAGCTAAAGGCTTAAGCAGGCAGAGAGGCATATCAAACACCATGGTAGGCAATGCGTATTAGGACTCACCCATTCGAGGTGACTCACCATCTGCATCAAATGCTGGTAAAAGGAATGCTGAATTTCAGTTTCCTAGTATGAGAGGAAAGGTTATTTGAGGAATAAAAAACCAGCAATGGGGTACAATCAGGTAGTATAGACAGACACAGACAAGCTCCCGTATGGGAGGAAGGAAGGTATCCCCAACATAACGGCTGGAGCAGGTTACTTACGTTTTTGCAGAGGCTCAGTGGCCAGACAACCCACCCTCGCTCTACCAGTTTGGCAGAGTAAGAAGGCTTGTGTCATACGCGAATAAATACTCTTCTATGTGAGCCAGCCGGTAAGTTCTGGCCTCACAGGCGTGGGCGAGCGCATCAAGTGCGTCACGGTGGGCGTTGTCAGATGTGGAATCAGATGGTGGCCCGGTTGATCGAGACGCGGGCGCCATCTTGGAGTGTGTCTTTTGCCTATTGTAGTGGTAATTAACAAGACAGCTAGGGACACTAACTGCCCCGTTCGAGTTTCGACAAGGTTAAGGACACCATCACGTGGGTCATTTAAATTCACAATATCCAGGACCAAGGTACAAGTGGGAAGGCTTATCTGGGGCGTGATCATGACACAAATAAGTAAGTCAACCTGCTGGATATGGCCAGGCAGGCATGTGCGGGCACATCAAGCACGTCACGAGAAGGGGCGCTAGGTGGCGCACGAGCGGAATGGCTGCCCTAACGTGAGGCTCCCGCAGCCTGGCGCCGTTATCCTGTCAATTATCCTGCCCAGACGGCAAAAAATCGCCAAATAATCAGCGGAATAAAGAGCCCGCAGCCCGAGGAACAAGCGACGCAAGTTTGATGCGTGTCCGTTGCTGGGTGCCGATGTAGTAGAGGAGAGCAAAAACCCCCCTGTAAAGCCCCGAGCGGTACGGAACAGCCGCTGGGCGTGGACGCTTACGCAAGAGCCGGGGCTCCCACGTGGCGCGTAGGCCTGAGCGCCGAGGTGATGGAAAATATGCAGCAGTGAGTGTCTATGTGCCCCATTGTGCGCCCTGAATCGGCGGAAGGGTTGTAGAGGAGCGAAAGCGATAATATGCCCTAACACAGCAGATGTCCAGGCATTAATGTGTGGTGCAGTGCCGCTGTGAGAACGCCGTGCGGGTGGCGGTTCGGCCATTTGCGGCTGCGCCATCTTGATGCTAGTCTGAAAGATCGGTTGTACTGGCTGTAACGTGAGGCCAAAGCCCATTCATGGAAGCAATTCCTGCAGAAAGTAATAAATCTGGCATCCAGTAAAGAGGTGGACATTCGAGTTCCTTATTAGTGTCACAGACTCTCAGCTAATACCTGTGGAGTGGGGACGAGGGAGTTCCCGCGGAGCTAGGGATGTACTGAGAAGTGGGGAAACCTATCTGCCAGTCGCGCAGGTCCTATAGAAAACTAAGGCTTGCGCGCAACCAAAGGTGGACATTGACGCAACTGACCCGATATTGCTTTGGAGCACGCCTTTCTAAAAGCATTGGCTAGCTACATCCTGGTCAACACTATCGTCCTGCTGGGATCTGGGGATAACTCCAAGGCGGACGTCCCAGGGAATCTCCCTACGTGCTCCACTTCCCATACGAGGCCAGCAAGTGCTCAAAATGGGGAAGCCAGACGCGCGCCAACCGCGCCTCACCTTTGACGCAAAGAAGAGTGCCCATCTGCAGACGGTAGAGGTAGACAGCGGTGCGGACATGCCACTGCATGAATCACAATCCTCCCAGGGTGAAGATATGAAAGCACTACTACTGGAAGTCCGACAGGGCTTTGCAAGCATCGCTGGTAAAATGGATACCCTGACTACACGTATGGATGCAGTTGTCCGCAAAATAGAGGGCCATGAAACGCGCATAAAGGAAACGGAACAGCGCATATCGGATGCCGAAGATGCAACGTCCCACATCCAAACCTCAGTCTCACAGATGGATAAACTGTTAAAACTCATCGCTGCAAAGAATGAGGACATTGAAGAATAACATCCGCGTGCTGGGCATACCAGAAAGTACAAACACGGGCAAAATGGAGGAATACGTCGAGAAACTGTTGCTGGAGGTGGTGGGGGCAGACTCTCTTTCCCCTCATTTCATAGTTGAGCGGGCGCATCGCTCTCTCGGCCCGAAGCCTCTCCCAGGCAGCACGCCCAGACCCATTATTGCGCGTCTCCTGAATTATAGAGACAGAGATATTGCCCTCAGGGTGGCGAGGGAGAAGAGGCAATTGTACTTTGAGGGTGTACCCTTCACCATGTACCCCGATTTCACTGCTACTGTGCAGGAGGAAAGGCGCAAGTTTCTCCCGGTGAAACAAAAGTTATGACAGGCCCAAATAGACTATGCTCTTCTTTATCCTGCACGCCTCAGGGTCACGTACCAAGGGAAGCAAACGTTCTATACGAAGCCCCAACAAGTTGAAGAATTTCTAAAACGTCTTAAAAAGCAAAAGGCTGATGCGGCTGCGCCAGACGGTTCTCCGAGGCCGCACTCGCCGAACATAGACTGTTGGATGGTTTGCGACATGGCTGGCTGCTTTCCTCTAATGAACACAGGGACTGCACAGGTATGCCGCAACGGACAAATACATCACCTGATCTCAAACTAGTGGGCTACATGAATAAATTGGCGAGATATGTCAAGTGATGGGACGCAAGGACCAAATGCTGCCCGGCACCCTCGTGGCTAACAGGGGGAGTTGTTGTTATCTCACTACCCCTGAATGGCAGGAGGTACCCGTGCGCCACCCAGCAGTGTTTCCCCCTAAGGGTGATCCCCATATCAGATTTCTTCTGGTCACTGACTAGACAAGTTGAACGTAATGTTCGGTTTTTTTGTGGGTACAAGGGAGGGGGGAGGGGCAGACATAACTGGCATGTTTGGGATGCTTCAGTGGGAGGGGGTGGTAGGGATGTGGGTTAATGAATGTTTTGGCATGCACACTTTACAGCTCTTCATTGATGATTGTGACTATCTTTGTATCCGAATACTACTAAGTACAGCGTCGCAATGTTGCAGATATTGCACCAAAGGGGAGATATGGGTGACACGAGGGATGCATCTCAGCTAAGGCTTATGTCTTGGAATGTCAGAGGATTGGGGGACCCCCGGAAGCGTAGACAGATACTGGCCTATTTAGATCGTCAACAGATTGACATCGCCATGCTCCAGGAGACTCACATTAACCCAAACCTCATCAACACCTTTGCTAGCAAATAGGCGGAGTGCAGACTATTCCCTTCGTACTCCTCCTTTCTAATCAAAAAGCAGATACCTTTTGCGCTGGCAGGTACGATGGCGGATCCACAGGGGCGATATGCGGTGGTCTGGGGGCATCTGGGCATAGAATCAGTCACATTGGTGTGCTGTTACGGCCCTGATGTAGACACTCCTGAATTCTTTACTACTCTCTGGGGAAAAATTGTAAACATAGGCTCTACCCATATAATCTGGGGGGGTGACTTTAATGTAGCCCTTGACCCGGTCCTTGATAGATCCAATTCCGCACCACATCATTATAATAACTCACAGGCGGCCCTACAGGGGATACTTGCCGAGGGGGGATTGATCGATACATGGCGCCATACTCACCCACAGGCCAGAGAGGGCACGCATTTCACAACATATGCTGCAACATGGGCTAGATTAGATTACTGTCTAATCACAAGAGGCTTGGGACCTGCAGTTCGAGACGTCACGCACCCTGCCAGAACATTTTCTGATCATTGTCCTGTGAAGCTCACGATCACCCCACCAGGGTATGATAAACCTAGGCCTAGCTGGAGGCTACAGCCCACGGCGTTACTAGACACAGTTTTCAATACTGAGCTGGGGGAGGAAATTCGAGATTTCTTCCAGAGAAATAAGGGATCAGTGGACAACGTGGAAATGATATGGGAGGCCTTTAAGGTCACAATCAGAGGGTTCTGTATCTCTAAGAGTTTTGGGGTACTCAGGGACAAACAGGGAACATTAAGGACCCTGGAGAAGGACCTGCAGGCACTAGAAATCCGAATGGCAGCGGGGGAAACGGGACAAGTGCAGACAGATTTCCGAGCGAAATTGTCGGACTATATGGATGCTGCAGCGCGAGAGACGAAGTTCAGAGGGTGATATTGGGTGGCTCGCAGGTATGGTGAGGGCGAACTACCTGGAAAGGCATTAGCTGAAGTGACCAGGCGATCGCGCTTCTCTAATTATATACTGGAAATTAAGGGGCCTGGGGAGGTAGTGCATCGGGACACCACTGACATACTAGGCACATTTACTGCACATTACAATACGCTGTATACCACACAATGCAGCGGTGTGCTTGATCTAGATGGCTTCCTGGGAGATGTGGCACTTGGTTGGTTAGGTGACACACAAAGGGAGTTCTTATGCGCTCCTTTCGAACTTGACGAAGTTCAGGAGGCGATAATGCAGATGAAGTCGGGCAGAACACCGGGCCTCGATGGTATTCCTGTTGAATTTTACAAAAACTATATAGATATTATGGCTCCCGTTCTTAAAGAGGTATATGAGGAATCCTTCGAAATTGGCACACTCCCCCCTTCGATGAGGGAAGCACTTATCACCTCCCTTTTGAAGCCCGACAAGCCCCCGGATTCCTGCGACTCATATAGACCACTGTCGCTTATAAATTGTGACACGAAAATACTGGCTAAGATCATTGCTAACCGGTTGGCTCTATTGATGGACAAACTTGTCCTCCCTGACCTGTCGGGCTTTGTTCCCGGACGTGCTACCACCCATAACCTCCGCACCCTCTTTTCCCTACTCCAGAATGTGACCCCCGAATTTCCATTAGCTGCGGTATTCCTAGACGCTACTAAAGCGTTTGATTCCGTGGAATGGGACTATCTCTTCGGCGTGCTGCGGCGGATGGGCTTCCCCCCTCTGTTCATCTCCTGGATACAATTGTTATATCAACAGCCCATGGCTAAAGTGCTGATCAATGGTCATCTTTCCTCTGCATTTTCCATCTCGAGAGGTACCCGGCAGGGATGCCCATTGTCTCCTCTTTTATTTGCCATTGCGATTGAGCCATTGGCATCCAAGTTGCGTCAACATCATCAAGACAAGGCGTTCTGTTGTTATTTACGCCAAATCCTGTTATCTCTCTATGCAGATGATATTACCCTGTATATACGGGATCCCCAACAGAACATTAATCCTTTGCTGCGGGAATTTATTGTATTTGGACGGCTTTCGGGGTGAGTATTAACTGGGGGAAGTCGCAGGTGTTTCCTCTAACGCCTGCGGTCACGTCCTTTGCCTTGGACTACCCACTGGAATGGTGTGATACCGACTTCCGTTATCTAGGGATACAAATTTCTAGGGATAGGGAGGAGCTGCTACTTTTCAACTATGGTACAGCCATTAACCGCCTTGCCAGCAATGTTACTCGCTGGATCTCCCTGCCTCTCTCGCTCGCCGGCCGCGCCTCTCTGATAAAAATGGTTGTACTCCCGCAGTTTTTATACCTCTTCATGAATATACCCTATCATCCCGGTCAGTACTTTTTTAAAACTCTTCGCTCGGAACTGCTTCGATTGCACTGGGGAGGTAAACAACCAAGGTTAAAATGGTCTACACTCACGAGACCATATGCGCAGGGTGGATTTGATATCCCAGACTTTGAAGTTTATTTTTTGTGTGCGCAAGCTCATTACGCCTATTACTGGATCAACCCCCCCAGATACATGCCACAAGTGGCTGCGGAGCACTGGCTTGCTAATCCCATCCCTTTGGATGGACTAATACAGGTGCCTAGGCGTACTCGTGATATGCCGCCCACCACTATTACGGGCACAGTGGACGCATGGCATCGTATTTCTGATCTTCTTGACTCCACCCTGTTGTATTCATCGAGGCTTCCTTTGGCCTATCATCCCTGCATGCCTCTTCTGCAGGAGCGTGTTTTTCAGCAACTGTGCACGCGTACCAATGTTACTAAATGGGGTGATCTCTTTCAAGATGGTATATTCCGCTCTTCAGATCACTTATTCCGTGGGATTCAACCATCACCCCTTGATACCTTTCTCTATGTCCGACTTCGACAGGGAATGCGTTCTGTTCTCCCAGAATTCCCACAGGAACCCACAAACCTTGCCCCTTTGCATCAAATGCTGGGATCCACAGATGGAAAACACCTAGTATCTCGGCTTTATCATAGCATACGCGCACAACAAACAGGGCCCCCCAGCAAAGCCCGTACACATTGGAATTTTGAACTAGGGAGAGAGGTAACTGACGAACAATGGACATACTGCTGTCTCCAAACTTCACAGATTTCTGCTAGTTGTAGATTACGTGTGATACACTACAAATTTTTACACCGCCTCTATTATACGCCCGCTAAAAAATTCTGATTCAAATTGACAGATACTGACAGTTGTGAAAGATGTAAAAGACCTGGGGCTGGGTTCCTACACTTGGCATGGGAATGCCCGAAGATACAGGAGTACTGGGTACAGATCTTTGATGCTCTTAGGCAGATGACAGATGTCACGTTGGATGACGATCCCTTACTGGCGCTGTTGGGCTATACCGCACAAGTCCCCAAGATGTATCGTAGGTTCATAGCCATATCGTTCCTATTGGCCAAGCGTAGGGTGGCGTGTAGGTGGGGTAGGGGGAGAGCCCCGAAATTCAAGGAGTGGCTAGATGATCTACTTTATTGTCAGGGGCAGTTGACAACATACGCTGAAACACTTCCACATGCCTCTAGGCCTAAGGATATATGGGGTCCTCTCCAAAGCTATCTCTTAATGCAGGACACAGAAAGGTCGGGCACCCCCCCTCTGGGACATGATGTTTGATGGTTGCACAATTTCTCCTTCCCCTTGTCTTCTGAGATCCCTACCCCATTACTTATGACATGAGCAATGCTCTTCAGTGCAAATGTGCTATGTTCTATGGTTCCTCCTATTGCCACCGATGCTCGATCCCCTAGGGCATGCAAACTAAAGGATATGTGAATAATATGTTACTGATTGCCTGTTGAAGCCGCCCTCCTGGCGCATTGCTAACTACTCGATTGTACCAGAGTCACAGGATTTAGCCTTGCTACAGTGGTGCAACATCAAGGACTTATTCATCTGCTGTACTCAATGTGATTTGTTTTTCGCTCTTCCCTTTTCGGGACAGGAGGGTTACATGTGCGAAATTACTGCATGTCTGTACAATGATTCTCAGAAGCTGTAATGTATGATACGTGTGATGAAAATTGTTGAATAAAATCTTTTTTTTTAAAAAGCACGTCACGAGAAGCGTGAAAACAAATTGCAGTCCACTCAGTAGGAACGTCCCATCTTGGAGGGCGTATTGCCTAATGATGTGGTATCCATAAGCTAACCGGGGACACTTTCCACCCTGATAAGCCATCCCACTTGTGATCGTGTCCTTAACCTACACTGATTTTTAACCAATAGCATGAGAAAATTCTACTGAATGCTGATTTGTATTGAGGATTTGTATTTACTTATGTTATTATTTTTTTAGTTAAAGTTATAGTATTAGCAGCGTAGGCCACAAATGGCTGCACAGGTATAGTTTTCTCAATTAGTGCCTTGATCTGTTATGCTTAAACTTTTCGTGACCCCACTGCTTAGAAGTCACAACAAAAATACAATTGTTCAAAAACACAAGATGAAAAGGAGTATATAGTTATATTATATCCAATTGTAAAATACAGTCAGTATCATAAATCCATCAAATCCAAATATATTGAACAGGGAGTCTTGGTTCATCTATTTCCAATTTCACTTTATTGCAGTTTTAAATGACATGCGTATATCAGCCCAGCCTTTATTATTTTTTTAGGTTGGTATTACCATAAGGTACCTCACTGTTAGGGTATTATTATGTTTGGTACTCTCTTATACTAATTAGAACGCCAACCACTGTGTAAATAGGCAATTGTTTAATGGTCCTGATGAATTGCTAATTGATCACTGTTGTGACAAACTAGGCAAGAAACATGTTGACCCACAATCTCTAGCAACCACTGAACATTATATCGATGGTGTGCTAAACCAGTTTTTAACCGGGACAAGTAGACACACCGGTTAAAATTAATTCTGAGTACTACTTAGTCTCCCTTTTTAATTTCTCTTACACTACCCACACACTTGACACTCATCTACGCTGTGCGGCCCTACACATGCACCTTATGGCTTGGGAACAAAAGATCTCTGACAAAGAGCCCCTCATATGGTGCCCGTCAGGCATTGCAGTGCTGGCCTGACGAGGAGCAAGCCCTATGATGAAGCATGACACCCAGCTGGGTGTGTGAGGGCCCAGTTCCAAAAGTGGGAGACTCCCACTTCTGGGCTTATAGTTATACCGACCAATCCTCTACTACTACTCCTTCTTTCATAAGGAACTGCATACCATTTTTTTAATTGTTATGTCCTAGGAGCTTGTATGCTGGACCTATAAGCGCCCCCAGTCCCCTTTCTGTTGCTTTGATAAATCATGCATGTTAGAGCTCATTTTCCGAAAGTGTTTGTCAATGTTGGATATGGAGATCTGTTAGAAATGGGGGTCTCTAGTTGGCAATGGTTTGCACCTTTGTCCAAGTAGGGACCCTTCCTCCTAGTCAGGGTAAGGGGGATACACTTCTAAAATAACCCCTGCTCACCCCCTTGGTAACTTGGCATGAGCAGACAGGCTTATCTCAGAGGCAGTGTGTAAAGCATTTGTGCATGCATACAGTAACACAGTGAAAACACTACAAATGGACACCACACCAGTTTAGAAAAATAGCAAATCTTTATCTAAACCAACAAGACCAAAAATGACAAAAATCCAACATAAAAATACTGGAAAAATAGGTACTTTGCAAGATAACCTTTAAATTGCAGAAATATCTCAAAAACACAGTTCTTCCGAGTCAGTAGCTCTGTCCGGGGCTACCGCGATGCTGAAAATGACAGAGTCTAACAGTTCGAGCTGACCGCGTCGGTACGGGTCAGTTGTAGCTTCGACAGACTCGTAGACAGTACCTTTCTTGTTGCGATCGATCCGGTTAGTACGAGTCAGTCAGGGCAACCATCACAGTTGCATTGTGAAGTGAAGCGGTGCAGCGCGCGGTTCCCTCATGGCGCGGTGCAGGCAGTTGCTCAGTGACGGTCGTCCAACGGTGTCGGTGATACCAAGGCTACGATGCAGAGTGAGGCGGTGCTCAATGCGGTGCTGGCGGTCACGGTGCAAGCAATGGAGCCGGTTGATGTTCGGACAGGCAGCTACAGTGTTGGTGAGGTCCGGGCAGAGTGATGCGAGGCGGTGCGGAATGCGGTGCCCACAGGACGCGTTGCAATTAGCGGCTCGGTAACGGTCGCCCAGTGGCGTTAGTGAGACCAGGGATGCTGTGCGAAGTGCGGCGCCTGGCAAGTGGGTGCACTTGCCAGGTCGACATGGCAGTTACAAACCGCGTGCAGACACTGCAGTGGCAGGTCTGAGAACTCTTTACAGGGCTGCTTGTGTGGGTGCACAACCAGTGCTGCAGGTCCACTTGCAGGATCTGATTTACAGGCCCTGGCACCCTCAGTGCACTTTACTAGGGACTTACTATTAAATCAAATAAGCCAATTATGGAAATACTAATCCATGAAAACAATTTACAGAGAGAGCACTTGCACTTTGACACTGAACAGCAGTGACAAAGTGCCCAAAGCATCTAGACCAGCAAAAATGAAGTCCAACACACAGTAAAAACAAAGGAGACAAAAGGCTAAAATACAGGGGAAATCCACGGCAAGGATGCCAGGTCTAACAGGATCCATTGAGGTAGACTAGGCAGGGTTCTCTGTTGGGATCCGGCTGCAATCTACCCTGCAATAGATACTTCCTGTTCTCAAAGTATGGGCGGGGGTTTGGGGAATCAGTTTTTTTGTAACAGCAATCACACTGTTATGGACACTGTGTTTATTATATTGCCATTACTTGGTTTCTTGTTTTTATGCCTGCCTGTCGCCTTCACCTACACACATCCAGCTGCCATAAATTGCCACATGACAAAACCAAAGGGGATGATGGACGGAGTGTCAATGGCCTACTCAATAAGTCTAAGAGGGTCAGTCCTAAACAGGCAAAGCAGGGGAGGGCTGGCATTCTATTTTTACAAGAAACTCACCTTGCCGGGAGCATAGTCCCTGGCCTAGCTAGATGGGGATACACCAAGATATATCAATCCAGGTTTATGAGGGGATCAATGGGCACGGGCTGCTGATCAAATGGACACTTCCTTTCCATCACATTAAGACATAGGGGTCGATTCCGATTCGGGCCGGAAATTTCTCCGACCGAGCCGGACCCGGAGAGATTTCCGACCGAATCGGACCCGTGCAGTCCGACCGAACGAGTACGATGCGCACGTATGCCATCGGACCCGAGTCGGTCGGACTCCCATTGAAGTCAATGGGAGCCGGTCGCGCAACGCGTACGCGGGCTCCCATTGACTCAATGGGTGCGAGTCGGACAAGTGCGCCCCCTACAGCGGGTACGCGGCGAAGCGATTCGCGCCGTACACGCACAGGTAGGGGGGACCCATGGGTCCCCCCTGTGTGCGACTCGCGCGGCTACGCGTACAGGGGGGTCCGACACGGACCCCCAAAGTACGGCTCCGACAGCTCTTTCGAGCCGGAGTGCGCGGCTCGGTCGGACTGCTCGCGGCGCGCATCGTACTCACCCGGCCGGGAAACGTCTCCATTGCGCGGTGCGAGTCGAGTCCGAGCGAGTCGGTCGGTGCGGTTCGAGCCGGGAACGAGTCGGTCGGAGCGGTCGGGATGCCCGGACGAGTCGGTCGGCGATTTCGCATCGTACTCGCTCGTCCGGACGCGCGTACGGATCGGTCGGGAAACAGGGCTCCGAATCGGATCCGGTAAAGCCGAATCCGATTCGGAGCCCTACCGGCCGAGATCGGAATCGGCCCCATAGTTGGATAGCTATGGCCGCTACACAGCAGTGACAGGCACATTATATGGAAAACCCTTCACATTGATAAGTGTCTACGCCTCCCCCCTTGGACACTCCTTTATAGAACTCATGACGAGGTTATGAGGTGAACTACCGGATAGATTCACAGTACTGGGGGGACAATTGAAATGGAGTAGTGGCACTGTCATTAGATAGATGGTGCCCACAAGGGCAGCCCCAGGAGACGGGGGTGACACACCTATCCTCCCTCATATCCGTACTTGGCTTGATCGATATCTGGAGAGCACATAACGACTCGGCAGGGGGTCATTCATTCTTCTCCGCGACCCATGGCTCGTGCTCCCGACTTGATTACTTCTTGATCCCATGCCCTCACATCCATAGAGTATCATATATCAGGGTACTGCCCAAAGGTTTAACCTATCATTCCCCAATGGCCCTGCAGCTCCAAGCGGGTCCTCGACGAACACATTTTTATTTACACATGTCGCCTTGGCACCTTCAGAACCCTGACTATCACCAGCATATGGAGCGTTCCATTGACAATTACTTTACGCACAATGTAGGCTCTGTGACATGCCCACAGACATTTTGGGAAGCCCTAAAGCCCATGGTATGGGGCACTGACATTAGCTCTTTTGCCAGTGAACGAGGGCACAGACAGAGGGAACTGACGGATTTTGAAGGTGAGATCACAGACCTAGATATACTAGGCCATCAACCAGATGGCCAAACTGCCCGCAGACATCTTGCTTTGATACAACAGTACCACCAGACTCTGATAGGTGAGGCAAGGCTGGCCTGGCAGGCCTCTCAAAGCTGTGCCTACCAATGGGGGGATAAATCCAGTTGACTGTTCCACAGATTGTATCAGTACATCCCTCGTTCTCCTCTGGTCCCCCTGGTTAGAGATGGGTCCGTATCACTGCCCACCGACCCAGGGGAGATTGCTAATTGTTTTGCTTCCCACCTCGAGAAGGTTTATGCTGCTAGAGATGTACTGACTACGACATAGGTGGAGGACTTTGTGCGGGCCCTGCTGCTCAGGGTCCTCTCCCCAGCAGCCCATCAGCAGTTGGACACTGAACTTAGCGGGGAGCAGATCTCACTCACGGTGGTAGACCAAATGCCAGCAAAGCCCCAGGGCCAAATGGGTTCCATTGTGAATTCTTTAAAACATACATGCCAAAACTATCCAATCATATGCTAGGGACGATTTCATCCGCGACTACCAAAACCATTCTGCCACCAGATTGGTGCCACGTGGAGATCGTAGTTTTCCCTAAGCCAGGCTGGCTGCTGGACCCCTTCCTCCTACTGCCCAATTTCTCTACTCAACTTAGAGGTCAAGATATTGGCCAAGAGACTGGCTAATCATTTGATACAGCATGTCCCAGACCTAGTTCACCCCGATCAGGCAGGGTTCATGGCCCACAGGGCAACCAACCACAATATACAGCAATCCTATAATGCGATGGCCTTGGCAGAAAAGCTGGGTGAACCAGCAGCATTCCTTCTAGCAGATATTGACAATGCGTTGGATTCCATGATCTGGGAATATTTATTCTTGCTCCTCTGGCGCCTCAATGTTGGTCCACGATTCCTTGCCTACCTCCTTATACTATATACACAAGGTGACCCAGCATATGCTCTAGGCAGGTGGGCAATGGGAGGCTCCCCAGTAGATGTATATGTGTATGGTGGGGGTAGTTGGGACGGCCTTCCCCCAGCGATACAGCTGGTACTGAATGTATGGCGATCCTCGCTACGATGACTGAAATGATAGGGCAAGCTGACAGAGCAGATGCCACTATGGCGGGGGAACATGCTTTCGCAGGTGGCTGCCCAGGTGGGGCTCCAGAAGTGGGACCTCATCGGGATATCAACCCTGGGAAATATCATGCAGGGTACAGTCCTCAAATTCTATCAAACATTGCAGGTGGAGTATCAACTCCATCGCAGCCAATTTAAATGATACCTCCAGCTCCACCATGCACTATCCCCATACATTACCACACTGACTTCACGCCCTGAATTTAAACCATTGGAGGGCAAACTTCTTTTAGGAGACCTGGGGGATCATAAAGTAGCACGGATCTACCAAACACTTATCTCTAACCAGACTAATACTAAGGAGATCAACCTGCCTATATAGGAGATATATATAGTGCCCTTATAGGGTCACCAAATAATAGACAAAACTGGGCTAATATAAGAGCATTTATCATAGAAAATCCAAGAACACAATTTTAGCAAAATTTCTATATATTTATTTTAATCATTAACAATTCATTTTGTTTATCAAAATTCACAGATGGAAAAAACAGAAGTAAAATACATATCAAACATATAGCAATAAAATAGGTCCCACACAGACATACTCAAGAACAACACTCATTCAGAGTTCCAAAAATGCATACACACTCATCCAAGGCGCTGAAACGACCTCGTGTATTTGGATCCAACTACTATCCATTATTGGAAGGATACACGAGAGCCTTTGATACCTACATCATTTGGCTGTATAGAAACCTTGATTGTGTTTTTAATCTCACGGAGAAGTATGATTGTTAGAGTGATGTATGAGTGTGTATGCATTTTTGGAACTCTGAATGAGTGTTGTTCTTGAGTGTGTCTGTGTGGGACCTATTTTATTGCTATATGTTTGATATGTATTTTACTTCTGTTTTTTCCATCTGTGAATTTTGATAAACAAAATGAATTGTTAATGATTAAAATAAATATATAGAATTTTTGCTAAAATTGTGTTCTTGGATTTTCTATGATAAATGCTCTTATATTAGCCAAGTTTTGTCTATTATTTGGTGACCCTATAAGGGCACTATATATATCTCCTATGTAGGCAGGTTGATCTCCTTAGTATTAGTCTGGTTCTCTCCCCTGCTTCACCTGCCTATTATTCGCTATCAGGGGTCCCTCTTCTTAGTACTTATCTCTAACCAACCAGACCGGTTTTGCACCCTTCATGTGGCATGGGAGGCAGATGTTGGGGAATTAGAGAATGATGAATGGACGGAGGTCCTGGGCACACCTCGAAAGGCCACCATAGCAGCCAGACTCCAATTGATACAGTTTAAGTACCTCCATAGAGTGTATTTTATTCACCATAGGCTGTGGTGTATGGAAGTGATTGTCTCCCCGATGTGTCTCTGTTGTGGTGTAGAGGCGGGCACATTCCTTTACACAGTATGGAGCTGCCATGCATTGGACGCATCCTGGCACGGAGTGTTGGCATGCCCGTGTGAGGTTCTATCCTGGCAGATCCACAGGGACCAGAGGTGGGGATAGATATTAACTGTCCCTTCTCTACTCTCGCTAAACGTGATATAGCCAGAGAGTGTAAAGTTGAGGTGTCCCCGCCGCTAACAGTGTGGAAGCGGGGTATGGATCACTGTATGGGTTTGGAGACAGCAGTGTACAAGGCTAGAGGCTTCCCCCACAAACATTGCAAAATATTAATTGAATTGAATAAAGCATTCCCATGGCGCACGGCTACTCAAAAAGAGTGTCCCGGCGCTTTTCGGTATGCTGAAGGCGGATAAACAGGAGATCGTTGCCCATACTCCCCACTAAAGTCTGAATAAAAATGTTTTCAGCTCCTTTTTAAGAGTAATCCGGCAGTTTATTTCACAGATTAGCTGCTGTGACTGTGAAGGAAGAACCTCCCCTTTCGCTGTTTCTGAAAGCGAGGAGTCACAATACGACCCGCAGAGCTCGACTGCGAGCAATTAGCCTTGACATGTTCATTTAGGTACCTAGGTCCCCTATTGTGGAGAGCTTGATGCGTTAGGGTCAGAGCCTTATACCTAATATGCTGAATATGGAAGAGTTGGGCAGATTACAGGGGTGTATTCCTAGAACCTGTTTCTCCTGCTCACCACATACTTCAGGATGAAAGACGAGCATTCTGGGAGGGGGTGGTGACTGGGGCCTGGGTGAATTAGCAAATGTGGCATTTGAGACATTTGTACGTATGACAATACATTTTGGTATGGCAGGGGGGGTCTGATGGGCAGGTGAGTTCTATGGACTTTGCTTTATTATTTGCTATTTTATTGTTTTGGTGCAGTCTCATCGGCCGTGTCCATTGGTTACATCTCAAACTCAATAAAATATGTTATTATAAAAAGACAAACACTTTTGCAATTCACAAAATGTGATTCAAAAGTCGTAAAAGATTTACTCAGACATTTTTTTAATGGGAGTAAACCTACTCCCATGGTTAGGGGCAGGATTGCCTAAACATTTATGTTGTTGTTCATCCATTTTTTCGGCCTAATTTTCACCCTGGAAACAACTGAAGATTTACTCATGCCAAGAGTTAGAGTGAATTATGTTCTAGAGTGGTAATAGTAAAGGAATAGCAGCACAATTGGTGGGGGTGTAGGTAAAGGTTGTTGGTTATGAACATTTTTCCTGAGAGAAAAAGGAAAGTGCAATTGCACACATAGAAAGGCAATACTTCCATTTGTAATTGTACGCATAATGCCGCTGCTTGGTCTTGTATTGGAATTCACACTTGTTTTTCCAGGTATGCACCTCAAAACTTGTGAATGTTGCAGGCTTCCAGCCATACTGGGAAACACTTGTAAATCCCCAACAATTTAGTTATGTACTCATGCACCCATCCTACAATTATGGGTTCTGAATTTTTGTAACAATGGGCACAGTGAACTGAAGACATTTCAATAAACTTAATTAGTTGTAATGTGCAAGCAAAGCTTTAGGAATACTCACAGCTAAGATATGTCTGATCTTTGCTGACTTTCTCTTTACTTCAAGCATAAATGTTCCTAATTCAAATTTATAGGAAAAAATGTGAAATTCTGGTAAAATATTTTTGATTTAATGCAGGGAGAGAACAAAAGCTCAAGGGAAAACCTGAAATAAATTAGAGAAAAATTTATATTAGTATTTCTCTATCTTTCTGAGTTATTAGAGAGTAGACAGTAATGACAAAGAAAGTACCAGGGGAAAGACGGAAGAGTGATAGGGAGTAACAAAAGAGAAGACACATTGAGGGACTTTGCGGAGCAACAATGAAGAAGGCACACCAGAGGAAATAAGATGCAGTTGCAGGGAACACCAATGCAGTAAACAGAGCAGGAATAGGAGGGCACCAGATGGTGCCATGATGGAGCAGACAATCAAGGGAAGGGGAGGGGCTTGGGGCAGGCCCAGGTGGTGTTGAAGCCGGCTCCAGGGACACCATTTACTGATCTTGCTCTTGAAGGCCAGGAGGAGAACGTAAATCTTCCTCCCTCTGGCTTGTGGTGCCCACATTTACCGCCCCTCATCGGACACTGTTCAGCCTCCACCCAAAGTCTCTTGGTGAAGAGCTCATAATTCTCCGGATGGGTGCACTACCCCTCCTGGTTGTTGGATCCACCCCCTCCTCGCCGGTGGTATCAAGGGGACGTGCCCACCTCTGAGCCGAGGATCTCCGTTCTTATTCCTGGTCCTGCACTGATGATGATTGGCCAGCCTGGTCCACTGAAAAGGTAGAAACGCATACAAGGGACTTTGTTAAATCATGTGTTCAGTCATACATGACTTTCAAATTATTGCTGACAATCTGGTCATTTTACCAAAAACAAAATCTATACTCTGTGCTTTCATTTGAAATGGATGTGAATTAGAAGTAAAATGATTTGCAATATACATGTGTTCCCCCATTCTAAGTATGTTGAAGTTTACGTGAGAGCTTTTTTGGGCTAAGATGTAAACTTATTGGAAATGTAACTTCACAACAGATCACACACACGTTTTGTGTTAGAGTAAACAACATTATTCATTAAAATGTGTGAACTTATTACGTTAAGCATTGCATGCACACGTTGTTTAGGAAGTAATGTAAAGGTACACATTGTCAGCATTTCCCCAATGACAATAACTGACTTGTATTCAAGACAATAATTTAAAAATAAATGTGCATGTTATTAAATATGAACATCACAAACTTTCTAACAAGCATGAAACATGAGAAGAAGAATACGTAAGTTTATGAGAAATCCCACAATGAACACATGACAGTGCGTTACTCAAAGAACTCAAATCTACCTAGGTGTCAAATAGAAATGTACATGTACTTACCATTTCTCTACTGCTCAAACTATTCTATTTGAGCATGGAGGGCAAGTCAGGTATCTTTCAGGACCCTCTAATAGAGTGGTGTCAGGCAGAGGGGCTGTGTATGTGGCTGGAAGAAAAGCCCATAATGTCCTGGGCCTTAATAAGGGCCCTGGGATTCAGGTCCTCACAGCACTTCCGGCTCAGTTTCCCTACAAGTTGTAGACACCCACTCCACTCCAGATGTCCCTCCAGATTTGGGTTTGCTCTGCATTGCTTAGCTGATTATCTGGGCCCCCATGTGCCCCTTTGAACCTCTGCTTAGATACTGTGGTTGGACATCTATAGGATGTGAGGAGAAGGGAAGAGTGAGCATATTCCGCATCATCTGAAAAATAAATTGATATGTTTCTTAAAGGAACCTCTTTTCTAATTACCTTATTTTATGCATGCCTAACTACATGCACTGTGTGCCAGGGTAATGTGAGTTCATTGTGTTGTAGTCAATCTGAATTAGTGCTGAAATGTCTACCACTGATACCAATGAAAGCCCTGTATGATGTGTTCTTACTTACCAAGAAGCTGATTTTGCAGCGTGGGGCAAACTCCGGGCGCTGAAATTTAGTGCGAGCAGCTCGACTTAACAGACTTTGCCACTGGCGGAACTCCGCGGCATGCAGCATAGGTTTTCTGGCATTTCACGGAGTTCCGCTGAGTAAAACTCCGCAAACTCCACCCAGGCCTACATATGAGATGCCAGCATTGTCAGAGAAGACCCTCGGGAAAGATCCAGTGGCCATAAAATGGAGTGCAGCTAGTATTTTGACATAGGCTACATACATTGGTGATTTTTGGACAAAGATAATAGGTCTACTTTACCCATATTGATACCCCATGATAAAGACTATAGCCTCACTTTTTATAATTTGGTGTTGTGACTTTTTGACAAAGTAAGTAGGTCTGCCTGAGTGTGAGCAGGATCAATGAGACCAACCGCATGAGGTGCATGCCAAAAGGCATGTGCTGTAGGAGGTAGGGTGCTTGTAGGCAGTTGGGTGCAGAGCCTGCACGCAACCTCATGCTGAGCGCAACCAAAGCCTGCACACAGTCGTGAGTAGGGTGAAGGGTCTGGCATAGGCCACGCCTCACGCCCAACCCCTCACAGGCATGTGGGGGTTGACATTACGTATGGTGATAGAATATTACTTTACGTTAAAAAAAAACTAGAAATTGACTGAAAAAACAGAGGTTAAAGTGGCATTATAGTTAGAAATGGTAAATATAGCTTTCTTTATTTTAAGAAAAAGACCTTTGAAATTCCCTGGGAAAACTACAGGTTTAAGAAAATAGAGTATTCTAATTGACACAGCGTGCTTTTTTTCTCTTGGGTCAATTTACTCCCATGGGAGACAGGTTCCCACGGTAGCGAGCACTATGATTGGCTGCCTGCAACATCAGGAAATATGTTGCAGGCAGCCATTACAAGAGTCAGGGGACTTAGTCCCCTTTACTAGCTTTAATTTACAAATAAAATACAAGGGGCATTGTAGGGACACCCTGTCCAATAGGCTTTGTGGAGAGTCCCAGAGTGACACTCTGGGGACCAGAATACATATATATTTTTTAAATGGCACTCCTGCAAGAGTTTTGCAGTACTCCTGTGGGATTGAGCACTAAAAAAAAAAAAATGGAGGGAGCTCTTTGGATAGTGAGTACGGAACATTCCTTTGACAAAAGGAACCTGAGCAAGATTGTCCCTCCCTACCATCTTGGGGATTACATCCACAAATGGATAACTGCTTTAGAGAGGGCCTGTAAATTTTAGAGGGACCCTCAAGAGCAGTGGACAGCTACCGTGTGGCTCTCCTTTGCTGACAAAGGTAGAGATAAGAACCTCACTGTTAGAGAAGAGGATGCTGACAATTACTCAGTTTTGAAGAGTGCTCTCATTGATGGGTTTGGCTTAACCACTGAACAATACACTATTAAGTTCAGAGACACCCAGAAGGCACAGAATCAGGATTGGGTAGACTTTGTGGATAGTGCTATTAAGGCTCTGGAAGGTTGGTTGCTTGGCAGCAAAGTGCATGATTTTGAAGGATTGTACAATTTGATTATGAGGGAGCAGATCTTTAATAATTGCCCAAATCAGCTATTGCATCAATACCTGGTGGACTCAGATTTGACTTCTCCCCACGAATTGGGAAAGAAGGCAGATAAGTTGGTCAGGACCAGGGTGAAGCAGAAAAACCAGAACAATAGTGGTGACCAGAAGAAGCAAGATTCTTCAAAAACTCAAGATAAGGGTGGGGACAAGGATAAACACAAAAAAGAGTCTTAATTAGGGCCCCAAAAACCTGCA
Organism: Calotriton arnoldi; assembly: GCA_963921515.1. Lineage (NCBI taxonomy): Eukaryota > Metazoa > Chordata > Amphibia > Caudata > Salamandridae > Calotriton > Calotriton arnoldi. Next base: position 686,233 of record CAWUFW010006771.1, read on the forward strand.
TCTGGGGGAGTCACAATCCAACAAGGGAAAAGGCAAAAAGAAACATTGGTGTAACTTTTGTAAGGTAAAAACCAATTGGACAAAAGATGCTGATTGTCCAAAAGCGAAGGAAACTACTCCTACCACCACTGCCCCTAAGGCAACTGCTCCCCTAGCACAAGTACAAGTGGTGGTACAGGGAACAAAGGATTAGTGGGGTTAACCTTGGGATCTGAGGTGGGTTCTGGTTTAGTCGAAACTTCAGCTCAGGCTGTTTTAGCCTGTGATGGTGGCATGGATATTGCCACCTCACATGTCAGTCCCAGTAGCCTGGGCAAGTACATACAACAGCCTTTGATTAATGGAACAGAGCTAATGGCCTACAGGGACACAGGGGCCAGTGTCACCATAGTGACAGAGAAACTTGTGTCTCCTGGACAGATCATACTTGGTGAAATGTACCAAGTGACCGATGCAAACAATGTCAGGACTGACCATTCCTTGGCAGTTGTTAATTTCAGTTGGGGAGGGGTAACTGGCCATAAGAAGGCTGTGGTAAGTTCAGACCTACCAGTAGATTGTTTGCTGGGCAATGATTTAGAAACTTCAGCCTGGGCTGAGGTTGAATTCAGGACTCATGCAGCAATGCTGGGCATCTCTTCAGATGTGTTTGCTGTGACTAGGTCACAAGCCAAGCTGACATCCATTGAACAGGCCCTGGATCCTGGAACAATGGACCAGGTGCCTTCCAAGAGAAGGAGTAAGAGGGGTAAGGCTGTGTCTCCCCCCCATAGACTCAGAGTGAGGATCAGTCTCTTGAGGGGGATGATCTTAGTCCCAGTGAAGGAACTGTCCCAGATGAGCTTGAGCCTGATCAGGTTGAGTTCTTGGGGATATGGGGCCCTTCCAGGGCCGACCTGAGTTTGGAGCAGCAAACCTGCCCCTCTCTTTAACCTCTCAGACAGCAAGCTGCTGCTGAGGCTGCTGGGAATGTCAGTGGGTCACACAGGATCTACTACGATGAGAAACTCCTTTATTCAGAGGGTAGAGACCCCAAGCCTGGTGCTACAAGGAGGTTGGTTATACCTCTGAAGTTTAGGGGCTTCCTACTCACCCTAGCACGTGACATTCCCTTGGCAGGACACCTAGGCCAAAGTAAGACTTGGGACATGCTTGTCCCTCACTTTCACTGGCCTCACATGTCTGAGGACATCAAGGAGTTTTTTCGCTCTGGGCCATTTGTCAAGCCAGTGGTAAGGCAGATGGCACCACAAAGGCCCCCTGATATGACTTCCAGTGGTGGGGGTTCCCTTTGAGAGGGTTGGGATTGACATAATTGGTCCCATGAACCCTCCTACAGCATCTGGGCACAGCTACATACTAGTGGTGGTGGACCATGGCATTAGGTACCCAGAAGCCATTACCCTTAGAACCACCACAGCTCCTGTGGTGGCCAGGGCCCTCTTGGGAATTGTTTCCAGGATGAGCTTCCCTAAGGAGGTTTTAACTGACAGAGGTACCAGCTTCATATCAAGTTACATCACTACAATGTGGAAGGAGTGTGGAGTGAATTACAAATTTACCACACCCTATCATCCTCAATGCAATGGGTTAGTTGAGAGATTCAACAAAACCCTGAAGGGCATGATCATGGGCCTCCCAGAAAAACTTAGGCAAAAATGGGATGTCCTTCAGCCCTGCCTTCTCTTTGCCTACAGATAGGTTCCTCAGAAGGGGGTTGGCTACAGCCCTTTTGAACTTCTGTTTGGGCATCCAGTTAGGGGTCCCTTGTATTTGGTGAAGGAGGGATGGGAGTTAACTCTCAAACCTCCCAAACAAAACATAGTGGACTATGTACTTGGTCTCCGCTCCAGGATGGCTGAGTACATGAAGAAGGTAAGTAAAAACCTGGAGGCCAGTCAAGAATTTCAAAAAGCTTGGCATGACCAAAAGGCTGTCCTGACTGTTTACCAGCAAGGCCAGAAGGTGTGGGTGTTGAAGACTGTGGCCCAAGCAGTTCTCCAAGATAAGTGGAGTAGACCCCACACTATCACTGAGCAAAAAGGTGAGGTCACCTACCTGGTGGACCTTGGCACTCCCAGGCGCCCCCACAGGGTGCTCCATGTTAATAGGCTCAAACCTTTTGCAGACAGGGCAGACACGGGCTTGCTCATGGCAACTGATGAGGGACAGGAGGAAGAGAGTGACCCTCTCCCTGATCTCCTCTCACAGAACACTGATGATGGGTCAGTTGATGGTGTAGCCTTGGCAGGCAGCCTCACTGACCAACAGCAGGTTGATTGCAGGAAGGTCGTCAATCAATATAGGCATATGTTTTCTTTGATACCCAGTCAAACCACCTGGTGTCCCCATGAAGTGGACACAGGTGAGAGCCTACCTGTCAAGAATAAAATCTACAGGCAGCCTGACCATGTCAGAGATTGCATCAGGACAGAGGTCTAACAGCTAGGGCGGTCGACCTCGAATCTGGGGAACTGGGTTCGAGTCTCAGCAATGACGCTGAACATCCTGTGATTCTGGGCAAATCACTTAATCTCCCCGTGCCTAACAACAATAAATGTGTCCTCATGTAATGCAACTGGTGCTATGTAAAGCGCTCTGATATCCGATTCGGGTCAAGTTCGCGCTATATAAAACTCTGTAAAAGAAAAGAAAAGATGCTGGAGTTGGGAGTGATTGAGCCCTCAGATAGCCTTTGGGCTAGTCCAGTGGTTTTGGTACCAAAACCTCACACCCAGGGTGGTAAGAGAGCTGATGTTCATCCAATTCCTAGGGCAGATGAGCTTATTGACACTTTGGCCCCAGCCACGTTCTTGAGCACATTTGACCTAACTGCTGGTTATTGGCAAATCAGACTAGCTGAGGATGCCAAATCAAAAACAGCATTCTCAACCCCTGGTGGGCATTATCAATTTATTGTGATGCCCTTTGGATTGAAGAATGCACCTGCCACATTCCAAAGGCTGGTGAACAGAGTTCTCACAGGTCTGGAAGCCTATAGTGCAGGATATCTTGATGATATAGCTGTCTTTAGCTCCACCTGGGAGGGTCACCTGGTCCACCTGAAGAATGTTTTGGAGACTCTGCAGAAAGCAGGCCTCACTATCAAGGCTACTAAGTGCCAGATAGGGCAGAGCAAGGTTGTGTACCTGGGCCACCTTATGGGTGGAGGCCAGGTTCAACCACTTCAGAGCAAAATCCAGACCATAATGGACTGGGTTGCTCCAACTTCCCAGACTCAGGTCAGAGCTTTCTTGGGCCTGACTGGGTATTACAGGAGATTTGTAAAAGGATATGGGTCCATAGTGACTCCCTTGAATGATCTCACCTCCAAGAAAATGCCCAAGAAAGTTCAGTGGACAGTTGGCTGTCAGAAGGCATTTGACAGGTTCTTGCCAATGTTTGTTGTTAATCTACTTTCGCCTTTTTCATGTATGGTTTATCACGGGGGCGGTGCAGTAAGGTCAGATTGTTGAAAAGAGTAAAGTGGCCTGACCAGTCCAATTGGACAAGGTTAGATATATCTATGGGGTTTTTCTACGAGAAAACCAGGTGAAACCTCTTAGAAGATGAATAGAACCAGGCTTCCATGAAGGCAATAGCTTCAAGATTACTATATTGGATGATGACAGGTAAAGAATTTGCATTGGAGCCTGCAGTGTGGTAGACAGGTCACTCGGTTGGGGGGAAGTGGTTGTGCTGAGGTTATTTGGCCAGATTGATCTTTCATTGTGTTTAGGATGTTCGCATCTAGCTATATTGGTCATAGGATTTGTTGTGATCTGTAATCACAGAGTATGTAGATGGCTGTGATGAATTAGGAAGAGAGTGAGAAGGAATGCTCTGAAGCATCAGGTTTGGTGTGTGAGTTGGACTCTTCAAGATGAGGTGTGTTGTTTGAGGTGTAAGGGGGAGATGAGTCAGGAGGCCAATCCCTTTGTGTAGCGTGCCTGTGAGATAGAAAAATGGAGAGTACAGTTTGCAGACTTTGAATCATCTCATGGAGGGGTTTCAGCTTCAGTTTGAGGTGAAGTTGTTCACTTTGTGGATGGTTAAGAGGACTGTATTTTGGTCAGTAGTAAATGGCTGCAATCACAAACGAGTCAAGTAATTGCAGATCTCATGTAAATCATTTCTATGGGTGGTTGAGTCCCTCTCTGGAGAGTCAATTTATGTGCTGTTTTTTAGTGTATAGGACCAGAAAGATGTTTGACAGAGGGATGCATAATAAGGGGCAGAGATGGCTATCAGAAAGGCTGCAGGTTAGAACCTTTACAGTAATTTGTCTGTCAATTGTAGCAGTAGTGTTTTTCTAGGTTATGGTCTCAACAATCTTGAGTCATACTGGTATAATGATACCTGAATCCATTCTTTGAAATGTATTCTGGTAATATTTAGAGACTTGGGGTAGTGGAGAAACATGGGTTAGTGGTGTTATTGGCAAAAGAAATGGTAGATAGGTTGTCAGCATTAATGTCCCTAGCCTCGTTAGAAGCTTTTAAGGCCTTTGGTGTATCAAACGTTGATTAAGATATGGAGATTGATCACGTAGGATTGGATTATCACCTTCCCATGTTTATACAGAGATATGTGTAGCTTACATATCTGGTGATGGTAACCCAAGATAGTAAGTCTTTTCCATTAAGGATTTTTGTGTTGCTTGAGAACAAGCACAGTGCGTTTGTACAGGAGGGTATTTACTTGGGTATAGAAACAAAAGATAGGGCAATTTTACTATAGACCGATCTGTTACTAGGGTAGCTGCCACTACTTAAGGTGTTGTTTTTATATTTTTTTAATCAGGGCTTGGTGTTTGTTGTATTTGAGGGGGTTTTTGAAACGGTGCAGAGAAAGGGTATCTCAAGGTGCTGCACGCGTAATGGAGTTTGATCTGCTATGAAGCTTTCTTTATATTAGCTTTGGTAGACATACAAGAAAAATCGAGTGCTAGATGTGTATGCCACTGATTTTGAGAAGCATTATTACTCAGTGTTGTAAAGATACCTTTTCTCCATGGTCTCTTGATTTTACGCCCATTTTCTAGTCCCTAGTTTCGGTGGTATCGGGACTCCCTCCAATGTGGGACAGCCATTCAATGCCACACTATGTGTGCTCTGCCCCTAAAATGATACTGTAAAATTGATTTCACACAATTGCTGTATTTAACTCTACAGAAAGGTCTTTGTGAAGTGACACAAAAATTGTATCAGTGATGTGGCAGTTAAATGTTCTATGTGACTCTAGTGAACATTTACACCACCCACATATATGATAAAACAATATAGCTGACAGAGGTACCACTGTGCTGTTCCTGGGCTGTAGCTTATAAGCACTGCACTAACACATGGCAGGAAGTGGGGCTTTTGTCATGAGGTAAAACTTATTTTTATTTGTTATTTAATTCATCCTTAAAGTGTGTCTCGTAAGCCCACATGGTTAGGAGTCTACTATATAAAAATGTGTCATGCTACATATTGTTAATAGTAAGACCTCACAGTGAACCATTGTCTAAAAGATGTTTTCATTTTGTGTAGGTAAGGCTGTATTTTCCAGGAACAAGCCTAGTGCTAGATTGAATTAAAATCCTTCTTTCTACATGCACCTGAGACATTTCAAGAAAAATGATTTCAATGTTACTTTCAGTGGAAAAGTAACTTTTAAAAAGTGTACGTTGTGCTGCTCAAAAGAAAACAGGTTTATAACTCGTTTAACTCTCAGCCCTTCTCAAAAGCCTCAATACAAAGTCATGGCTGGTAGGTAACAACCCTGCTCTTAGACGACAATGGATTGACCACTAGGCCCAGGATGGCAGGGGTGTTATCAGCAATGAGCCACTTTAATTGGGATTTGCTATCTGAGAGGGGGGTAGGAACAATTGGCTGAACAAAAGACAGCCTTAACACTTCATCCTTCGACTTGTTAATTGCAAATGGGGCTGGCAGGGAATGCTCTCATTTATTCTAATGAACTATTTTAGAATTTCTGGCTCTAGCCCCAGCAGGAGGGAAAATCGGTTTTGGACCCTCACAGAGAGGATTGCACCTCATCTGAATGAAGAAGTAGCAATGGATGAGGCAGACCTCATCTAGATGGAAGATAGGGCAGACATCTTGGATTTAGGGTTCTATGGTAATTTTTGAAGTAAACCAGGAAGTGCTGAAAAAGGAAATTTGCGAGCAAGCAGCTGAGAAGGGGGCACAGAATCCTCTCACTGGCATGCGTCAAGGACCGACACCTCAACAACTCCTCCTCATAATACTCCTGGACCTGGGAAGAAATCTTTGTCTGAAAATTGAAGAAAGAAGATTAAGGAAACCTGTTTCCTGCTGGCACCCAGGGACTGGATGGCTGGCACAAGGAGCCAGTAAAACCAGTTCCCTGAAAGGTGCATCCCTTTATAGGTCAGTAGGTCTGGATAGAGCTCACCACCAGCCCAAAATCAGGAAAATCAGCCCAACGGGGCCAGGTTATGCAGTTATAAAGATTGTGACCTTTTGACCTTTGCAGAGAAACGGAGTGTGTGGGGCTCTGCAGCATTTTCCTGAATTACCCCTGGGGTGGACCAGTGCCCGTGAGTCAGTGCAGGACTCATTAATTATTCATGCCCAGGTAGGGCGTGTGCATGGGTACCCCCTCCCCAGACCTGTACCGGGCCCAGGGACCCATATTTCCTGGACCAGTGCAAACTTGAATGGGGCCCGGGACCCCATGCCTCTTCCCCAAAGACAAAGGCAGGGTTTTTGGGTTCTATCCACGCAACTCAAAGACCAAGAAGGGTCTGCAGCCTGTAGTCTTCTTCCTTCCTGCCCGCCTGGACAGCAGGCAGAAGAGAGAAAGAATGATGGCTCCAGTGCGGGGACAGCACAGTGTTGGCCAGGTGGGGAGACAGCAGGCCAGTACATGAGTGGGCTCCACGTGCTGCCCCAACGTGGCACAGGTATTGTGGTGAACTAAATTCCAAAAATAAGGGGCCCCTGATTAAATAATATGGAAAATAAGTGGATGATCTTATTGTGTTCAAATGCAGAAGACCTGTGGCTGGGACTGAAAGTACTCTTTCATGTATGGTCCAGTAGATGATTGGAAGCTGGGGGAGTGAGTGGAAGGGGGTACTGTTTTAGATATGTATGTTAGTAAAAACTGTTAATTCTATTACTGATGACTGATACTATTATGTTTTTGACAGTCAAAGTACTACAACTTACTACTGATGTGTAGGCAGAAGCTAAGTCTATTTTTCTATGCTGTAAATAAGTATTGCAATCAGATGTACACTGTCCTGGTACTTGAAATGCTAATAAAGAATTTAAATTAAAAAAATAAGAGGGAGCGGGACAGGGGAATAACTAGAAAAGACCAAGAAACACCCCACCTCCCCAAACATAAAGAATCACAGTATCATCAATCAATATTATTTTTCAATATATTAGTATATTTTTATTTGTTAAGACACATTTCATTATCAAAATACAATAACTTGCAATTCTTTTAGTTGCAATTATACTTGCTCTATATAATACAAATCACATAATACAAAAAACAAAATACAGTTTTATCACTGTCTCATTATATTGCACACTGCCAACTCCCATTGGAAGAAAAACCAAATACATTCATACCACATACAATCCCATTCATAACATATCATAAAACATCCCTTAGCCACACGTATATCAACAGTGGCCAACAGATGAAACCTATATTTTCATTTTTAATTATCGAAATATATCATATTTTCATCAAACTCATGCATGTAGTTGTTTTATCCATATATAAATATTACTATCTTCTTCTTCTTCATAACCAATAACATCATATTATAATTGCATCTCCGCAGACATGTATACATATCCTTATTATAAGTCTGTTGTGACTTCAGTTGATATCCTCTAGTCATTTACATAGCCATATTCATATCGTGCCGACTCGCGTTTTGGTGTCACACAGCTATCGCCATACACCTTCTTCAGGGCACAAAAGAATGAATATGTAGTCTCGAGGATGTCTAGGACAGTGATAAAACTTACCTACAACTACAATAAATCATAATAAATAAAAAATGGTAATAAATACATATCTACACCAATAACAACAATAAAGTTCTTACAAACGCTTGTGTATCTACCTCCAAGTATAAGTCACCAAGTTAGCAAAGATCCTGTCATAAATACAAAACCTCCGCCATTACTCCCTTAGGGGTATATTCACAAGAACGTGTGCTAAACATCTCCAAAAAATGCTAACGCAACTTTACACATCACAGTATATCGGGGAAAAATAACCCTGTGTCAACGTGGAATTCACAACACGGCGGTACCATGCGATAGCCTCCCAAAACCGCGGACAATGTCCGCAATACAACAACCGCGACGGTGATAAAAACACAAACCGCAACGCAAAAAAACATGAGATGGGCCAAACCGTGATGAGGAAATCAGCGATAAGCAGCGCCAGGCCTGCAATACACACACGGCAGGCAGGAAAATCACTACAAAAGTAGAAAAAACACACAAACACAAAATGACCAACACCGAAGCACCATGGAGGCAGCCGGAGCAGGCTCAGAGGACGAGCGGAACCCCACAAGCGCCCCGGACGACCAGCCTGGGACCTCGGGGACAGGGAAGGGTAAGGACAAGAAGAAGAGGAAGACGAAGTTCAGTCCGCAGGATCCTGGTCACGGAGGTGATGGAACACCATCAACAACTGTTCGTCACCTCCAACGTGTCATTGGGCACCAAAAATGGAATATGGCAGGCCATCGTGGACAAGGTGAATGCCGTCGGAGAGCACAAGAGGTCTATGGACGAGGTCAAGAGGCGATGGATCGACATCAAGCGCAAAACCAAGGAGAAACTCGCAGGCAACCAGAAGGCAGCAATGCAGACTGGAGGTGGGAGCCCAGTGCCACAGCTGGAGCTGGATGACATGGAGGAGCTGGTGTCGACAGTCATCAGCGTGGAGATTGTGGCAGGAGTCGGGGGACCGGACACTGCTCGACATGACACCACAGCAACAGGGTGAGTAACCACCAGGTACTGTGGGGACTGGTGGAGATGGCCACAATGGCACACATTCACAATCAAGCAGAGCACAGTGCACACCCACAATGACTCTGGATCATGGCCCTGATCCACAGACTGTCACAATGTACAATGCCATGCTGTCTGAATATGAACATGTACCATGCGGCTACATACATGTGGACACATTGTAACACACCATCTCCCCTTCACATTGCAGGGGCACCGTCAACACCTCCTGCAGAGCAGTCCCAGCCACTCTTCACTGATGACGAGGAGGACACCCCCAGCATCAACACCCAAGCCCTCCAAGACATCATTGACATCATCCGCAACTCACCTCCAGGATCAGGGCAGCCCAGCTGCATCGAGGAGACCCCACCCACTACACAAACCACCCAGCAGGAGGCACCCACAACCCCGGCTGTCTCCCAAGACCCCCACGAACAACACATGGCCTTCCAACGCCGTGTGCTGGAGGGCCAGAGGGAGACGGCTGAGCAGGTGCGGGTGGGGTTCGACCTCATGGCTACCAAACTGGACGCCATCCATGGGTGTCTAGGTCCCATCAGGGACCTGCTCCAGTCCCTAACTGACACCCACGGGCCGCTTCATGGTCTCCAAAGAGCCCTGGCTGACATCGCTGGAGTCATGACTCGGAGACAAGAACACCTGTCCGCTCAGAGTGGCTCCAGCGATCCCAGCCGTGAGCTGGCACACATGCGGAAGCTCATGGAGGACATGGTGCGGATGGAGGCGGAAAGGATGGCAGCCACCGCTGCACATCAGCAAAATGTAGCTGGGATCTACCATGCCCTGCAGATCCTCATCATGGCATTGCTGCCACAAGGCGTGGAGCAGATGAATGCTGCTGCCCCCACACCATCCACATCTCCGCCCCCTGGTGTGTCAGTGCCTCCCAGTGCGGCAGGCATCTCCACTCCGGCACCTGATGTGTCACTGCCACACAGTGCGGCACACAATCCACCTCCGGCCCCTGATGTGTCAGTGGCACACAGTGCCGCAGCCGGAACTGCAACACCCACAGGTGGGGCAGGGCACACATCCGAGGACGAGGACATGGATGGGATTGAGATCAGAAGGAGGCACTAGCATTCATTTCCGCCACCTGGCCTGTTTCTGCTTGGTGCCGCACATAGCCCCATGACCTTCCACTGACCCCCGATACACTCCGCTGCACTCACCTTGGACCGCGACATGGACTACATATCCTGTTTGATGACCAATGACACGGCGACCAGACTGCTGACTGTACCCTTCCTCTTCCGCAGTACTTGTCATTCCCGGATGGACTCTGGCTGGCCCTCCACGGGCCCATATTGCGAAGTGGGGTTGGCATGGCCCTGTACTGCTCCAGCTGCAAAATTACACTGGATGTGCATTAAACATTCAGAAATGCACTGCTGTGTCATGTCTTACATCATTCAAGTATGAATGTGTGGATGAATGTAGGGACAGTGATTCCCCCTAACGTCAATGATGCTCATCTAGTGGGATTCCAGTCACAGTGAGCTACATTGCCGATTGCGTTCCGGGTGCCGTAGAGACACTACAACAGGGACACACGCATTAGTCACTTCCTTGTCCGGACATGGACTGAACCATGCCCAGAGCCCCCGAGTCATTGTTGCAAGCCCTGCGCTGGTCCGGCGTATGCCAGGCCAGACCACTCCGCTTACGCTCCGAGGGGGGGCCCACATAGCTACATGTCGCAGGCGTACACGCTAGTGGTCTGCAGGTCACTGGTCTAGTTGTCAGCATGTCACGGCCACTCCCTGAGGGCAGGTTTGCACACACACCACACCCATCCAGCACAGGCGTCACAGGCCATGTGACCCCGCCAATATAAGGGGCCGACAACGTCACATTCCCCATTGCCGGTGGTGACTGGATGACGGACGCTCCACGGTTCTCAATCATAAAGGGCCCATGAGTTGTTGCGCACAGGGTTAGTGGCACCCGAAGTCTTGCGACTGGCACAGGCCTACCACCACGTGGCGCTGACTGGGGTTGCACAGGGTTAGTGGCACCCAAAGAATTGCGGCCGGCACGGGCCTACCACCACGTGGCGCTGACTGGGGTTGCACAGGGTTAGTGGCACCGAAATTGCTGAGCGGGTGTGCAGCCTGCGATGATGACGTTTGCACTGATGTGGTCTCTGCCATTGATGCCTCAGGACTCAGCGTCATGTGTGGGACCTGCTGGGCCACGGTGCAGGTCCGCATGATGTGGACCATGCCATGGTGGCGGGACCGAAGCCTGGAGCTTGCACGGGCACGTGGTGTGCCCACTGGTGGACACACCGTTGGCGGCAGGTGAGCAGTGGGGCCTGGGTGCGCAAGTGCGGACAGCCAGCGCTGGCCAGCGGGAGGGGGTAGTGTGCGGCTGCATGGGTGCGCAGGGACGGACAGGCGTTGTTGCCGTGTGCAGTGAGATGGACTCTGCCATGATTGACTCTGGCCTCGATTACAGATTGCAGTCCTGGTGGCTTGCAGTGTATACCGGCACGTGGTTGGAGACACACCGGTGGCAGCAGGTGAGCAGTGGGGCCTGGGTGCGCAGGGACGGCAGTGTCCCTCCCTCTCTCTCTCTCTCTCCCTTCCTTTCCTTCCCTCTCTCTCTCTCTCTCTCTCTCCCTTCCTTTCCTTCTCTCCCACACTCTCTCTCTCTCTCTCCCTTCCTTTCCTTTCCTTCTCTCTCTCTCTCTCTCTCTCACTTCCTTTCCTTCTCTCTCATTCTCTCTCTGCCTTTCTTTCATTCTCTGTTTCTCTGTGTCTCGCTCCTTTGATGTGCGCATGTCACACGTTCTGATTTTGTGCTTTATTTTCCAGGCTGTGACATCAAGATTGTCCCGGACGGACCCGACAGGAGTCTTCCGCATTGGTGTTTTGTGTTGTATGTCAATAAAGTTTTTGGTTGTTACTTCAATGATGTGTGACTGTTTCTCGTTCTTCTGACCACACATGTGGGTTTCTTTTTGTCATTGTGCGACATCATGCGCTTTTTGTGGCTCTTGTGACGTGCACGGTATGTGTTTGTCCGGGTGGGGGGTGTCTGGGGGGGTCCTGGGAGTGGTGGCGGTGGGTGTTGTGGCCTTCTTGGGTCTCCGAGCTGCATGATCATTGGCTCCATGGCATCTGTGGGTCTTCCGATGTGGCTCTGGGCTGGGCTCCCTTTAGTGCTGCAGGTAGTCGTCCTGCTTAACACTAGCATGAGGCAGGTGTTAAATCCCTGCTGCTACCGCGGCTTATCGCCTGTTTTTGGTTCGCATCGCAGATCTGGCAGTTCGTTGTGAAAGTGGTGTTGTGGTTTTTTCGTGAGTTTTTCCACGGGAACGCCTACTCTGCATCTCATTAGGGTTAGTTGGTGGTGTCACCTGTGGAGATAAATTTGGGGGCAGTTATCGCGGGAATACTGGCGATGTCTGCTGTTTGCACCCGCTTGTGAATGGGGCGTTAAATCTATCTCCACTTTTGATGCGTTAAGGTGGCGATAAATCGGCGATAAGTCCTTGTGAATATACCCCTTAGTGTGCCTTCAACAAGAGGAATTACATATAGGGTTAGTATAGACCACCACCGCATTAAAGGTCGTACTTATCAACCTAGTTCATGAGCTAGTGTTATAAAAAACACCCGAAACATTTTGCCACCTCTCACTATGTGTAATCCAACTCCATCACCCTCCAAAATATTTTACTACCAACCTAATAAAATCACCGGGCTCCAAATAGCATAATATGCTAATCAGTAATAGCCTCGTCGAGGCACACAGTTGTAAACTGACCTCATCCTTTTTATGCGAAAAACTGAAACAAGAAAAAATTTATATTTCATAAATTTCTCTACAGCCCAAACATTACTCAAGATAACCAAAAAAAACCTCTGTTCCAAGGTTATTACTTAATCAGGACCTGCATACTGATATAGAGTGTCGGGCCAACAGTACTCCAATAGATATGATTCTATGAATGAGGTGTCCTTCAATATGTATCCCATATAGCGGTGTGCGTGCAGCAGGGAAATTTATTTTGAAAATTACCCCCATGTTTAAGCTCGATATACGTTGTTCATTAGTGCAGCCATTGTGTCCACTCTTGTCAAACCAACCCCCGCATTAAGCGAATATACTCTGCCTCACCTCGGGGCCACTTCCTATTCAAACAGTCTCTTTGAGCAACATACCGTATGGTAGAAACCAGCAAGGAATTTTTGCTGCAGTCAGAACCGTAAATAAGTACTCACAGGAGGTCATATACGTGACCCATAGCAAGTTATGTAATTCCTGCTCTTTTCGACATACAGGGTTGGCCATCTTATAATGGACTGCTAATGTTTGAAACTCTTGCATGTCATCATAAAGAGCCAATATGAGGGCTCTATTTTGCTGATCTTGGAACACGGCAGATGGAACGCCGACTGCACCCTCACAGCTGTTTTAAACGCTCATACATAGGTGTTTGAACTATTAGGGATACTTTCTTAAATAGAGTCTCTTATCCTCATCATGTGACCGAAGAGGGAGCCTTATATGTCAATGTTCTAGCAACACAAAAAGAGTAGCCATCTTAGTGGAAGCTTCCCAGAGATATTATGACACTAATTCTCCATATTAAGAGTGTTTCTAGCACCCCACACTATATATCAACTTATAATATATTCAACAATTTATATTGATTCATCATTAAGCAGAGAAATAGTAACAAATACATTGAAATTTTACAAATATGAACTTATCTGGAGGCAACTAGAATCTAAATGGGAATATTGTATTATATTCTCCTATAGTATTCTATCTAATTTTTTTAATGGGGATTGCAGTGTGCAATCTAATGCGACTGTGATAAAATTGCATTTTGTTTTTTGTATTATGTTATTTGAATTATATAGAACAAGTATAATTGCAACTAAAAGAATTGTAAGTTATTGTATTTTTATAATGGAAATGTGCCTTAACGAATGAAAATATACTAATATATTGAAAAATAACATTGATTGAAGATACTGCGATTCTTTACATTTGGGGAGATAGGGATTTTCTTGGGCTTTTCACAGGCATTGGGTGTCCTGGGTTGGAACAGAGCACCCCTAGAATAAGAAAAGAAAAGATACAGCGAGGCCGTGCAACACCAGAAAACCGCAGGAGAACGACCTACTACAATATGCATGCTCCTTGAGACAAGCAGTCCATAATGCCCAGTGAGGGCTTTTGTTCTGTTTCATTTCTCCCTTGTGGTGCCCCAAGGAGGGGCAGGGGCACCATCAACGTTCATTTAATGCATTGTGGGGTGCCGCAGGAGGTGCAGCAGTCCCCCAGGAATACGTTTAAGATTAGGTAACCCTATGTCTCCCAGGGAATGAAATCCCTGAAAGGGGAGCAATTTTTCTTCATTTATAAAGCACACTTAGAAGTGAACTTTTGCTCTTGAGTATAGGGTCCCCATAGTGGTTGGTCATATGGCTGCATTTTATGTGGCTTGAGTGTGTAAAAGACAAACAGATAGGCACATGTTATGTTGACTTTCAATTCTTTTTTAAAGTATATTGCTGATAATGAGTTTTGGTAAGAATTGCCATTCCTATACTAATACTGATTGCATGTAAACATGATGACTGATTCCAGTGATATGATGGTGATTTTTAAACATGTGATCATTGTGATGTGATGACACCTTGACAAAGCCAACATGCTTACCTTATATATTTATATGGTGACCCCTGACAAAGGCTTGCTTTATTTAAAAGGATAACCTCTATATTGTGATGTGCTATCTGGTATAGGTGAGGGGGTACTCTGAAGGTGGGGGTCATGACCCACTAGGGGTTAAATGTGGTTTCAGAATGTTACCAAAGTTTATTCCATCTGCCTGATGTATTTATTTGTAAACTAAAGTGTAGTATTTTGTGGTGTGTGTGTGTGTGTAAGAAAAAGCACTGAATGTGCAATCATTTATTAAGTGTTGCTGTTGTTGTGTGCCAGTGGACAGAGAATACTAGTCCACACCACCTCCCCTGAGTAGTCCTTAGACTCCTGTGCTAAGCTATCCTGAGAGAGTCAACTGCTATAATGGACTGCTTGGCGAGGCGTACATTCTTCTGTAGATTTCCGTAATCCAATCAGGCCAACGAGAAATCAATCCAAACAAAGTTCTGTCCTTACAGGATCCTGCAATGGTAAATTATAGGAGGCTTCCCGATACATCCACTCTCAGTGGATACAATAAAGAAAAGACACTGGTACTCTATTTCTAGAAGACTTTATTTAGAGGCGAGTCCTCCTCATCCAGTGCCTTTCAAATAGAGTGACTCATCATTTTCCATCTTTAGTGAGATAAAACAGCATGCAACTGATCTTGCTCGAATGAGGAGAAGGAGGAGGCTTTAGATTTGATCTATGTGGTTATTTCAAAATTTTCCTCCCCTCCACCCAACACAGGTTCATTCCTTCAAGGAAGGTGGCGAGCCAGCTTACCTTGGAACCACTCTTTGCATCTCTTGCATACTCCTTGTTACAGGAAAGATATATACAATGGGGTTCAACCACTTACTTTCCTCTGTCATGCTTTTGGTGTTTTATGTGCTTTTCGTTATGTATGCTGGTTCGAGGAAATGGCACTGACTTTCCCACATTTGTGCCCTGTGCCTCCATGGCCCTTGCTGTATAGTTAGGACCCATAACTCTTCCTGTACAAGGTTTCAGGCTGCAGCTGATGTGGAGGGGTAGTCCTTCTTTTCAAACAGTGGAGATTGGGTGCCCAAAAAAAATGTGCTAAAGCACAATTGAATTCTTTAAAAATATGTTTCTCAAGGATTTGGTAATCCTAATAGTAACTCTGAATATTTTAACTGTGGGGTGAACTAGCTCATTTGTTGGAGATGTTTCATCCTGGTTCTTGGTATTTAGAAGTAATTTAAGAAAAAATAAATTGTGGGCCTTGCTTAACAGAACTATTATGAACACATCATTTATAAAAGATTTACCACTGTGTGTGTTAAATTGCCAAATGTATTATGCTCTAAATAGATAATTGTTAAATAAACTTATTTTGTTCTAATTTAAAGGTAAAACCAAAGGACAATTTTCAGCAATACTGTTGCAATTGGGTTCCACCCATTCAGTACACCGAGATTCTTTGCTTTTTGGATCAGCCGGTTTTTGACTTTTCAATGTGGGTGAGTCTCACTACATGTGTCTCTCCCATGGTAATCACATGGCAAATGGACTGCAAGTGTTTACCACCAGTGCCTGCCTTTTAAGACAACGCAGCAAGGGTATGGGGCACTTGGCTGGTTAAACATGAACACAGGTGCACACGTGTGCAGGCTGTGCGTGGAAGACTACTGTTGTTCGCAGCCCGATAACTGCACACAGATAGCCTGGCAAAATGGGGTCTCTGCAGAGTTTGATATTGACCTAGAATAGGCCTTACAATGTTAGTGTACACTAACATGGGAAGTGAGCTGCCCTAGAGTGCAGTTTTGCTTCTCTTTGGCCTACAGAGACCATTGACATCTTATATTGGGGTGTAACCTGTGGGGGAAAATAAATTCTGTAATTACAAAATTATAATTGTACACTTTATGGGTTATCCAGAGTTGTCATATTTCTCTGGCTCAGCTCAGGATCAGAACCCAGGCCTTTTGTCACCCTGCTGTGCACAGTTACTTATATTTCTCTTCAGTAGCAGGAACAAAGGCCTCCCCACACAAAGGGAGCAATTAACACTACTTCACCCAGCTTCTAAGGAGGAAATAAGTTGGGTGAAATGATCTGTATCAATCACGCAGCTGTCACAATGTAGGGATGGGCCTGCCCAAGTCCGCTGAACAAAGGAGAAAGCCCAGACAACTGGAGTCAGCCCAGGAGGGTGCTCTCTTTGAACTTTCAGTGTGCAACACCCTGGCAGTGATGTCAGCAAGGGGCAGAGCTGAGACCTCAGTACCAGATGTGACCAGTGACTACTAGATGGCGTTTTGAACTGTTCCAGCATGGTGTGCAAGAGGGTTGGGACAGGGGTGGAGAGGTGACGTGGCACCCTA
Source organism: Calotriton arnoldi (assembly GCA_963921515.1). Taxonomy (NCBI): domain Eukaryota; kingdom Metazoa; phylum Chordata; class Amphibia; order Caudata; family Salamandridae; genus Calotriton; species Calotriton arnoldi. Next base: position 703,316 of record CAWUFW010006771.1, read on the forward strand.
GGATTGGCCAGAGGTTCCTAACTTCTGGAACCTTCCTCTCCCCTTTAAAAACTCATGCACAAGGGGGAGACTCTTCTTGCCTGGTGATTTCTTCACGCTTAATTGCTGAACCCTGGGACCGCCATGTAGAACTGGAAGGAGGAACCCCCTGATGCCCAGAAAGGATGAAGGACTCTGCCCAATTGGCCCCAGGACCACATGGTGCACCGTATAGTAAATACAGCACATCCTTGGTGGCGCAAGGGTTTCTCAGGCTGGCTCAGGGAAACTGACGCATCTCTACAGATGCGTCAGTTTCTTGTAAATTTGCCCCACCATCTTTTAGTTATACAAATTCTCCACCATGAAGGAGCATGGAATGCTATCCAAAAAAGTATTTTTATTTCCCAGGTTATTTACATGTAGAATCAACTAAATATATTTGTGTACGTCTGTTCTGGGTTATATTATTATCTTCAAAGAAAATATTTATGCTTAATTTTAACAAAACAAGTTGTAGAACAATCAAGGCAGCAGTGGTTCTTTGTTTTAACAGTAACTCATTTAGAAGCAGAGTTAAAACATTAATAAAGTTAGCAATTAAAAAAACGAATAGCTCTTTCAATATATACGTGTGACTGGTCCTGATGCCGTGATCAATGTTAAATTACATTCTGCCATATTTTTTGCCCCCATAAAAACAGCATGCTTTGATTGAAAATATTAATGATCATGCATTATTATAAATAATTTTACATCAGAACAATAAACTTTACTATTACTATATGGTCATTTAGCTCAAACTTACTATAATCATTTGTTTATCACTTTGAATTTATTATTTTTAGGGGAGGCAACCTCCTTCCAAGCTAGCTTCTACATTCACTATATAGTCATTTCCAGGTGCTGCTGCTCCTGAAACAGTGCACCACAGATACTGCCTTAAAGCCCTCCATGGGAGGTGGATTAATACACCTAATAGTCATCAGCATGATGGTGACAGAGGAATGCTCTTTTGGGTTGGTCCAAGAAGTGAATTTAGGCTGTCATAAAGTAGTGACTGATGGAGGCTGACCCAAACGCCCTTCTTTAGTTATTTGTTCCAAACAAAGGGCCTCATTTATGGGTTTTCTGCTGTAGGGCAGCGCAGCACGCCTTGCTGCTGCGCTGCCCTACGGCAAAAGAAAAGGGCAGGAATGCGCCGCATCTATTAGATACAGTACATTCCTGTCCTTTTCCCCTGTGCCAGTGCACAATGGGCTGCTGTGCGCCAATGCAGGCACCTTTGCACCATGGTGCAAGGGTGCCTGTGTTGCGGGGATGATTATTTTTGTGCAGGAAGGGAAACCTTCCTGCACAAAAACAATCACAAAAGGCTTTTTCCTCTTTCTATGTGTGCTGCAGAATGAAAAACGAGGAGAAATAAAGATATTTCTCCTCGTTGTGCTTCCCTTACGCCTCCCCTGGGGAGGCGTAAGTTTTTGGCACTGCCTCAGACTTACGATTTCTCGAAAATCTGGGGCAGTGTCAAAAGGCCATAGGATGTTGTTGGGAACGCCCCCAGCAACACCCATGGAACGCCCCTTTCACGCAGTTTTCTGCGTGAAAGGTGCACATATTTATAAGGCCATGAAAAGCCACGTAACATGGCTTTACGTGGCTGTATAAATACGCCATTGGCACATTGCGCCGCCGAACATAAAAATAGTGACTTTCGGGCGGCGCAGTAGTGTCGGTAGGGCCTCATAAATGATGCCCAAAATGGCTAATTCAGACGTAAGTATGTTAAAATAAAATGTTGTTTGCTTCAAAGGAGAGGAGAGGCTCAAAAACATAAGATTCAGAAAAATAGATTTATGAAATATACTCCATACGTAATTAATTCTAAACCATATGTGCGATTTATTGAGGTTCACATATATATATTTCCCTGAATTTCTTTCAGAAATTATTCAGAGCATAAATCGTATATGATTCATACAAACAAACAGTATTTTGGCAACAGGCCCTGACACAAAAGCTCCGAACAGAGAACTTAACCATAACCAACGGGCAAAAGAAAAAGTTCTATTTAAGACTTGAAAATATTCTGGGCCTCATTTATGAAAAGTGACGCATTGCTGCGTGAAAACAGCGATGCGTCACTTTTCATTGCGCCCTCCTTGCGACATGCTGGATGCGTCATATTTACAGTATGACGCATCATGTCGCAAGGAGTTACAGATACGTCAGTATTTCTGACGTATCTGTAGGCGCAAAAATGACGCATTGCTGGAGTGTGTCACAAAAGTGATGCAACTCCAGCAATGGGTCATTTCAAATGGGCAAGTCCCATTTCAAATGTGCCTGCGTCAGTCTTACGCCTGCTGTGAGGCAGGCGTAAGATATTGACGCATTTGCGTCCTAGAAGTGGCGCAGTGAAATCTCATAGATTTCACTGCGTCACTTCTATGAGGCTTACTTGCGTCGGAAAGGCCCCCCTGCATACATTATACCTGCCGCAGGTATAATGTGGCGCAGGGGTTTACAAAGTGACGCATCTACCAAGATGCGTCACTTTGTAAATATGACGCAACATGACGCATTTTTTACGCCGCTGGTGCGTCACAAAAAGTGACGCACTGGCAAGGCAAAAGTGACGCAAGGGCTCATAAATAAGCCCCTCTGAGTTTTCCATTCTAGAGAACCTGGCAGTGAAATGTGAGGAGGATGCAGCTAGCAATTATTTAAGTTGTTATGTGTACAGTGCACGTGGTTACAGATAACTGTCCTCCTACAGGCCACTTTACAATCCATGGAACGTTTGGTATTGCCCATATGCTTCGTTTCAATACCATGTAGATATATGCTGGTTGTGCGCATTGATACCAATGTAGAAACAGTTTAATGCAGCTTTTTAAAAACACATTACCAACGTCAAGCAACAACAGTCTGTTTTTTTCAGTTTCTGATAAATTATTTGAAAAGAGTGAACCTACAGTCTTTGTCACAGCCGCATCATGGGCACACTGCTTTATGATCCTTTTCATACTCCAATTACACTTTTGTTGCAGTCCTCACACCTACTACGTGAGTGCTGCTGTGCCTTGTGTTTTAAAGCAATTTGCTTTTCCTTTTCATGACGAACAATTATGCTCTGATCATGTTCTACTACAGAGCACTTAATACTTTGGCTAAGTTTTATTTTTTAACGCGCAACACTGACATCTACTGGAAATGTGTTGTAAAAACAGTGTAAAATAGAATATTTTTGAAAACCTGACACATGCTTTTTCTCAAGAAATGTAGGGAAAAACTCACTGAAAGTCACCAGGTATAGATAACTGAAGTAGCTGTAACTCGGCCCCCTGCCATGCACAGTGTTGTTATCAATGATGTGACTTCAGATGTCATCAGTGATGTTATCAATGATGTCATTGAACACGTCATGAGTGATGTAATACATGAGGTCAAGAACATTGTATGGCAAAGCGCAAGTTATAGTTATTTCAGTTAAAAGTCAAACTGGTGAATTTCAGTTTTATTTTTAGTTTAACCCCTTCTGTGCGCACGACGGCCGGGAGCCGTCGTGCGCAACAGTGCTCGTGTGCGCAGGACGGCTCCCGGCCGTCCTGGCACATGGCACCGGAAATCCCTCTGGTGCAGGCACCAGAGGGATTTCTTTTTCTCCCCTAAAGCCTCGGGAGCTGGGGAAGAGCTTCCCCAGCTCCCGAGGCCCCCCCCATTTCTGTGAAATGACGATCAGCGCGCACGTCGCGCTGACGTAGTTTCATAGAAACCGAAACTGAAATGAGCCTTTAGGCTCATTTCAGTTTCACTTTCTATGTGCTCAGGGGCTATCTCAGCCCCTGAGCACGTAGAAAGACGTGAGAGGTATCATTGGAAAGGGAGAATCTCCCTTTCCAATGGTACCTCTCCTCAGTGGATCCCTGCTTGGGGATAGCCCCAAGAGGGCGATCCCCAAGCAGGGATCCACCCACTAGACACCAGGGAGGGGGTAGGGGCCCCTTGGGCAAGGGCCTTTGCTCCCCCCCCCAAAAAATTGGCCAAATTCGGTCTTTCAGCCCCCCCCTGGGGGGCAGATGGGGGCAGTAGCCCACAATCTGCCCCCCGAGGGGGGGGCAGAAAGCCCACTAGACGCCAGGGATTTTTTGGGGGGCAATTTTAATTAGGGTGGGGGCTGCCCAAAACAGGCATGCCAATGCCCCCACTCCCCCACCACAATTACAGCCTTTCTGCCAACCCTGGGCGGCAGATGGGGGCAGTAGCCCTCAATCTGCCTCCCCAGGAGGGCAAAAAGCCCACTAGATGCCAGGGATTTTTTTGGGGGCAATTTGAATCAGGGTGGGGGCTGCCCAAAATGGGCATGCCAATGCCCCCACCCCCGCAATAATTACAGTCTTTCTGCCCCCCCTGGGGGGCAGATGGGGGCAGAAGCCCCCAATCTGCCACCCGGGGGGGCAGAAAGCCCACTAGAAACCAGGGATTTATTGGGGGCAATTTTAATTAGGATGGGGGCTTCCCAAAATGGGCATGCGAATGCCCCCACCCCCGCAAAGATTACAGCCTTTCTGTCCCCCCTGGGGGGCAGATGGGGGCAGTTGCCCTCAATCTGCCCCCCCGCGGTGGCAAAAAGCCCACTAGACGCCAGGCATTTTTTTGGGGCAATTTGAATGAGGGTGGGGGCTGCCCAACACGGGCATGCCAATGCCCCCACCCACAAAAATTACAGTCTTTCTGCCCCCCCCCCAGGGGGGCAGAAAGCCCACTAGAAACCAGGGATTTTTGGGGGGCAATTTTAATTAGGGTGGGGGTGCCCAAAACGGGCATGCCAATGCCCCCACCCCCACCCCCACCAAGATTACAGCCTTTCTGCCTCCCCTGGGGGCAGATGGGGGCAGTAGCCCTCAATCTGCCCCCCGCGGTGGCAAAAAGTCCACTAGATGCCAGGGATTTTTTTGGGGCAATTTGAATGAGGGTGGGGGCTGCCCAAAACGGGCATGCCAATGCCCCCACCCACAAAAATTACAGTCTTTCTGCCCCCCCCGGGGGGGCAGAAAGCCCACTAGAAGCCAGGGATTTTTTGGGACAATTACAATTAGGGGTGGGGGCTGCCCAAAACGGGCATGCCAATGCCCCCAACCCCCACAAAAATTACAGTGTTTCTGTCTCCCCTGGCGGGCAGATGGGGGCAGTAGCCCCCAATCTGCCCCCCTGGTGGGCAAAAAGCCCACTCAACGCCAGGGATTTTTTTTGCCAATTTGAATCAGGGGTGGGGGCTGCCCAAAAAGGGCATGCCAATGCCCCCACCCCCTGCCCGCAAAAAGTCCAGTCTTTCTGCCCCCGCTGGGGGGCATATGGGGGCTGTAGCCCCCAATCTGCCCCGCGAGGGGCAGAAAGCCCACTAGAAAACAGGGATTTTTTTTGTATTCATGTAGGGGTGGGGGCTGCCCAAAATGGGCATGACAATACCCCCACCCCCCCAGAGAAATTCCAGTCTTTCTGCCCCCCCGGGGGGCAGATGGGGGCAGTGGGCACTGATCTGCCCCCCGGGGGAAGAAAAGCCCACTAGGCGCCAGCGATTACGCTGCCTTTTTTTTGCGTGGGATTGGGGCTGCCCAGAATGGACAAACCCCCCCCCCCCCGATTCGCCCCCAGGGCGGCAGAAAGCCCACTAGGCACAGACTTTTTTTTTTGCAATGTGCCTACCTGTGGATTTTGGGCCCTAGCGCAGCTGGCACATAGGGAAACCTAGCAAACCTGTACATTTTTGAAAACTAGACACAAAGGGGAATCCAGGATGGGGTGACTTGTGTGCCTCTCACCAGGTTCTGTTACCCAGAATCCCTTGCAAACCTCAAACTTAGTTAAAAAAAACACATTTTCCTCACATTTCTGTGATGGAAAGTTCTGGGATCTGCGCGGATCCACAAAATTCCACCCACCCCGCATTCCCCAAAGACTTCCAAAAACAATGGTACCTCACTTGTGTGGGTGGTTCCTTGTGCCCGCGACAGGAAATGGCCCAAAACGCAACGTGGAAACTCCACATTTTCTCAGTGAAAACGGACCCTGTTTTTGCAAAGTGCCTAGCTGTAGATTTTGAAGCCTAGCTCTGCCGGCACCTAGGGAAACCCCAAAAACCTATACATTTTTGAAAACTAGACACCCAGGGGAATACAGGATGGGGTGACTTGTCTGGCTCTCTCCAGGTTCTGTTACCCAGAATCTCTTGCAAACCTCAAACTTTGTAAACAAAAAACACATTTTCCTCACATTTTTGTGGTGGAAAGTTCTGGAATCTGCGTGGATACACAAAATTCCACCCAACTCATATTCCCCAAAGTCTTCCAAGAAAAATGGTACCTCACTTGTGTGGGTTGGCCTAGTGCCTGTGACAGGAAACAGCCCAAAACAGAACATGGACACACCACATTTTCACAGTGAAAACTGACCCTTTTTTTGCAGAGTGCCAAGCTGTAGATTTTGAACCCTAGCTCTGCCGGCACCTAGGGAAACCCAGTAAACCTATACATTTTTGAAAACTAGACACCCAGGGAAATACAGGATGGGGTGACTTGTCTGGCTCTCACTAGGTTCTGATACCCAGAATCCCTTGCAAACCTCAAAATTTGTCCCAAAAAAACACATTTGCCTCACATTTTTGTGGTGGAAAGTTCAGGAATCTTCATGGATCCACAAAATTCCACCCACCTTGCATTCCCCAAAGTCTTCCAAGAAAAATGGTGCCTCACTTGTGTGGGTAGGCCTAGTGCCCTCGACAGGAAACGGCCGAAAACGCAACATGGACACACCACATTTTCACAGTGAAAACGGACCCTTTTTTTGCAAAGTGTCTAGCTGTAGATTTTGAACCCTAGCTCTGCCGGCACCTAGGGAAACCCAGCAAACCTATACATTTTTGAAAACTAGACACCCAGGAAAATACAGGATGGGGTGACTTGTCTGGCTCTCACCAGGTTCTGATACCCAGAATCCCTTGCAAACCTCAAAAATTGTCAAAAAATACAAATTTTCCCTCATTTCTGTGGTGGAAAGTTCTGGAATCTCCGTGGATCCACAAAATTCCACCCACCCCGCATTCCCTAAAGTCTTCCATGAAAAATGGTACCTCACTTGTGTGGGTAGGGCTAGTGCCCGCGACAGGAAACAGCCCAAAACGCAACGTGGACACACCACATTTTTTAGGGGTGGGCGGAATTTGCGTATTCGCACTACGCAAAGCTCCGCGAAACGGTAAAAAATCTCTGCGAGCACGCAAAAGTTCTGCGAACACGCGGAATTGCTTGTTCCGCCCGTTCGCGATGCTTTTTTCCTGTTCGCGAACGCTGTTTGCATGCTCGGGGAGAAATATCTTGCGAACACGCATTTTGAAAGCGCGAACAAGCAAAAAATTCCGCGCGGATCGCGGAATTTTTGGTAATTCCGCGTTCTCCGCGGATCGCAAAATTACCCCCATTCCGCGAGCGGAACGGAATTTACCGCCCAGGCCTATTTTCACTGTGAAAACTGACCCTTTTTTGCAAAGTGCCTAGCTGTAGATTTCGAACCCTAGCTCTGCCAGCACCTAGGGAAACCTAGCAAACCTATACATTTTTGAAAACAAGACACCCACTGGAATCCAGGATGGGGTGACTTGTCTGGCTCTCACCAGGTTCTGTTACCCAGAATCCCTTGCAAACCTCAAACTTTGTCAAACAAAATACATTTTCCTCACATTTCTGTGGTGGAAAGTTCTGGAATCTGCGTGGATCCACAAAATTCCACCCACCCCGCATTCCCCAAAGTCTCCCGATAAAAATGGTACCTCACACGCGTGGGTGGGTCAAGTACCCGCGACAGGCAAGGGCCCAAAACGTATTGAGGAGACATCAAAATGAACTATCACAAAACAACCTGGTTTTGCAAGGGGAGTCACCTGGGTTTTTGGCCCCGGGGTCGGCGGCCATCTTGGGAAACCTACCAAACCCACACATTTCTGAAAACTAGACACCCGGGGGAGTCCAGCAAGGTATGGCTTGTGTGGGTCCCCCAACATTTCCCTACCCAGAATCCCCTGCAAACCTCAAATTTAGCTGAAAAAAATCACTTTTTTCTCAAAATTCTGTGTGGAAAGTTCTGGAATCTGCCTGGATCCACAAATTTCCTACCACCCAGCGTTCCCCCAGGTCTCCTGATATAAATGGTACCTCACTCATGTGGGTGGGTCAAGTACCCGCGACAGGCAAGGTCCCAAAACCTATTGAGGCGACATTAAATTACCTATCACAAAACAACCTGGTTTTGCAAGGGGGGTCCCATGAGTTTTTGTCCCCGGGCTCGGCGGCCATCTAGGGAAACCTACCAAACCCACACATTTCTGAAAACTAGGCACCCGGGGAGTCCAGCAAGGTATGGCTTGTGTGGGTCCCCCAACATTTCCCTACCCAGAATCCCCTGCAAACCTCAAATTTTGTTGAAAAAATTTCTTTTTTCTCACATTTCTGTGTGGGAAAGTTGTAGGATCACCAGGCTGACACAAATTTCCTACCACCCAGCGTTTCCCCAGGTCTCCCGATAAAAATGGTACCTCACTTGTGTGGGTAGGCATAGTGGCTGCAACAGGAAATGGCCCAAATCGAACTGTGGAGACTTCAAATTTACCTATTACAAAACGACCTCGTTTTCGGGGGGGCACCTGGTTTTTTGGCCCCGGGCTCGCCGCCATCTAGGGAAACCTATCAAACCCACATATTTCTAAAAACTAGACACCCTGGGGAGTCCAATGAGGTATGGCTTGCGTGTATCCCCCAACGTTTCCCTACCCAGAATCCCCTGCAAACCTCAAATTTAGCTGAACAAAAACACATTTTCCACATATTTTTGGGTGGAATCACCGTGCCAGCACAAATGTCCTACCCCACAGCGTTCCCCTCAGTCTCCCGAGTAAAATGATCTCTCACTTGTGTGGCTGGGGCAAGGGCCTGTGACTGGGAAGAGCCCAAAACATAGGGATTAAGGGTATAGTACTGAGAATTCTAAGCGCTACATTTTTAAAAAAATACGTTTTTAGCCAATTCTGCATTAGACACACACACAAGTGAGGTATCATTTTACTCGGGACACTAAGGAGAACACTGTGGGGTAGGACATTTGTGCCGGCATGGTGATTCCACACAAAATATGTGGAAAATGTGGTTTTTTCAGCAAAATTTGAGGTTTGCAGGGGATTCTGGGTAGGGAAATGTTGGGGGACCCACACAAGCCATACCTTGCTGGACTCCCCCGGGTGTCTAGTTTTCAGAAATGTGTGGGTTTGGTAGGTTTCCCAAGATGACCGCCGAGCCAGGGGCCAAAAACCCAGGTGTCCCCCTTGCAAAACCAAGTTGTTTTGAGATAGGTCATTTTGATGTCTTCTCAATATGTTTTGGGCCCTTCCCTGTCACGGGTACTTGACCCACCCACACGAGTGAGGTACCATTTTTCTCGGAAGACTTTGGGAAATGCGGGGTGGGTGGAATTTTGTGGATCCACACAGATTCCAGAACTTTCCACCACAGAAATGTGAGGAAAATGTGTTTTTTTTTACAAAGTTTGAGGTTTCAAGGGATTCTGAGTATCAGAACCTGGTGAGAGCCAGACAAGTCACCCCATCCTGGATTCCCCTGGGTGTCTAGTTTTCAAAAATGTATAGGTTGTCTGGGTTTCCCTAGGTGCCGGCAGAGCTAGGGTTCAAAATCTACAGCTAGGCACTCTGCAAAAAAAGGGTCAGTTTTCTCTTTGAAAATGTGGTGTGTCCACGTTCTGTTGTGGGCCATTTCCTGTCGCGGGCACTAGGCCTACCCACACAAGTGAGGTACCATTTTTCTCTGAAGACTTTGGGGAATGAGAGGTGGGTGGAATTTTGTGGATCCACGCAGAATCCAGAACTTTCCACCACAAAAATGTGAGGAAAATGTGTTTTTTTTTACAAAGTTTGAGGTTTGCAAGGGATTCTGGGTAACAGAACCTGGTGAGAGCCAGACAAGTCACCCCATCCTGGATTTTCCTGGGTGTCTAGTTTTCAAAAATGTATAGGTTTGCTAGGTTTCCCTAGGTGCCGGCAGACCTAGGGTTAAAAATCTACAGCTAGGCACTTTGCAAAAAAAGGGTCCGTTTTCACTGTGAAAATGTGGTGTGTCTACGTTGCATTTTTGACCGTTTCCTGTCGCGGGCACTAGGCCTACCCACACAAGTGAGGTACCATTTTTCTCGGAAGACTTTGGGGAATGCGGGGTGGGTGGAATTTTGTGTATCCACGCAGATTCTAGAACTTTCCACCACAGAAATGTGAGGAAAATGTGTTTTTTTCTTTACAAATCTTTAGGTTTGCAAGGGATTCTGGGTAACAGAACCTGGTGAGAGCCAGACAAGTCACCCCATCCTGGATTTTCCTGGGTGTCTACTTTTCAAAACTGTATAGGTTTGCTAGGTTTTCCTAGGTGCAGGCAGAGCTAGGGTTTAAAATCTACAGCTAGGCACTTTGTAAAACAAGGGTCAGTTTTACTGGGAAAATGTGGTGTGTCCACTTTGCATTTTGGGCCATTTCATGTCGCGGGCACTAGGCCTACCCACACAAGTGAGGTACAATTTTTCTCAGAAGAATTTGGGGAATGCGGGGTGGGTGGAATTTTGTGGATCCACGCAGATTCCAGAACTTCCCACCACAGAAATATGAGAAAAATGTGGTTTTTTTGACAAATTTTTAGGTTTGCAAGGGATTCTGGGTAACAGAACCTGGGGAGAGCCAGACAAGTCACCCCATCCTGGATTCCCCTTGGTGTCTAGTTTTCAAAAATGTATAGGTTTGCTACGTTTCCCTAGGTGCCGGCAGAGCTAGGGTTCAAAATCTATAGCTAGGCACTTTGCAAAAAAAGGGTCAGTTTTCACTGTGACAATGCGGTGTGTCCACGTTGCGTTTTGGGCCGTTTCCTGTCGCGGGCACTAGGCCTACCCACACAAATTAGGTACCATTTTTCTCAGAAGACTTTGGGGAATGTGGGGTATGTGGAATTTTGTGAATCCACGCAGATTCCAGAACTTTCCACCACAGAAATGTGAGGAAAATGTGTTTTTTTTTACAAATGTTGAGGTTTGCAAGGGATTCTGGGTAATAGAACCTGATGAGAGCCAGACAAGTCACCCCATCCTGGATTCCCCTGGGTGTCTAGTTTACAAAAATGTATAGGTTTGCTAGGTTTCCCTAGGTGCCGGCAGAGCTAGGGTTCGAAATCTACAGCTAGGCACATTGCAAAAAAAGGGTCAGTTTTCACTGTGAAAATGTGGTGTGTCCACATTGCGGTTTGGGCCGTTTCCTGTTGCGGGCACTACACCTATCCACACAAGTGAGGTGCCATTTATATTGGGAGACTTAGGGGAACACAAAATTGTAGAGCAACTGTTATTACCTATTGACTTTCAATGCATTTCTGCCTTCCAAATGTAAGACAATATGTAAAAAAGAAGTCACTTTGAAATGTGACCTATACTTCACATGCTGGTATGGGTACGCACAATTTCGGAGATGTGCAAATAGCTACTGTTTATAAACTCTATATTTTGTTCCCATTTCAGAAATACATAGGTGACTTTCATACCGATTTTTCCCTGTTTATGTTTTCCCAAATGAATTGCTATATACCCGGTGCACAATAAAAACCATTGCAAGACGCTGCTCAGTTATTGGCTCTAGGTTCCTCGGGTTCTTGGTGAACCTACAAGTCCTATATTTCCTCACAACCAGAATGGTGCAGCGGATGTAACGGTATATTGCTTTCAAATATCTGTCATACTTAGTAGAAGTTACAAGTTAAAACGTTGGCACAAATGTCTGTTTTTTTAACTCATTTTCAATTTTGTCTATTTTCAACTGTTAGTTTCTATATGAAAACCTTGAAGGATCTAGACAAATGACCCCTTGCTGGATTCAGAATTATGTATAGGTTTCAGAAATCGATAGCTTTCCAGGATCCATCATTGCTTTCATACCCATTTTTACCATTAACTGGTAGAAGGTTGAAAGCACAAAAAATAGCAAAAATAGGCTATGTCCCAGAAAAATGCCAAAACTGTGTAAATTTTTTTTTGGGTTTTCTGACAAAAGTCTGCTTGTCCCTGAAAGCTAGGAAGATGCTGATTTCAGCACCACAACCCCTTTGTTGATACCATTTGCAGGGAAAAAACCAGACGCTTTCATCTGTAGCCCTTTTTTCCTAAAAAAACCCAAATTTAGCTGTATTTTGGCTAATTTCTGGGTCCCCTCCAGGGGAATCAACAAACCTTGGCTACCTTTGAAATCCCCATGATGTTGGAAGAAAAGGACGCAAATTTGGCGTGGATACCTTATGTGGTCAAAAAGTTACAGGGGCCTAAGCGCGAACTACCCCAAACAGCCCAAAAAAGGCTTAGCACAGGGGGGGAGGCCTAGCAGCGAAGGGTTTAAAACGTTACGTTAAAACTGACATTTTCACCTAACTCAATTCAGTGAATTGCTAAGGTTTGTTTTATTGTAAAGTAAGATATTATAGCCATGACTAACTATAATGTTACTTCATCCTTTGTTTTTTCAGGTTCTAAGGTTTTTTTTAACACAAAGTAATATTTTATTATCATACGTGACTATACCAACTCCCTGCTGGGTTTTCCTATCCTGCAGGACTCTTGCCGAAGCTACTGTGGACCTCTGTTCTCCAGTGGGACGTGCAGGAGCAAGTGGGTCATGCTGCCTTTTGCAGGTGTCCCACAGAATCCCAACAACCCCCCAAAAATGTTGGGGGGAAATTTGGCCCAGGGGAGGGGGGTCACCCAGAAGGTCTAGGTGGTGAGAGTACCCCTACACTGCCTCCTTATGCCTTTTTTTCAGGTTCATGTGTCTTGTAATGGCAGCCGCAAAATTTCTGTACATGTTGCGGCCAACCAATCAGAGCGTGAACTCCTCTGGGATTGAGATGGCCGATGGGGAAAAAAAACCCTCCGCCTAACAGATCAATCTAGTATTTGAAGATGCATTCTTGCGTGACTGCTGTGAGAGTCCTGCTAACCCAATCATCACGATACCTATACATTTTTATCTTGATTTCTCAAAAAACTACTGAACAGATTTACATCAAATCATAAAAAGCACACTTTCTTGGTAAAGATCTAGCTTTCTACCAAATTTAGTGTCATTCTGTTTAGCTGTTTCGGTGGCAGAGCTGTTCAAGAGCCCTTATGGGAATTGCATGGGGAGATTGTGTTTTGGGAACCTTCTTTTTCTCAGCCGCTGCTTGACGGGTCAGTCCTAAACCTTCCAGGAAGGAGCTGAGGTGGATGTAGTTTTTCGGAAAGTTTCATGAAGATCTGTCAAAACAGCACCAAAGTTATTAACAAGCCAAACCAAAAATCCATTCCCTATGATAACTAGGACTTATCTATAACTACGCAGTAGGGACTGAATGTGTGTCATATATACATATACACACATATATATATATATATATATATATATATATATATATATATATATATATATATATATATATATATATATATATATATATATATATATATGGTGGTTGCTTTTAGGTAGTTATAGTTAGGTCAGCTGTTCCAGAGGAAAAGCATGTTTGTGTCTCTAATAACTTTGCACCATGACAAATCTCCACAATACTTTCCAAAAAGGTGCTACTTTTTGACTAGTTTATATACGGAAAGTTTCGGGGTGAGCCATGAAGCAGAGGCTGAGAAAAAAGGGGATCCCTAAAAACAAAATCCCCATGCATTTTCTATAGAATTTTTAAGACCAGGCTACAGCAAAAACTGCAGAACGGAATTAAACCAATCTGGCAGGAAGCTATATCTTGGTATGTAGATTGTCTTTTTTTTAGATTTGGTGTAAATCCATTCAGATGTTTTTGAGAAATTAAGGGTAAAAAATAGTTGTATATCTGGACGGTTGAGTCCGCGAAAGAGGCGAGCAACTCTTGCGGTAGAGCAAATTTAAAAATAGAGTGTTTTGATTGGCCCTCGGAGGTTTATTTCCCTTGGCCATCACACTCCTGCAGGAGTCACACTCCACCCTGGTTAGCTGCCAGCAACATGAGAAAAATGTTGCTGGCAGCCATTGCCGGACTCAGTGACACAGTCCCCTGCACTGAACTAAATAAAGAAATATAATATAAGATGGCTGGGTAGGGATACTCTGAACCCCTAACCCCCATGGCAGGGACACAGAGGGACCCCCACTGGGGCCAAAACAAAAGAAAACGGCATCCCCTGGGGCCCAATTACTTAAAATAGGGAGGGGGCAGTATACCACCCTTCCCAAGCCACTAAAGGCCCCAGGGAGCCCATTCCAGGGCTGAAATGTGCAAATAAGGGGAAGGGGCCATGTGGCTCCCCTCCCGAGCCTCCGGAGACCCAAGGAACCCCATCACCCAGGGCTGATATTACTTAAAATGAGGAGGGGGCTGCAGGCCTAAAAGCCCACTCCCTGGGCTGGCTCACTAGCTATGTCCTGGGAAGTCCACCCCCGGGACATAGCTGTTTCCCTGCTCGCACCGGCATGGGCAGGGAATGTACTGTCATCAATGATGTCATTTGTGATGTCATCAGTGATGTCATAAATGATGTCATAGAACATGTCATGAGTGATGTATTATGTGAGGTCATAAGCAGTGTATGACGGGGGCGCAAGTTCCGGTTAGCTCTGCTAACTCTAATTGGTAAACTTCTGTATTTTCTTTTAGTTCAAAACGATAATGTTGTCACTGACAAATTCACCTAATTATAACATTACTTTACCTTTTATTTTCAGTGAATATATAGATATATATATATTATACTCCAATCCTGACGGCGGCGAACAGACAGGCACTGACTCCGTGAAATGGTGAAAAAAGAAGTTTTTTAATCCATACAATCGACCTAGACGCGTTTCGGTGGCGTACCGCCTTGATCACTACATAAATATATATACACATATTCATACATGGAAGAGACTCCTAGAGCAAGCAAGAGGGGCACTCACAGAGTCAATTTAAAGATTATTTAGTCTTGCAAACAGACCAGTTTTGGCAACACTGTCTTTATCAATGTTTGCTTATAAAAACTTCCAAACCGCATTTGTGCTTAACTGCTACAGAATACTCTCCCATTGGAGAATGAAGAGTGGACATAAAGGCAGGGCTGGGCCATCAAGGTTCAATTGCTTTCATCAATTCCAAGGTACTGTTCTTTGTGGGTCTGCTTGACTCCGGGCCCGACGCCGCGCACCTCGCGGTCGGAGCCATTCTTTGGGATTTTCATCTGTCACGACGTCGTAATAACTCCAGGTGGAGTTATTTGTTGCTAGAAGCTTGAGTTGAGTGTATAACCTATTTTTAAGGATGTTTTTCATACTGTATTGTGGATTTTTGTCGTTTGGTCTTGTTTTGGTTTAGATAAAGATTACTTATTTTTCTAAACTGGTGTGGTGTCCATTTGTAGTGTTTTCACTGTATTACTGTATGCGTCCACAAATGCTTTACACACTGCCTCTGATATAAGCCTGTCTGCTCGTGCCAAGCTACCAAGGGAGTGAGCAGGGGTTATTTTAGGAGTGTATCCCCCTCACCCTGACTAGAAGCAAGGGTCCCTATTTGGACAATGGTACCTACCTCTGCCAACTAGAGACTCCCATTTCTAACAGTGTGATTCTAATAATAACTCAACAAGAGCTAGCTTAAGGGACATAATAGCCATAGATTCTCCAAAAGATATACCATGCCCTTAGTATACTCATCATTCCCTGAAAGAAATTGAATATGGAATCTTTTTCAATTGCTCATTATAAGATAATAACTTTCTATACATGGAAAGTATTATTTATGTTCAAATCTGCTCTGCAACCAAATAGGGAGCTAAAAGAATTAATAAAACCATTAGTGAAGGCATTTCTGTCCTCTGAGATCACAATAAGGTTCTGGTATATTAATACCCAGCCAATATCTCAATTGAGTATGTATTGCAAGAGATAGAAATCCCCTGATCAGTTTTATATTTAGTCTGCTCTCTGACTTGCTTTCTTTTCCATTGTGCAGGGCAGAGGAACAATCAACTCCTCTCTGTTTTTGTGATGGGACAGCAATGCATTTTCTCCTTTTGCTAATTTTATCAAATTTCCAGGACAACATATATGATTACCCTTTTAGGTACACTAGGCCAGCATAGATGACAACCTACTTGTTAGACTTTACTTGTGTGGAATACTCCACTGACCACCTATTCAGTTTCCCAGCTTTTAAGAAGAACTTTGAGGATAAGAACATCAATGCGAGACTGAGACCAGCACACCAATGCATAAGAAGATTGAAATAAGTGGATTGAATCTATTATTAATATTGTGGTTTTATATATATATATATATAAATACTTAAACTGGACAGTGGACCAACTCAACTACAATGGGCACCAACTTCAGAAAATTCTACCAATATTTCATAAGATACAACTCAAGTCTGTGTGCAAACTTCAAACATGTCCTCTGTCCAAAAACACCACCCATTACCACAGGGTCAATTGTATATATAAATAATGTCAAAGTTGCACCACTTCCCAAATGTATACAATCAAATAATTTTGTGTCAATCCGTTTTGGAAAAATAACGAAGTTCCTTCTTTATTGATTGTCTTAAAAGAATCACAGCCAACGCGTTTCGTTCTGCAAACAGAACTTCTTCAGGGCATTCTTAAAATTCCACGACACCACTAGGTGATTGATGCATTAGATAGTTGTCTTTCACTGCAAATTATCCTTTAGGGGTTATACTCATATATCTCCTCCATGTGCTTCGACGTCACTTCGAAATGGAACAATTATATAATAAACTTTTCGTGTCCACGTCGAACTCAGATCACCAAACAAGTGTAATATCGTGATCTGATGATCACTTGAATCGCTCCAATAAGTATATATATGGGGCACAGAACACACAGTACCTTATCAAGGAGTGAGTACGTCCGACTTATTTTCTCGGCATTATAATTCCCGCCCGAGGTTCAAATAGGGAGCTAAAAGAATTAATAAAACCATTAGTGAAGGCATTTCTGTCCTCTGAGATCACAATAAGGTTCTGGTATATTAATTCCCAGCCAATATCTCAATTGAGTATGTATTGCAAGAGATAGAAATCCCCTGATCAGTTTTATATTTAGTCTGCTCTCTGACTTGCTTTCTTTTCCATTGTGCAGGGCAGAGGAACAATCAACTCCTCTCTGTTTTTGTGATGGGACAGCAATGCATTTTCTCCTTTTGCTAATTTTATCAAATTTCCAGGACAACATATATGATTACCCTTTTAGGTACACTAGGCCAGCATAGATGACAACCTACTTGTTAGACTTTACTTGTGTGGAATACTCCACTGACCACCTATTCAGTTTCCCAGCTTTTAAGAAGAACTTTGAGGATAAGAACATCAATGCGAGACTGAGACCAGCACACCAATGCATAAGAAGATTGAAATAAGTGGATTGAATCTATTATTAATATTGTGGTTTTATATATATATATATATATATATATATTCACTGAAAAACCATAGGTTTCAGGGACGTTATAGTTAGAAATTAGCATTTAAAAAACCTCAGAAATTCACTGAAAAAACCACAGGTTTCAGGGACGTTATAGTTAGTTGGACATTTCACTTGTACAAAACCAGAGAAATTATGCCGTTATAGTTAGTTGAGCTAACTATAACTCGCCCCCCCGCAATGCACTGCTGATAACGTCACATATTACATGAGTACAGGGGTAGTGCCGGAGTGATTGCATGAGTGTATGGGTAGTGCCTGGGTGATTTCATGAGTGCAGCGGTAGTGCCTGGGTGATTGGAGGTGTGCATGGGTAGTGCCTGTGTGATTGCATGAGTGCAGGGGTAGTGCCTGGGTGATTGGAGGAGTGCATGGGTAGTCCCTGAGTGTATAGATGAGGCCATGGGTACTGCCTGAGTGAATGGATGAGTGTAACAGTAGTGCTTGAGTGATTGCCTCAGTGCATGGGTGATTGGACGAGTGTACGGGTAGTGCCTGTGTGAGTGGATGAGTGCATGGGTAGTGCCTGGCCGATTCCATGAGTGCAGGGGTAGTGGCTGATTGTAGCAGTGAATGAATGCATGGGGGGTAGTGCCTGGGTGATTGCATGAGTGCAGGGGTAGTGCCTCAGTGATTGGAGGAGTGCATGGATAATGCCTGACTGAATGGTTGAGTGCAACAGTAGTGCCTGAGTGCATAGATGAGTGCATGAGTAGTGTCTGGGTGAATAAATGAGTGCAACAGTAGTATTTTTATGAGTGCATGGGTCGTGCCTGTGTGTTTGGAGGAGTGCATGGGTAGTGCCTGGGTGATTACATGAGTGCATGGGTAGTGCCTGGGTTATTGACGGAGTGCATGGGTAGTGTCTGAGTGATTGCATGAGTGCAAGGGTAGTGCCTGGTGATTGAAGGAGTGCATACATAGTGCCTCAGTGCATGAATGAGTGCATGGGTAGTGCTTGGTTGACTGGAAGAGTGCATGGGTAATGCCTGGGTGATTGCATGAGTGCATTGGTAGTGCTTGGGTGATTGGAAGAGTGCATGGGTAGTGTCTGGGTGATTGGAGGAGTCAATGGTAATGCCTGTGTGATTGCATGAATGCAGGGGTAGTGCCTGGGTGATTGTCGGAGTGCATGGGTAGTGCCAGGGTGATTGCATAGGTGCAGGGGTACTGCCTGAGTACATGAATGAGTGCATGGGTAGTGCCAGGGTAATTGGAGGAGTGCAAGGGTAGTGCCTGGGTGATTGCATGAGTGCAGGAGTAGTGCCTGGGTGACTGGAGGTGTGCATGGGTTTATATTTATGTTTATGTTTATGCTTATTGAGTTTTATATAGCGCTGGCTAGACCCAGAGGTATCAGAGCGCTTTACATAAGGAACAACATAAAGAGTTACAAGGTACACTAATTTAAACATTTTTTACAGAAATTACAAAGTAAATGACAAATCATAAGAGGCAGAGAAGGAAAAGGGGGGCAAGAATAGGAGTCTGAGAATAGGTGAGAGGGAAGAAGGGAACCTGAGGGGGAATGGAGTAAAGGCAGTCCAGCAAAAAAGAGAAAAACGTTTGAGGGTCATCAGGAGGAGTCAGGAGGGAAGAAGGAACGGACAAGGGTCAGACAAGATGGCGTGTCCGGATCATGGGAATCGACGGAGACCATCTCCCAAAAAAATGGCGGGATGCACAAAAGTCACAAGAATCAAGGTATCAGAGCGCTTTACATAAGGAACAAAAATAGCGAGTTACAAGGTACAATAATTTAAACAATAGTTGCACAGTCATTATAAAGTGAGTGGAAAAATCATAATGGGGGAGAGAAGGTAGAGGGGGACAAGAATAGTGTTCTGAGAGAGGGTGAGGGGAGAGGAGGGACCCAGAGGGGGGATGGAGTTAAGGCAGACCAGAAAGAAGGAGAAAAATGTTTGAGGATCGTCAGGGGGAGACCGGAGGGAAGGGGGAACGGACAGAGGTCAAGCAAGATGGCAGGTCCGGGTCGTGGGTATCGACGGAAGCCAACAACAAAATGGCGGGATGCACAAATGTCAAAAATCCATAACGAAGAACCAGAGAGCAGGATTTAAGTGCGAAGAGTCAGAGGGGGGACGCAGCCGCAAAACCAAAGGCGGGCGGAAGGCTGTAGAAGGCGTGCAGAGGCTCAGGACCACGGGGGCATTGGTGTTGACAATCCGCAGGGTGTAGCTCCCGCACCCCCATACCTGGAAAGGACTCACGGGTCCCAGAAGTCGGAACTGAGGCGGAACACACCCAAGCAGACAGCCAGTATGGTCGAGGCAGCGAGGCAGCAGCGGGGATGGGAGAGCGAGCCGCCCCTAGATCGGTAGATTTCAGGCGGGAATTCGGGTCCACCGGACCAACAGCACCATGGCACTCACCCTCGATACAGCTCATTGCTGCAGGTGATCAGGCATCGGGGCAGACAGCTACTTCCGACCCAGAGGGCCAGGGTACAGTCCGGAAGAGTGAAATCTCGCCCGATCAATCAGCCGCCATCCGGTGTTTTCCAATGAAGCCAGAGCTGCACCAAGGCTGGTTCAATTATCAGCAATCCGCGGCAATTCGTTCTGAGGGAGGCAGTAGAGGGAGAAAACAGCAGCAGCAGGACGAGGGTAGTGCCTGGGTGATTGCATGAGTGCAAGGGTAGTGGCTGGGTAATTGGAGCAGTGTATAAGTAGCGCATGGGTGATTGTATGAGTGCATGGGTAATGCCAGGGTGATATGAGGAGTACATGGGTAGTACCTGGGTAATTGCATTAGTGCAGGAGTAGTGCCTGCATGATTGGAGGATTACGTGGGTAGTGCTTGGGTGATTGCATGAGTGCATGGGTAGTGTCTGAGTACATGAATGAGTGCATGGGTAGTGTCTGGGTGATTTATGAGTGCATGAGTAGTGCCTGGGTGATTTGAGGAGCGCATGTGTACTGCCTAAGTGATTGCATGAGTGCAGGGGTAGTGCCTGAGTGCATGGATGATTTCATGGGTAGTGCCTGAGTGATTGCATAAGTGCTTGGGTAGTGCCTGGCTGATTGCATGAGTGCAGGGTTAGTGCCTGAGTGATTGAAGGAGTGCATGGGTAGTGCCTGTGTGATTGCATGAGTGCAGGGGTAGTGCCTGGGTGATTTGAGGAGTGCATGAGTAGTGGTTGGGTACATGAAGGAGTGCATGGGTAGTACCTGGGTGATTGGAGGAGTGTATGGGTAGTACCTGGGTGACTGCATGAGTACAGGGGTAGTGCCTGGATGATTGGAAGACTGCATGGGTAGTGCTTGGGTGATTGCATGAGTGCAGGGGTACTGCCTGAGTGCATGGGTAGTGCCTGTGTGATTGTATGAGTGCATGGGTAGTGCCTGGGTGATTGGAGGTGTACATGGGTAGTGCCTGGGTGATTGTAGGAGTGCATGGGTACTGCCTGTGTGATTGCATGAGTGCATGGGTAGTGCCTGTGTGATTGCATGAGTGCAGGGGTAGTGCCTGGGTGATTGGAGAAGTGCATGGGTAGTGCCTGCGTGCATGGGTACTGCCTGGGTAAATGGATGAGTGTCACAGTAGTGCTTTAGTGATTGCATGAGTGCATGGGTAGTGCCTGGGTGATTGGAGGAGTGCATGGGTGGTGCCTGAGTGAATGACTGAGTGCATGGGTAGTGCCTGGCTGATTGGTTGAGTGCAGGGGTAGTGGCTGATTGTAGCAGTGCATGAGTAGTACCTGAGTGCATAGATGAGTGCATGGATGGTGTTTGGGGGAATGAATGAGTGCATAAGTAGTGCCTGAGTGCATAGATGAGTGCATGAGTACGGCCTGGGTGAACGGATGAGTGTAACAGTAGTGCCTGAGTTATTGAATGACTGAATTGGTAGTGTCTGGGTGATTGCATGAGTGCAGGGGTAGTGCCTCGGTGATTGGAGGAGTTTATGGATAATGCCTGGGGTAATGGTTGAGTGCAACAGTAGTGCCTGAGTAAATAGATGAGTGCATGAGTAGTGTCTGGGTGAATAATTGAGTGCAAAAGTAGTGCCTGAGTGATTTAAGGAGTGCATGGGTAGTGCCTGGGTGATTTGAGGAGTGCCTGGGTGATTCGAGGAGTGCATGGGTGATTGCATAAGTGCATCGGTAGTGCCTAGGTGATTGGAAGAGTGCATGGGTAGTGTCTGGGTAATTGGAGGAGTCAATGGTAGTGCCTGTGTGATTGCATGAATGAAGGGGTAGTGCCTGGGTGATTGGAGGAGTGCATGGGCAGTGCCAGGGTAATTGCATAATTGCGGGGGTGCTGCCTGAGTACATGAATGAGTGCATGGGTAGTGCCAGGGTGATTGGAGGAGTGCAAGGGTAGTGCCTGGGTGATTGCATGAGTGCATAAGTAGTGCCTGAGTGATTGCATGAGTGCAGGGGTAGTGCCTGTGTGATTAGAGGAGTGCATGGAAATGCCTGGGTGATTTTATGAGTGAATGGGTAGTGCCTGTGTGTTTGGAGGAGTGCATGGGTAGTGCCTGGGAGATTACATGAGTGCATGGGTAGTGCCTGGGTTATTGAAGGAGTGCATGGGTAGTGTCTGAGTGATTGCATGAGTGCAGGGGTAGTGCCTGAGTAATCGAAGGGGTGCATACATAGTGCCTCAGTGCATGAATGAGTGCATGGTTAGTGCCTGGGTGCATAGATGAGTGCATGAGTATGGCCTTGGTAAATGGATGAGTGCAACAGTAGTGCCTGAGTTATTGAATGACTGCATTGGTAGTGTCTGGGTGATTGCATGAGTGCAGGGATAGTGCCTCAGTGATTGGAGGAGTGTATGGATAATGCCTGGGGTAATGGTTGAGCGCAACAGTAGTGCCTGAGTGAATAGATGAGTGCATGAGTAGTGTCTGGGTGAATAATTGAGTGCAAAAGTAGTGCCTGAGTGATTTAAGGAGTGCATGGGTAGTGCCTGGGTGATTTGAGGAGTGCATGGGTAGTGCCTGGGTGATTGGAGGAGTGCATGGGTAGTGCCTGGGTGATTACATAAGTGCATTGGAAGTGCCTAGGTGATTGGAAGAGTGCATGGGTAGTGTCTGGGTAATTGGAGGAGTCAATGGTAGTGCCTGTGTGATTGCATGAATGCAGGGGTAGTGCCTGGGTGATTGGAGGAGTGCATGGGTAGTGACAGGGTGATTGCATAATTGCAGGGGTACTGCCTGAGTGCATGAAGGAGTGCATGGGTAGTGCCAAGGTGATTGGAGGAGTGCAAGGTTAGTGCCTGGGTGATTGCATGAGTGCAGGAGTAGTGCCTGGGTGATTGCAGGAGTGCATGGGTAGTGCCTGAGTGATTGCATGAGTGCAGGGGTAATGCCTGGGTGATTAGAGGAGTGCATGGAAGTGCCTGGGTGATTATATGAGTGCATGGGTAGTGCCTGTGTGTTTGGAGGAGTGCATGGGTAGTGCCTGGGTTATTGAAGGAGTGCATGGGTGGTGTCTGAGTGATTGCATGAGTACAGGGGTAGTGCCTGGGTGATTGAAGGGGTGCATACATAGTGCCTCAGTGCATGAATGAGTGCATGGGTAGTGCCTGGGTGATTGCATGAGTACAGGGGTAGTGCCTTAGTGATTGGAGGAGTGCATGGATAATGCCTGGCTGAATGGTTCAGTGCAACAGTAGTCCCCGAGTGCATAGATGAGTGCATAAGTAGTGTCTGGGTGAATAAATGAGTGCATGGGTAGTGCCTGGGTGATTGCATAAGTACATTGGTAGTGCCTAGATGATTGGAATAGTGCATGGGTAGTGTCTGGGTGATTTAAGGAGTGAATGGGTAGTGCCTGGGTGATTGGAGGAGTGCATGGGTAGTGCCTGGGTGATTGGAGGAGTGCCTGGTTAGTGCCTGGGTGATTGCATGAGTGCATGTGTAGTGCCTGCAGTAGCGGTCCATGGTAGGAGTGCCGGCCGGGCGGTGACGTGGGGCGGGGGAGGGGCAGGGTGGGAGGTAGTAAACCACAGATTACGGCCGAATACAGGTAAGTAAACATTTAAATAAATAAACAAATTTCGTTGTGAGCGCTGCATCGACAAATGTGATGCAGTGCGCGCAACGAAATTCGTTTTATTTATTTAAATGTTTACTTACCTGTATTCGGCCGTAATCCGTGGTTTACTACCCCTCCCCCGCCCCACGTCACCGCCTGGCCGGCACTCCTACCACGGACCGCTACTGAGTGCCTGGGTGATTGGAGGAGTGCATGGGCAGTGCCTGGGTGTTTGCATGAGTGCAGGGGTAATGCATGGGTGATTGGAGGAGTGCATGGGTAGTGCCTGAGTCATTGAAGGAGTGCATGGGTAGTGCCTGGGTGATTGCATGAGTGCATGGGTAGTGCCTGGGTGATTGCATGAGTGCATGAGTAGTGCCTGGGTGACTGTAGGAGTGTATGGGTAGTAACTGGATGATTGCATGAGTGCAGGGGTACTGCCTGAGTGGTTGCATGAGTGAATGGGTAGTGCCTTGGTGATTGGAGAAGTGCATGGGTAGTGCCTATGTGATTGCACAAGTGCATGGGTAGTGCCTGTGTGATTGCATGAGTGCTGGGGTATTGCCTGGGTTTTCGGTAGAGTCCACGGGTAGTGCCTAAGTGCACAGTTGAGTGCATGGGTACTCCATGGGTGAATGGATGAGTATAACAGTAGTGCTTGAGTGATTGCATGAGTGCATGGGTAGTGCCTCGGTGATTGGAGGAGTGTACGGGTAGTGCCTGAGTTAATGGATGAGTGCATGGGTAGTGCTTTGCTGAATGCATTGGTGCAGGGGTAGTGGCTGATTGTAGCAGTGCATGAGTAGTACCTGAGTGCATAGATGAGTGCATGGATGGTGTTTGAGGCAATGAATGAGTGCATAGGTAGTGCCTGAGTGAATAGATGAGTGCATGAGTACTGCCTGGGTGAATGGATGAGTGCAACAGGAGTGCCTGAGTTATTGAGTGAATGCATGGGTAGTGCCTCGGTGATTGCATGATTGCAGGGGTAGTGCCTCGGTGATTGGAGGAGTGCATGGATAATGCCTGGGTGAATGGTTGAGTGCAACAGTAGGGCCTGAGTGCATAGATGAGTGCATGAGTAGTGTCTGGGTGAATAAACAAGTGCAACAGTAGTGCCTGAGTGATTTAAGGAGTGCATGGGTAGTGCCTGGGTGATTTGAGGAGTGCATGGGTAGTGCCTGGATGATTAGAGGAGTGCATGGGTAGTGCCTGGATGATTAGAGGAATGCAAGGGTAGTGCCTGGGTGATTGCATGAGTGCATCAGTAGTGCATGGGTGATTGGAAGAGTGCGTGGGTACTGTCTGGGTGATTGGAGGAGTCAATGGTAGTGCATGTGTGATTGCATGAATGCAGGGCTAGTGCCTGGGTGATTTGAGGAGTGCATGAGTAGTGCCAGGGTGATTGCATAAGTGCAGGGGTACAGCCTGAGTGCATGAATGAGTGCATGGGTAGTGCCAGGGTAATTGGAAGAGTGAAAGGGTAGTGCCTGGGTGATTGCATGAGTGCAGGAGTAGTGCCTGGGTGATTGCAGGAGTGCATAGGTAGTGCCTGGGTGATTGCATGAGTGCAGGGGTAGTACCTGGGTGATTTGAGGAGTGCATGGGTAGTGCCAGGGTGATTAGAGGAGTGCATGCGTAGTGCCTGGGTGATTAGAGGAATGCAAGGGTAGTGCCTGGGTGATTGCATGAGTGCATCAGTAGTGCATGGGTGTTTGGAAGAGTGCCTGGGTACTGTCTGGGTGATTGGAGGATTCAATGGTAGTGCCTGTGTGATTGCATGAATGCAGGGCTAGTGCCTGGGTGATTTGAGGAGTGCATGAGTAGTGGCAGGGTGATTGCATAATTGCAGGGGTACAGCCTGAGTGCATGAATGAGTGCATGGGTAGTGCCAGGGTAATTGGAACAGTGAAAGGGTAGTGCCTGGGTGATTGCATGAGTGCAGGGGTAGTACCTGGGTGATTAGAGGAGTTCATGGGAAGTGCCTGGGGGATTTTATGAGTGCATGGGTACTGCCTGTGTATTTGGAGGAGTGCATGGGTAGTGCCTGGGTGATTACATGAGTGCATGGGTAGTGCCTGGGTTATTGAAGGAGTGCATGGGTAGTGTTTGAGTGATTGCATGAGTGCAGGGGTAGTGCCTGGGTGATTGGAGAAGGGCATACATAGTGCCTCAGTGCATGAATGAGTGCATGGGTAGTGCATGGTTGATTGGAGGAGTGCAAGGGTAGTGCCTGGGTTTATTGCATGAGTGCATGGGTAGTGCCTGGGTGATTGGAGGAATGCATGGGTAGTGCGTGGGGGATTGCATGAGTGCAAGGGTAGTGGCTGGGTAATTTGAGGAGTGCATAATTAGTACCTGGGTGATTGCATGAGTGCCTGGGTAGTGCCTTGGTGATATGAGGAGTGCATGCATAGTACCTAGGTGATTGCATGAGCGCATGGGTAGTGCCTGAGTGCATGGATGAGTGCATGGGTAGTGTCTGGGTGATTGCATGAGTGCAGGGGTAGTGCCTGGGTGATTGAAGGAGTGCATAGGTAGTACCTGTGTGATTGCATTAGTGCAGGGGTAGTGCCTGTGTGATTGGAGAAGTGCATGGGTAGTGCCTGAGTGCATAGATGAGTGCATGGGTACTGCCTGGGTGAATGGATGAGTGTAACAGTAGTGCTTGAGTGATTGCATCAGTGCATGGGTAGTGCCTGGGTGATTAGAGGAGTGTACAGGTAGTGCCTGAGTGAATGGATGATTGCATGGGTAGTGCCTGGATGATTGCATGAGTGCAGGGGTAGTGCCTGGGTGATTGAAGGAGTGCATGGGTAGTGCCTGTGTGATTGCATTAGTGCAGGTGGTAGTGCCTCTGTGATTGGAGGAGTGCATGGGTAGTGCCTAAGTGCATAGATGAGTGCATGGGTACTGCCTGGGTGAATGGATGAGTGTAACATTAGTGCTGAGTGATTGCATCAGTACATGGGCAGTGCCTGGGTGCTTTTAGGAGTGTACAGGTAGTGCCTGAGTGAATGGATGAGTGCATGGGTAGTTCCTGGCTGATTGCATGAGTGCAGGGGTAGTGGCTGATTATAGCAGTGCATGAGTAGTACCCGAGTGCATAGATGAGTTCATGGATAGTGTTTGAGGGAATGGATGAGTGCATAGGTAGTGTCTGAGTGCATAGATGAGTGCATGAGTACTGCCTGGGTGAATGGATGAGTGCAACAGTAGTGCCTGAGTTATTGAATGAATGCATGGGTAGTGCCTGGGTGATTGCATGAGTGCATGGATAGTGCCTGGGTGATTGCATGAGTGCATTGGTAGTGCCTGGGTGATTGGAAGAGTTCATTTGGTAGTGTCTTGGTGATTGGAGGAGTCAATGGTAGTGCCTGTGTGATTCCATGAATGCAGGGGTAGTGCCTGGGTGATTGGAGGAATGCATGGGTAGTGCCAGGGTGATTGCATAAGTGCAGGGGTACTGCCTGAGTGCATGAATGAGTGCATGGGTAGTGCCAGGGTAATTGGAGGAGTGCAAGGGTAGTTCCTGGGTGATTGAATGAGTGCAGGGGTAGTGCCTTGGTGATTGGAGGAGTGCATGGGAAGTGCCTGGGTGATTTTATGAGTGCATGGGTAGTGCCTGTGTGATTGGAGAAGTGCACGGATAATGCCTGGGTGAATGGTTGAGTGCAACAGTAGTGCCTGAGTGCATAGATGAGTGCATGAGTAGTGTCTGGGTGATTTAAGGAGTGCATGGATAGTGCCTGGGTTATTTGAGGAGTGCATGGGTAGTGCCTGGGTGATTGGAGGAGTGCATGTGTAGTGCCTGGGTCATTGCATAAGTGCATCAGTAATGTCTAGGTGATTGGAACAGTGCATGGCTAGTGTCTGGGTGATTGGAGGAGTCAATGGTAGTGCCTGTGTGATTGCATGAATGCAGGGGCAGTGCATGGGTGATTGGAGGAGTGCATGGGTAGTGCCTGACTGAATGGTTGAGTGCAACAGTAGTGCCTGAGTGCATAGATGAGTGCATGAGTAGTGTCTGGGTGAATAAATGAGTGCAACAGTAGTGCCTGAGTGATTTAAAGAGTCCATGGGTAGTGCCTGGGTGATTGGAGGAGTGCATGGGTAGAGCCTGGGTGACTGAAGGAGTGCATGGTAGTGCCTATGTGATTGCATGAGTGCATGAGTAGTGCCTGGGTCATTAGAGGAGTGCATGGGTAGTGCCTGGGTGTTTGCATGAGTGTAGGGGTAATGCATGGGTTATTGGAGGATTGCATGGGTAATGCCTTAGTGATTGAAGGAGTGCATGGGTAGTGCCTGATTGATTGCATGAGTACAGGGGTAATGCCTGGGGTATTGGATGAGTGCATGGGTAGTGCCTGGGTGATAACATGAGTGCAGGAGTAGTACCTGGTGATTGGAGGAGTGCATGGATAGTGTCTGGCTGATTGGAAGAATGCATGAGTAGTGGTTGGGTCCATGGAGGAGTGTATGGGTAGTACCTGGGTGACTGCATGAGTGCAGGGGTAGTGCCTGGATGATTGGAAGACTGCATGGGTAGTGCTTGGGTGATTGCATGAGTGCAGGGGTACTGCTTGAGTGCATGGATGAGTGCATGGGTAGTGCCTGTGTGATTGTATGAGTGCATGGGTAGTGCCTGGATGATTGGAGGAGTGCATGGGTAGTGCCTGGGTGATTGGAGTAGTGCATGGGTGGTACCTGAGTGAATGGATGAGTGCATGGGTAGTGCCTGGCTGATTGGTTGAGTAGAGGGGTAGTGGCTGATTGTACCAGTGCATGAGTAGTACCTGAGTGCATAGATGAGTGCATAGATGGTGTTTGAGGAAATGGATGAGTGCATAGGTAGTGCCTGAGTGCATAGATGAGTGCATGAGTACGGCCTGGGTGAATGGATGAGTGCAACAGTAGTGCCTGAGCTATTGAATGACTGCATTGGTAGTGTCTGGGTGATTGCATGAGTGCAAGGGTAGTGCCTCGGTGATTGGAGGATTGCATGGATAATGCCTGGGTGAATGGTTGAGTGCAACAGTAGTGCCTGAGTGCATAGATGAGTGCATGAGTAGTGTGTGGGTGAATAAATTAGTGCAACAGTAGTGCCTGAGTGATTTAAGGAGTGCACGGGTAGTGCCTGGGTGATTTGAGGAGTGCATGGGTAGTGCCTGGTTGATTGGAGAAGTGCATGGATAGTGCCTGGGTGATTGCATAAGTGCATTGGTAGTGTTAGGTGAATGGAAGAATACATGGGTAGTGTCTGGGTGATTGGAGGAGTCAATGGTAGTGCCTGTGTGATTGCATGAATGCAGGGGTAGTGCCTGGGTGATTGGAGGAGTGCATGGGTAGTGCCAGGGTGATTGCATAAGTGCAGGGGTACTGCCTGAGTGCATTAATGAGTGCATGGGTAGTGCCAGTGTGGTTGGAGGAGTGCAAGGGTAGTGCCTGGGTGACTGCATGAGTGCAGGAGTAGTGCCTGGGTAGTTGCAGTAGTGCATAGGTAGTTCCCGAGTGATTGCATGAGTGCAGGGGTAGTGCCTGCGTGATTAGAGGAGTGCATGGAAGTGCCTGGGTGATTGTATGAGTTCATGGGTAGTGCATGTGTTTTTGGCAGAATGCATGGGTAGTGCCTGGGAGATTACATGAGTGCATAGGTAGTGCCTGGGTTATTGAAGGAGGAGTGCATGGGTGGTGTCTGAGTGATTGCATGAGTGCAGGGGTAGTGCCTGGGTGATTGAAGGAGTGCATACATAGTGCCTCAGTGCATGGGTAGTGCTTGGGTGATTGCATGAGTGCGTGGGTAGTGCATGGTTGATTGCATGAGTGCAGGGGTAGTGCCTCAGTAATTGGAGGAGTGCATGGATAATGCCTGGCTGAATGGTTGAGTGCAACAGTAGTCCCTGAGTGCATAGATGAGTGCATAAGTAGTGTCAGGGTGAATAAATGAGTGCAACAGTAGTGCCTGAGTGATTTAAGGAGTGCATGGGTAGTGCCTGGGTGATTTGAGGAGTGCATGGGTAGTGCCTGGGTGATTGGAGGAGTGCATGGGTTGTGCCTGGGTGATTGCATAAGTGCATTGGTAGTGCCTAGATGATTGGAATAGTGCATGGGTAGTGTCTGGGTGATTGGAGGAGTCAATGGTAGTGCCTGTGTGATTGCATGAATGCAGGGGCAGTGCCTGGGTGATTGAAGGAGTGCATACATAGTGCCTCAGTGCATGGGTAGTGCCAGGGTGATAGCATAAGTGCAGGGGTACTGCCTGAGTGCATGAATGAGTGCATTGGTAGTGCCAGGGTGATTGGAGGAGTGCAAGGGTAGTGCCTGGGTGATTGCATGAGTGCAGGAGTAGTGCCTGGGTGTTTGCAAGAGTGCATAGGTTGTGCCTGAGTGATTGCATGAGTGCAGGGGTAGTGCCTGGGTGATTAGAGGAGTGCATGGAAGTGCCTGGGTGATTTTATGAGGGCATGGGTAGTGCCTGTGTGATTGGAGGAGTGCATGGGTAGTGCCTGAGTGCATAAATGAGTGCATGGGTACTGCCTGGATGAATGGATGAGTGTAATAGTAGTGCTTGAGTGATTGCATCAGTGCATGGGTAGTGCCTGGGTGATTGGAGGATTGTACAGGTAGTGCCTGAGTGAATGGATGAGTGCATGGGTTGTGCCTGGCTGATTGCATGAGTGCAGGGGTAGTGGCTGATTATAGCAGTGCATGAGTAGTAATTGAGTGCATAGATGAGTGCATGGATAGTGTTTGAGGGAATAGATGAGTGCATAGGTAGTGCCTGAGTACATAGATGAGTGCGTGAGTACTGCCTGGGTGATTGGAGGAGTGCATGTGTACTGCCCAAGTGATTGCATGAGTGCAGGGGTAGTGCCTGAGTGCATGGATGAATGCATGGGTAGTGCCTGGGTGATTGCATGAGTGCATGGGTAGTGCCTGGGTGATTGCGTGAGTGCATCGGTAGTGCCTGGGTGATTGGAAGAGTGAATTTGGTAGTGTCTGGGTGATTGGAGGAGTCAATGGTAGTGCCTGTGTGATTCCACTAATGCAGGGGTAGTGCCTGGGTGATTGGAGGAGTGCATGGGTAGTGCCAGGGTGATTGCATAAGTGCAGGGTACTCCCTGAGTGCATGAATGAGTGCATGGGTAATGCCAGGGTAATTGGAGGAGTGCAAGGGTAGTGCCTGGGTGATTGCATGAGTGCAGGAGTAGTGTCTGGGTGATTGCAGGAGTGCATAGGTAGTACCTGGGTGATTGCATGAGTGCAGGGGTAGTGCCTGAAGATTAGAAGAGTGCATGGGAAGTACCTGGGTGATTTTATGAGTGCATGGGTAGTGCCTGTGTGATTGGAGGAGTGCATGGATAATGCCTGGGTGAATGGTTGAGTGCAACAGTAGTGCCTGAGTGCACAGATGATTGCATGAGTAGTGTCTGGGTGAATAAATGAGTGCAACAGTAGTGCCTGAGTGATTTAAGGAGTGCATGGGTAGTGCCTGGGTGATTTGAGGAGTCCATGGGTAGTGCCTGGGTGATTGGAGGAGTGCATGGGTAGTGCCTGGGTGATTGCATAAGTGCATTGGTAGTGCCTAGATGATTGGAATAGTGCATGGGTAGTGTCTTGGTGATTGGAGGAGTCAATGGCAGTGCCTGTGTGATTGCATGAATGCAGGGGCAGCGCCTGGGTGATTGGAGGAGTGCATGGGTAGTGCCAGGGTGATTGCATAAGTGCAGGGCTACTGCCTGAGTACATGAATGAGTGCATTGGTAGTGCCAGGGTGATTGGAGGAGTGCAAGGGTAGTGCCTGGGTGATTGCATGAGTGCAGGAGTAGTGCCTGGGTGTTTGCAAGAGTGCATAGTTTGTGCCTGAGTGATGGCATGAGTGCAGGGGTAGTGCCTGGGTGATTAGAGTAGTGCATGGAAGTGCCTGGGTGATTTTATGAGGGCATGGGTAGTGCCTGTGTGATTGGAGGAGTGCATGGATAATGCCTGGGTGAATGGTTGAGTGCAACAGTAGTGCCTGAGTGCACAGAGGATTGCATGAGTAGTGTCTGGGTGAATAAATGAGTGCAACAGTAGTGCCTGAGTGATTTAAGGAGTGCATGGGTAGTGCCTGGTTGATTACATGAGTGCATGGGTAGTGCCTGTGTTATTGAAGGAGTGCATGGGTAGTGTCTGAGTGATTGCATGAGTGCAGGGGTAGTGCCTGGGGGATTGAAGGAGTGCATACAGAGTACCTCTGTGCATGAATGAGTGCATGGGTAGTGCTTGGGTGGTTGGAGGAGTGCAAGGGTAGTGCCTGTGTTATTGTATGACTGCAAGGGTAGTGGCTGTGTAATTGGAGGAGTGCATAACCAGTGCCTGGGTGATTGCGTGAGTGCATGGGTAGTGCCTGGGTGCTTGCATGAGTGCAGGGTAGTGCCTCAGTAATTGCAGGAGTGCATGGATAATGCCTGGCTGAATGGTTGAGTGCAACAGTAGTGCCTGAGTGCATAGCGGAGTGCATAAGTAGTGTCTGGGTGAATAGATGAGTGCAACAGGAGTGCCTGAGTGATTTAAGGAGTGCATGGGTAGTGCCTGGGTGATTGGAGGAGTGCATGGGTAGTGCTTGGGTGATTGGAGGAGTGCATGGGTAGTGCCTGGGTGATTGCATGAGTGCATGAGTAGTGCTTGGGTGATTGGAGGAGTGATGGGTAGTGCCTGGGTGTTTGCATGAGTGCTGAGGTAATGCATGCGTGATTGGAAGAGTGCATGGGTAGTGCCTGAGTGATTGAAGGAGTGCATGGGTAGTGCCTGGGTGATTGCATGAGTGCAGGGGTAGTGCCTGGATGATTGGAGGACTGCATGGGTAGTGCTTTGGTGATTGCATGAGTGCAGGGGTACTGCCTGAGTGCATGGATGAGTGCATGGGCAGTGTCTGAGTGGTTGCATGAGTGCATGGGTAGTGCCTGGGTGATTGGAGGAGTGCATGGGTAGTGCCTGGGTGATTGCATGAGTACAGGGTTAGGTCCTGGGTTTTCAATGGAGTCCACGGGTAGTGCCTAAATGCACATTTGAGTGCATGGGTACTCCATGGGTGAATGGATGAGTGTAACAGCAGTGCTTGAGTGATTGCATGAGTGCATGGGTAGTGCCTCGGTGATTGGATGAGTGTATGGGTAGTGCCTGAGTGAATGGATGAGTGCATGGGTAGTGCTTTGCTGAATGCATTGGTGCAGGGGTAGTGGCTGATTGTAGCAGTGCATGAATAGTACCTGAGTGCATAGATGAGTGCATGGATGGTGTTTGAGGGAATGGATGAGTGCATAGGTAGTGCCTGAGTGCATAGATAAGTGCATGAGTACTGCCTGGGTGAATGGATGAGTGCAACAGTAGTGCCTGAGTTATTGATTGAATGCATGGGTAGTGCCTGGGTGATTGCATGCGTGCAGGAGTAGTGCCTTGGTGATTGGAGGAGTGCAGGATAATGCCTGGGTGAATGGTTGAGTGCACCAGTAGTGCCTGAGTGTTTTAAGGAGTGCATGGGTAGAGCCTGGGTGATTTGAGGAGTGCATGGGTAGTGCCTGGGTGATTGGAGGAGTGCATGGGTTGTGCCTGGGTGATTGGAAGAGTGCATGGGTAGTGTCTGGGTGATTGGAGGAGTCAATGGTAGTGCCTGTGTGATTGCATGCTGCAGGGGTAGTGCCTGGGTGATTGGAGGAGTGCCAGGGTGATTGCATAAGTGCAGGGGTACTGCCTGAGTATATGAATGAGTGCATGGGTAGTGCCAGGGTAATTGGAGGAGTGCAGGAGTAGTGCCTGGGTGATTGCAGGAGTGCATAGGTAGTGCCTAGGTGATTTTATGAGTGCAGGGGTAGTGCCTGGGTGATTAGAGGAGTGCATGGGAAGTGCCTGGGTGTTTTTATGAGTGCATGGATCGTGCCTGTGTGTTTGGAGGAGTGCATGGGTAGTGCCTGGGTGATTACATGAGTGCATGGGTAGTGCCTGGGTTATTGACGGAGTGCATGGGTAGTGTCTGAGTGATTGCATGAGTGCAAGGGTAGTGCCTGGTGATTGAAGGAGTGCATACATAGTGCCTCAGTGCATGAATGAGTGCATGGGTAGTGCTTGGTTGACTGGAAGAGTGCATGGGTAATGCCTGGGTGATTGCATGAGTGCATTGGTAGTGCTTGGGTGATTGGAAGAGTGCATGGGTAGTGTCTGGGTGATTGGAGGAGTCAATGGTAATGCCTGTGTGATTGCATGAATGCAGGGGTAGTGCCTGGGTGATTGTCGGAGTGCATGGGTAGTGCCAGGGTGATTGCATAGGTGCAGGGGTACTGCCTGAGTACATGAATGAGTGCATGGGTAGTGCCAGGGTAATTGGAGGAGTGCAAGGGTAGTGCCTGGGTGATTGCATGAGTGCAGGAGTAGTGCCTGGGTGACTGGAGGTGTGCATGGGTTTATATTTATGTTTATGTTTATGCTTATTGAGTTTTATATAGCGCTGGCTAGACCCAGAGGTATCAGAGCGCTTTACATAAGGAACAACATAAAGAGTTACAAGGTACACTAATTTAAACATTTTTACAGAAATTACAAAGTAAATGACAAATCATAAGAGGCAGAGAAGGAAAAGGGGGACAAGAATAGGAGTCTGAGAATAGGTGAGAGGGAAGAAGGGAACCTGAGGGGAATGGAGTAAAGGCAGTCCAGCAAAAAAGAGAAAACGTTTGAGGGTCATCAGGAGGAGTCAGGAGGGAAGAAGGAACGGACAAGGGTCAGACAAGATGGCGTGTCCGGATCATGGGAATCGACGGAGACCATCTCCCAAAAAAATGGCGGGATGCACAAAAGTCACAAGAATCAAGGTATCAGAGCGCTTTACATAAGGAACAAAAATAGCGAGTTACAAGGTACAATAATTTAAACAATAGTTGCACAGTCATTATAAAGTGAGTGGAAAAATCATAGTGGGGGAGAGAAGGTAGAGGGGGACAAGAATAGTGTTCTGAGAGAGGGTGAGGGGAGAGGAGGGACCCAGAGGGGGGATGGAGTTAAGGCAGACCAGAAAGAAGGAGAAAAATGTTTGAGGATCGTCAGGGGGAGACCGGAGGGAAGGGGGAACGGACAGAGGTCAAGCAAGATGGCAGGTCCGGGTCGTGGGTATCGACGGAAGCCAACAACAAAATGGCAAGATGCACAAATGTCAAAAATCCATAACGAAGAACCAGAGAGCAGGATTTAAGTGCGAAGAGTCAGAGGGGGACGCAGCCGCAAAGACCAAAGGCGGGCGGAAGGCTGTAGAAGGCGTGCAGAGGCTCAGGACCACGGGGGCATTGGTGTTGACAATCCGCAGGGTGTAGCTCCCGCACCCCCATACCTGGAAAGGACTCACGGGTCCCAGAAGTCGGAACTGAGGCGGAACACACCCAAGCAGACAGCCAGTATGGTCGAGGCAGCGAGGCAGCAGCGGGGATGGGAGAGCGAGCCGCCCCTAGATCGGTAGATTTCAGGCGGGAATTCGGGTCCACCGGACCAACAGCACCGTGGCACTCACCCTCGATACAGCTCATTGCTGCAGGTGATCAGGCATCGGGGCAGACAGCTACTTCCGACCCAGAGGGCCAGGGTACAGTCCGGAAGAGTGAAATCTCGCCCCGATCAATCAGCCGCCATCCGGTGTTTTCCAATGAAGCCAGAGCTGCACCAAGGCTGGTTCAATTATCAGCAATCCGCGGCAATTCGTTCTGAGGGAGGCAGTAGAGGAGAAAACAGCAGCAGCAGGACGAGGGTAGTGCCTGGGTGATTGCATGAGTGCAAGGGTAGTGGCTGGGTAATTGGAGCAGTGTATAAGTAGCGCATGGGTGATTGTATGAGTGCATGGGTAATGCCAGGGTGATATGAGGAGTACATGGGTAGTACCTGGGTAATTGCATGAGTGCAGGAGTAGTGCCTGCATGATTGGAGGATTACATGGGTAGTGCTTGGGTGATTGCATGAGTGCATGGGTAGTGTCTGAGTACATGAATGAGTGCATGGGTAGTGTCTGGGTGATTGTATGAGTGCATGAGTAGTGCCTGGGTGATTTGAGGAGCGCATGTGTACTGCCTAAGTGATTGCATGAGTGCAGGGGTAGTGCCTGAGTGCATGGATGATTTCATGGGTAGTGCCTGAGTGATTGCATAAGTGCTTGGGTAGTGCCTGGCTGATTGCATGAGTGCACGGTTAGTGCCTGAGTGATTGAAGGAGTGCATGGGTAGTGCCTGTGTGATTGCATGAGTGCAGGGGTAGTGCCTGGGTGATTTGAGGAGTGCATGAGTAGTGGTTGGGTACATGAAGGAGTGCATGGGTAGTACCTGGGTGATTGGAGGAGTGTATGGGTAGTACCTGGGTGACTGCATGAGTACAGGGGTAGTGCCTGGATGATTGGAAGACTGCATGGGTAGTGCTTGGGTGATTGCATGAGTGCAGGGGTACTGCCTGAGTGCATGGGTAGTGCCTGTGTGATTGTATGAGTGCATGGGTAGTGCCTGGGTGATTGGAGGTGTACATGGGTAGTGCCTGGGTGATTGTAGGAGTGCATGGGTACTGCCTGTGTGATTGCATGAGTGCATGAGTAGTGCCTGTGTGATTGCATGAGTGCAGGGGTAGTGCCTGGGTGATTGGAGAAGTGCATGGGTAGTGCCTGCGTACATGGGTACTGCCTGGGTAAATGGATGAGTGTAACAGTAGTGCTTTAGTGATTGCATGAGTGCATGGGTAGTGCCTGGGTGATTGGAGGAGTGCATGGGTGGTGCCTGAGTGAATGACTGAGTGCATGGGTAGTGCCTGGCTGATTGGTTGAGTGCAGGGGTAGTGGCTGATTGTAGCAGTGCATGAGTAGTACCTGAGTGCATAGATGAGTGCATGGATGGTGTTTGGGGGAATGAATGAGTGCATAAGTAGTGCCTGAGTGCATAGATGAGTGCATGAGTACGGCCTGGGTGAACGGATGAGTGTAACAGTAGTGCCTGAGTTATTGAATGACTGAATTGGTAGTGTCTGGGTGATTGCATGAGTGCAGGGGTAGTGCCTCGGTGATTGGAGGAGTTTATGGATAATGCCTGGGGTAATGGTTGAGTGCAACAGTAGTGCCTGAGTAAATAGATGAGTGCATGAGTAGTGTCTGGGTGAATAATTGAGTGCAAAAGTAGTGCCTGAGTGATTTAAGGAGTGCATGGGTAGTGCCTGGGTGATTTGAGGAGTGCCTGGGTGATTCGAGGAGTGCATGGGTGATTGCATAAGTGCATCGGTAGTGCCTAGGTGATTGGAAGAGTGCATGGGTAGTGTCTGGGTAATT
Source organism: Calotriton arnoldi (assembly GCA_963921515.1). NCBI lineage: Eukaryota > Metazoa > Chordata > Amphibia > Caudata > Salamandridae > Calotriton > Calotriton arnoldi. Next base: position 740,209 of record CAWUFW010006771.1, read on the forward strand.
GGAGGAGTCAATGGTAGTGCCTGTGTGATTGCATGAATGAAGGGGTAGTGCCTCGGTGATTGGAGGAGTGCATGGGCAGTGCCAGGGTAATTGCATAATTGCGGGGGTGCTGCCTGAGTACATGAATGAGTGCATGGGTAGTGCCAGAGTGATTGGAGGAGTGCAAGGGTAGTGCCTGGGTGATTGCATGAGCGCATAAGTAGTGCCTGAGTGATTGCATGAGTGCAGGGGTAGTGCCTGTGTGATTAGAGGAGTGCATGGAAATGCCTGGGTGATTTTATGAGTGAATGGGTAGTGCCTGTGTGTTTGGAGGAGTGCATGGGTAGTGCCTGGGAGATTACATGAGTGCATGGGTAGTGCCTGGGTTATTGAAGGAGTGCATGGGTAGTGTCTGAGTGATTGCATGAGTGCAGGGGTAGTGCCTGAGTAATCGAAGGGGTGCATACATAGTGCCTCAGTGCATGAATGAGTGCATGGTTAGTGCCTGGGTGCATAGATGAGTGCATGAGTATGACCTTGGTAAATGGATGAGTGCAACAGTAGTGCCTCAGTTATTGAATGACTGCATTGGTAGTGTCTGGGTGATTGCATGAGTGCAGGGATAGTGCCTCAGTGATTGGAGGAGTGTATGGATAATGCCTGGGGTAATGGTTGAGCGCAACAGTAGTGCCTGAGTGAATAGATGAGTGCATGAGTAGTGTCTGGGTGAATAATTGAGTGCAAAAGTAGTGCCTGAGTGATTTAAGGAGTGCATGGGTAGTGCCTGGGTGATTTGTGGAGTGCATGGGTAGTGCCTGGGTAATTGGAGGAGTGCATGGGTAGTGCCTGGGTGATTACATAAGTGCATTGGAAGTGCCTAGGTGATTGGAAGAGTGCATGGGTAGTGTCTGGGTAATTGGAGGAGTCAATGGTAGTGCCTGTGTGATTGCATGCGTGCAGGAGTAGTGCCTTGGTGATTGGAGGAGTGCAGGGTAATGCCTGGGTGAATGGTTGAGTGCACCAGTAGTGCCTGAGTGTTTTAAGGAGTGCATGGGTAGAGCCTGGGTGATTTGAGGAGTGCATGGGTAGTGCCTGGGTGATTGGAGGAGTGCATGGGTTGTGCCTGGGTGATTGGAAGAGTGCATGGGTAGTGTCTGGGTGATTGGAGGAGTCAATGGTAGTGCCTGTGTGATTGCATGCTGCAGGGGTAGTGCCTGGGTGATTGGAGGAGTGCATGGGTAGTGCCAGGGTGATTGCATAAGTGCAGGGGTACTGCCTGAGTATATGAATGAGTGCATGGGTAGTGCCAGGGTAATTGGAGGAGTGCAGGAGTAGTGCCTGGGTGATTGCAGGAGTGCATAGGTAGTGCCTAGGTGATTTTATGAGTGCAGGGGTAGTGCCTGGGTGATTAGAGGAGTGCATGGGAAGTGCCTGGGTGTTTTTATGAGTGCATGGGTCGTGCCTGTGTGTTTGGAGGAGTGCATGGGTAGTGCCTGGGTGATTACATGAGTGCATGGGTAGTGCCTGGGTTATTGACGGAGTGCATGGGTAGTGTCTGAGTGATTGCATGAGTGCAAGGGTAGTGCCTGGTGATTGAAGGAGTGCATACATAGTGCCTCAGTGCATGAATGAGTGCATGGGTAGTGCTTGGTTGACTGGAAGAGTGCATGGGTAATGCCTGGGTGATTGCATGAGTGCATTGGTAGTGCTTGGGTGATTGGAAGAGTGCATGGGTAGTGTCTGGGTGATTGGAGGAGTCAATGGTAATGCCTGTGTGATTGCATGAATGCAGGGGTAGTGCCTGGGTGATTGTCGGAGTGCATGGGTAGTGCCAGGGTGATTGCATAGGTGCAGGGGTACTGCCTGAGTACATGAATGAGTGCATGGGTAGTGCCAGGGTAATTGGAGGAGTGCAAGGGTAGTGCCTGGGTGATTGCATGAGTGCAGGAGTAGTGCCTGGGTGACTGGAGGTGTGCATGGGTTTATATTTATGTTTATGTTTATGCTTATTGAGTTTTATATAGCGCTGGCTAGACCCAGAGGTATCAGAGCGCTTTACATAAGGAACAACATAAAGAGTTACAAGGTACACTAATTTAAACATTTTTTACAGAAATTACAAAGTAAATGACAAATCATAAGAGGCAGAGAAGGAAAAGGGGGACAAGAATAGGAGTCTGAGAATAGGTGAGAGGGAAGAAGGGAACCTGAGGGGGAATGGAGTAAAGGCAGTCCAGCAAAAAAGAGAAAACGTTTGAGGGTCATCAGGAGGAGTCAGGAGGGAAGAAGGAACGGACAAGGGTCAGACAAGATGGCGTGTCCGGATCATGGGAATCGACGGAGACCATCTCCCAAAAAATGGCGGGATGCACAAAAGTCACAAGAATCAAGGTATCAGAGCGCTTTACATAAGGAACAAAAATAGCGAGTTACAAGGTACAATAATTTAAACAATAGTTGCACAGTCATTATAAAGTGAGTGGAAAAATCATAGTGGGGGAGAGAAGGTAGAGGGGACAAGAATAGTGTTCTGAGAGAGGGTGAGGGGAGAGGAGGGACCCAGAGGGGGATGGAGTTAAGGCAGACCAGAAAGAAGGAGAAAAATGTTTGAGGATCGTCAGGGGAGACCGGAGGGAAGGGGGAACGGACAGAGGTCAAGCAAGATGGCAGGTCCGGGTCGTGGGTATCGACGGAAGCCAACAACAAAATGGCGGGATGCACAAATGTCAAAAATCCATAACGAAGAACCAGAGAGCAGGATTTAAGTGCGAAGAGTCAGAGGGGGACGCAGCCGCAAAACCAAAGGCGGGCGGAAGGCTGTAGAAGGCGTGCAGAGGCTCAGGACCACGGGGGCATTGGTGTTGACAATCCGCAGGGTGTAGCTCCCGCACCCCCATACCTGGAAAGGACTCACGGGTCCCAGAAGTCGGAACTGAGGCGGAACACACCCAAGCAGACAGCCAGTATGGTCGAGGCAGCGAGGCAGCAGCGGGGATGGGAGAGCGAGCCGCCCCTAGATCGGTAGATTTCAGGCGGGAATTCGGGTCCACCGGACCAACAGCACCGTGGCACTCACCCTCGATACAGCTCATTGCTGCAGGTGATCAGGCATCGGGGCAGACAGCTACTTCCGACCCAGAGGGCCAGGGTACAGTCCGGAAGAGTGAAATCTCGCCCCGATCAATCAGCCGCCATCCGGTGTTTTCCAATGAAGCCAGAGCTGCACCAAGGCTGGTTCAATTATCAGCAATCCGCGGCAATTCGTTCTGAGGGAGGCAGTAGAGGGAGAAAACAGCAGCAGCAGGACGAGGGTAGTGCCTGGGTGATTGCATGAGTGCAAGGGTAGTGGCTGGGTAATTGGAGCAGTGTATAAGTAGCGCATGGGTGATTGTATGAGTGCATGGGTAATGCCAGGGTGATATGAGGAGTACATGGGTAGTACCTGGGTAATTGCATGAGTGTAGGAGTAGTGCCTGCATGATTGGAGGATTACATGGGTAGTGCTTGGGTGATTGCATGAGTGCATGGGTAGTGTCTGAGTACATGAATGAGTGCATGGGTAGTGTCTGGGTGATTGTATGAGTGCATGAGTAGTGCCTGGGTGATTTGAGGAGCGCATGTGTACTGCCTAAGTGATTGCATGAGTGCAGGGGTAGTGCCTGAGTGCATGGATGATTTCATGGGTAGTGCCTGAGTGATTGCATAAGTGCTTGGGTAGTGCCTGGCTGATTGCATGAGTGCACGGTTAGTGCCTGAGTGATTGAAGGAGTGCATGGGTAGTGCCTGTGTGATTGCATGAGTGCAGGGGTAGTGCCTGGGTGATTTGAGGAGTGCATGAGTAGTGGTTGGGTACATGAAGGAGTGCATGGGTAGTACCTGGGTGATTGGAGGAGTGCATGGGTAGTACCTGGGTGATTGGAGGAGTGTATGGGTAGTACCTGGGTGACTGCATGAGTACAGGGGTAGTGCCTGGATGATTGGAAGACTGCATGGGTAGTGCTTGGGTGATTGCATGAGTGCAGGGGTACTGCCTGAGTGCATGGGTAGTGCCTGTGTGATTGTATGAGTGCATGGGTAGTGCCTGGGTGATTGGAGGTGTACATGGGTAGTGCCTGGGTGATTGTAGGAGTGCATGGGTACTGCCTGTGTGATTGCATGAGTGCATGGGTAGTGCCTGTGTGATTGCATGAGTGCAGGGGTAGTGCCTGGGTGATTGGAGAAGTGCATGGGTAGTGCCTGCGTGCATGGGTACTGCCTGGGTAAATGGATGAGTGTAACAGTAGTGCTTTAGTGATTGCATGAGTGCATGGGTAGTGCCTGGGTGATTGGAGGAGTGCATGGGTGGTGCCTGAGTGAATGACTGAGTGCATGGGTAGTGCCTGGCTGATTGGTTGAGTGCAGGGGTAGTGGCTGATTGTAGCAGTGCATGAGTAGTACCTGAGTGCATAGATGAGTGCATGGATGGTGTTTGGGGGAATGAATGAGTGCATAAGTAGTGCCTGAGTGCATAGATGAGTGCATGAGTACGGCCTGGGTGAACGGATGAGTGTAACAGTAGTGCCTGAGTTATTGAATGACTGAATTGGTAGTGTCTGGGTGATTGCATGAGTGCAGGGATAGTGCCTCGGTGATTGGAGGAGTTTATGGATAATGCCTGGGGTAATGGTTGAGTGCAACAGTAGTGCCTGAGTAAATAGATGAGTGCATGAGTAGTGTCTGGGTGAATAATTGAGTGCAAAAGTAGTGCCTGAGTGATTTAAGGAGTGCATGGGTAGTGCCTGGGTGATTTGAGGAGTGCCTGGGTGATTCGAGGAGTGCATGGGTGATTGCATAAGTGCATCGGTAGTGCCTAGGTGATTGGAAGAGTGCATGGGTAGTGTCTGGGTAATTGGAGGAGTCAATGGTAGTGCCTGTGTGATTGCATGAATGAAGGGGTAGTGCCTCGGTGATTGGAGGAGTGCATGGGCAGTGCCAGGGTAATTGCATAATTGCGGGGGTGCTGCCTGAGTACATGAATGAGTGCATGGGTAGTGCCAGGGTGATTGGAGGAGTGCAAGGGTAGTGCCTGGGTGATTGCATGAGTGCATAAGTAGTGCCTGAGTGATTGCATGAGTGCAGGGGTAGTGCCTGTGTGATTAGAGGAGTGCATGGAAATGCCTGGGTGATTTTATGAGTGAATGGGTAGTGCCTGTGTGTTTGGTGGAGTGCATGGGTAGTGCCTGGGAGATTACATGAGTGCATGGGTAGTGCCTGGGTTATTGAAGGAGTGCATGGGTAGTGTCTGAGTGATTGCATGAGTGCAGGGGTAGTGCCTGAGTAATCGAAGGGGTGCATACATAGTGCCTCAGTGCATGAATGAGTGCATGGTTAGTGCCTGGGTGCATAGATGAGTGCATGAGTATGACCTTGGTAAATGGATGAGTGCAACAGTAGTGCCTGAGTTATTGAATGACTGCATTGGTAGTGTCTGGGTGATTGCATGAGTGCAGGGATAGTGCCTCAGTGATTGGAGGAGTGTATGGATAATGCCTGGGGTAATGGTTGAGCGCAACAGTAGTGCCTGAGTGAATAGATGAGTGCATGAGTAGTGTCTGGGTGAATAATTGAGTGCAAAAGTAGTGCCTGAGTGATTTAAGGAGTGCATGGGTAGTGCCTGGGTGATTTGTGGAGTGCATGGGTAGTGCCTGGGTGATTGGAGGAGTGCATGGGTAGTGCCTGGGTGATTACATAAGTGCATTGGAAGTGCCTAGGTGATTGGAAGAGTGCATGGGTAGTGTCTGGGTAATTGGAGGAGTCAATGGTAGTGCCTGTGTGATTGCATGAATGCAGGGGTAGTGCCTGGGTGATTGGAGGAGTGCATGGGTAGTGACAGGGTGATTGCATAATTGCGGGGGTACTGCCTGAGTGCATGAAGGAGTGCATGGGTAGTGCCAAGGTGATTGGAGGAGTGCAAGGTTAGTGCCTGGGTGATTGCATGAGTGCAGGAGTAGTGCCTGGGTGATTGCAGGAGTGCATGGGTAGTGCCTGAGTGATTGCATGAGTGCAGGGGTAATGCCTGGGTGATTAGAGGAGTGCATGGAAGTGCCTGGGTGATTATATGAGTGCATGGGTAGTGCCTGTGTGTTTGGAGGAGTGCATGGGTAGTGCCTGGGTTATTGAAGGAGTGCATGGGTAGTGTCTGAGTGATTGCATGAGTACAGGCGTAGTGCCTGGGTGATTTAGGGGTGCATACATAGTGCCTCAGTGCATGAATGAGTGCATGGGTAGTGCCTGGGTGATTGCATGAGTACAGGGGTAGTGCCTTAGTGATTGGAGGAGTGCATGGATAATGCCTGGCTGAATGGTTCAGTGCAACAGTAGTCCCTGAGTGCATAGATGAGTGCATAAGTAGTGTCTGGGTGAATAAATGAGTGCATGGGTAGTGCCTGGGTGATTGCATAAGTACATTGGTAGTGCCTAGATGATTGGAATAGTGCATGGGTAGTGTCTGGGTGATTTAAGGAGTGAATGGGTAGTGCCTGGGTGATTGGAGGAGTGCATGGGTAGTGCCTGGGTGATTGGAGGAGTGCCTGGTTAGTGCCTGGGTGATTGCATGAGTGCATGTGTAGTGCCTGCAGTAGCGGTCCATGGTAGGAGTGCCGGCCGGGCGGTGACGTGGGGCGGGGAGGGGCAGGGTGGGAGGTAGTAAACCACAGATTACGGCCGAATACAGGTAAGTAAACATTTAAATAAATAAACAAATTTCGTTGTGAGCGCTGCATCGCCAAATGCGATGCAGTGCGCGCAACGAAATTCGTTTTATTTATTTAAATGTTTACTACCTGTATTCGGCCGTAATCCGTGGTTTACTACCCCTCCCCGCCCCACGTCACCGCCTGGCCGGCACTCCTACCACGGACCGCTACTGAGTGCCTGGGTGATTGGAGGAGTGCATGGGCAGTGCCTGGGTGTTTGCATGAGTGCAGGGGTAATGCATGGGTGATTGGAGGAGTGCATGGGTAGTGCCTGAGTCATTGAAGGAGTGCATGGGTAGTGCCTGGGTGATTGCATGAGTGCATGGGTAGTGCCTGGGTGATTGCATGAGTGCATGAGTAGTGCCTGGGTGACTGTAGGAGTGTATGGGTAGTAACTGGATGATTGCATGAGTGCAGGGGTACTGCCTGAGTGGTTGCATGAGTGAATGGGTAGTGCCTTGGTGATTGGAGAAGTGCATGGGTAGTGCCTATGTGATTGCACAAGTGCATGGGTAGTGCCTGTGTGATTGCATGAGTGCTGGGGTATTGCCTGGGTTTTCGGTAGAGTCCACGGGTAGTGCCTAAGTGCACAGTTGAGTGCATGGGTACTCCATGGGTGAATGGATGAGTATAACAGTAGTGCTTGAGTGATTGCATGAGTGCATGGGTAGTGCCTCGGTGATTGGAGGAGTGTACGGGTAGTGCCTGAGTTAATGGATGAGTGCATGGGTAGTGCTTTGCTGAATGCATTGGTGCAGGGGTAGTGGCTGATTGTAGCAGTGCATGAGTAGTACCTGAGTGCATAGATGAGTGCATGGATGGTGTTTGAGGCAATGAATGAGTGCATAGGTAGTGCCTGAGTGAATAGATGAGTGCATGAGTACTGCCTGGGTGAATGGATGAGTGCAACAGGAGTGCCTGAGTTATTGAGTGAATGCATGGGTAGTGCCTCGGTGATTGGAGGAGTGCATGGATAATGCCTGGGTGAATGGTTGAGTGCAACAGTAGGGCCTGAGTGCATAGATGAGTGCATGAGTAGTGTCTGGGTGAATAAACAAGTGCAACAGTAGTGCCTGAGTGATTTAAGGAGTGCATGGGTAGTGCCTGGGTGATTTGAGGAGTGCATGGGTAGTGCCTGGATGATTAGAGGAGTGCATGGGTAGTGCCTGGGTGATTAGAGGAATGGAAGGGTAGTGCCTGGGTGATTGCATGAGTGCATCAGTAGTGCATGGGTGATTGGAAGAGTGCGTGGGTACTGTCTGGGTGATTGGAGGAGTCAATGGTAGTGCATGTGTGATTGCATGAATGCAGGGCTAGTGCCTGGGTGATTTGAGGAGTGCATGAGTAGTGCCAGGGTGATTGCATAAGTGCAGGGGTACAGCCTGAGTGCATGAATGAGTGCATGGGTAGTGCCAGGGTAATTGGAAGAGTGAAAGGGTAGTGCCTGGGTGATTGCATGAGTGCAGGAGTAGTGCCTGGGTGATTGCAGGAGTGCATAGGTAGTGCCTGGGTGATTGCATGAGTGCAGGGGTAGTACCTGGGTGATTTGAGGAGTGCATGGGTAGTGCCAGGGTGATTAGAGGAGTGCATGCGTAGTGCCTGGGTGATTAGAGGAATGCAAGGGTAGTGCCTGGGTGATTGCATGAGTGCATCAGTAGTGCATGGGTGATTGGAAGAGTGCGTGGGTACTGTCTGGGTGATTGGAGGAGTCAATGGTAGTGCCTGTGTGATTGCATGAATGCAGGGCTAGTGCCTGGGTGATTTGAGGAGTGCATGAGTAGTGGCAGGGTGATTGCATAATTGCAGGGGTACAGCCTGAGTGCATGAATGAGTGCATGGGTAGTGCCAGGGTAATTGGAACAGTGAAAGGGTAGTGCCTGGGTGATTGCATGAGTGCTGGAGTAGTGCCTGGGTGATTGCAGGAGTGCATAGGTAGTGCCTGGGTGATTGCATGAGTGCAGGGGTAGTACCTGGGTGATTAGAGGAGTTCATGGGAAGTGCCTGGGGGATTTTATGAGTGCATGGGTACTGCCTGTGTATTTGGAGGAGTGCATGGGTAGTGCCTGGGTGATTACATGAGTGCATGGGTAGTGCCTGGGTTATTGAAGGAGTGCATGGGTAGTGTTTGAGTGATTGCATGAGTGCAGGGGTAGTGCCTGGGTGATTGGAGAAGGGCATACATAGTGCCTCAGTGCATGAATGAGTGCATGGGTAGTGCATGGTTGATTGGAGGAGTGCAAGGGTAGTGCCTGGGTTTATTGCATGAGTGCATGGGTAGTGCCTGGGTGATTGGAGGAATGCATGGGTAGTGCGTGGGGGATTGCATGAGTGCAAGGGTAGTGGCTGGGTAATTTGAGGAGTGCATAATTAGTACCTGGGTGATTGCATGAGTGCCTGGGTAGTGCCTTGGTGATATGAGGAGTGCATGCATAGTACCTAGGTGATTGCATGAGCGCATGGGTAGTGCCTGAGTGCATGGATGAGTGCATGGGTAGTGTCTGGGTGATTGCATGAGTGCAGGGGTAGTGCCTGGGTGATTGAAGGAGTGCATAGGTAGTACCTGTGTGATTGCATTAGTGCAGGGGTAGTGCCTGTGTGATTGGAGAAGTGCATGGGTAGTGCCTGAGTGCATAGATGAGTGCATGGGTACTGCCTGGGTGAATGGATGAGTGTAACAGTAGTGCTTGAGTGATTGCATCAGTGCATGGGTAGTGCCTGGGTGATTAGAGGAGTGTACAGGTAGTGCCTGAGTGAATGGATGATTGCATGGGTAGTGCCTGGATGATTGCATGAGTGCAGGGGTAGTGCCTGGGTGATTGAAGGAGTGCATGGGTAGTGCCTGTGTGATTGCATTAGTGCAGGGGTAGTGCCTCTGTGATTGGAGGAGTGCATGGGTAGTGCCTAAGTGCATAGATGAGTGCATGGGTACTGCCTGGGTGAATGGATGAGTGTAACATTAGTGCTGAGTGATTGCATCAGTACATGGGCAGTGCCTGGGTGCTTTTAGGAGTGTACAGGTAGTGCCTGAGTGAATGGATGAGTGCATGGGTAGTTCCTGGCTGATTGCATGAGTGCAGGGGTAGTGGCTGATTATAGCAGTGCATGAGTAGTACCCGAGTGCATAGATGAGTTCATGGATAGTGTTTGAGGGAATGGATTAGTGCATAGGTAGTGTCTGAGTGCATAGATGAGTGCATGAGTACTGCCTGGGTGAATGGATGAGTGCAACAGTAGTGCCTGAGTTATTGAATGAATGCATGGGTAGTGCCTGGGTGATTGCATGAGTGCATGGATAGTGCCTGGGTGATTGCATGAGTGCATTGGTAGTGCCTGGGTGATTGGAAGAGTTCATTTGGTAGTGTCTTGGTGATTGGAGGAGTCAATGGTAGTGCCTGTGTGATTCCATGAATGCAGGGGTAGTGCCTGGGTGATTGGAGGAATGCATGGGTAGTGCCAGGGTGATTGCATAAGTGCAGGGGTACTGCCTGAGTGCATGAATGAGTGCATGGGTAGTGCCAGGGTAATTGGAGGAGTGCAAGGGTAGTTCCTGGGTGATTGAATGAGTGCAGGGGTAGTGCCTTGGTGATTGGAGGAGTGCATGGGAAGTGCCTGGGTGATTTTATGAGTGCATGGGTAGTGCCTGGGTGATTGGAGAAGTGCAGGGATAATGCCTGGGTGAATGGTTGAGTGCAACAGTAGTGCCTGAGTGCATAGATGAGTGCATGAGTAGTGTCTGGGTGATTTAAGGAGTGCATGGATAGTGCCTGGGTTATTTGAGGAGTGCATGGGTAGTGCCTGGGTGATTGGAGGAGTGCATGTGTAGTGCCTGGGTCATTGCATAAGTGCATCAGTAATGTCTAGGTGATTGGAACAGTGCATGGCTAGTGTCTGGGTGATTGGAGGAGTCAATGGTAGTGCCTGTGTGATTGCATGAATGCAGGGGCAGTGCATGTGTGATTGGAGGAGTGCATGGGTAGTGCCAGGGTGATTGCATAAGTGCAGGGGTACTGCCTGAGTGCATGAATGAGTGCATGGGTAGTGCCAGGGTGATTGGAGGAGTGCACGTGTAGTGCCTGGGTGATTGCATGAGTGCAGGAGTAGTGCCTGGGGGATTTCAGGAGTGCATAGATAGTGCCTGAGTGATTGGCTGAGTGTAGGGGTAGTGCCTGGGTGATTAGAGGAGTGCATGGAAGTGCCTGGGTGATTTTATGAGTGCATGGGTAGTGCCTGTGTGTTTGGAGGAGTGCATGGGTAGTGCCTGGGTGATTACATGAGTGAATGGGTAGTGCCTGGGTTATTGAAGGAGTGCATGGGTAGTGTCTGCGTGATTGCATGAGTGCAGGGGTGGTGCCTGGGGGATTGAAGGGGTGCATATATAGTGCCTCAGTGCATGAATGAGTGCATGGGTAGTGCTTGGATTATTGCATGAGTGCATGGGTAGTGCCTTAGTGATTGGAGGAGTGCATGTATAATGCCTGGTTGAGTGGTTCAGTGCAACAGTAGTGCCTGAGTGCATGGATGAGTGCATAAGTAGGTTCTGGGTGCATACATGTGTGAAACAGTAGTGCCTGAGTGATTTAAGGAGTGCATGGGTAGTGCCTGGGTGATTGGAGGAGTGCATGGGTAGTGCCTGGGTGATTGGAGGAGTACATGGGTAGTGCCTGGGTGATTGCATGAGTGCATGAGTAGTGCCTGGGTGATTGGAGGAGTGCATGGGTAGTGCCTGAGTCATTGAAGGAGTGCAAGGGTAGTGCCTGGGTGATTGCATGAGTGCAGGAGAAGTACCTGGGTGATTGGAGGAGTGCATGGATAGTGTCTGGCTGATTGGAAGAGTGCATGAGTAGTGCCTGGGTGATTGGAGGAGTGTATGGGTAGTACCTGGGTGATTTCATGAGTGCAGGGTTAGTGCCTGGATGATTGGATGACTGCATGGGTACTACTTGGGTGATTGCAGGGGTACTGCCTGAGTGTATGGATGAGTGCATGGGTAGTGCCTGAGTGGTTGCATGAGTGCATGGGTAGTGCCTGGGTGATTGGAGGAGTGCATGGGTAGTGCCTGGGTGGTTGGAGACTGCATGGGTAGTGCCTATGTGATTGCACAAGTGCATGGGTAGTGCCTGTGTGATTGCATGAGTGATGGGGTATTGCCTGGGTTTTCGGTGGAGTCCATGGGTAGTGCCTAAGTGCACAGTTGAGTGCAAGGGTACTCCATGGGTGAATGGATGAGTGTAACAGTAGTGCTTGAGTGATTGCATGAGTGCATGGGTAGTGCCTCGGTGATTGGAGGAGTGTACGGATAGTGCCTGAGTAAATAGATGAGTGCATGGGTAGTGCTTTGCTGAATGCATTGGTGCAGGGGTAGTGGCTGATTGTAGCAGTGCATGAGTAGTACCTGAGTGCATAGATGAGTGCATGGATGGTGTTTGAGGGAATGGATGAGTGCATAGGTAGTGCCTGAGTGCATAGATGAGTGCTGCCGGGTGAATGGATGAGTGCAACAGGAGTGCCTGAGTTATTGAGTTAATGCATGGGTAGTGCCTGGGTGATTGCATCATTGCAGGGGTAGTGCCTGGGTGATTGGAGGAGTGCATGGATAATGCCTGGGTGAATGGTTGAGTGCAACAGTAGTGCCCAAGTGCATAGATGAGTGCATGAGTAGTGTAAGTGTGAATAAATGAGTGCAACAGTAGTGCCTGAGTGATTTAAGGATTGCATAAGTAGTGCCTGTGTGATTTGAGGAGTGCATGGATAGTGCCTGGGTGATTAGAGGAGTGCATGGGTAGTGCATGGGTGATTGCATGAGTGCAACGGTAGTGCCTGGGTGATTGGAAGAGTGCATGGGTACTGTCTGGGTGATTGAAGGAGTCAATGGTAGTGCCTGTGTGATTGCATGAATGCAGGGCTAGTGCCTGGGTGATTGGAGGAGTACATGAGTAGTGCCAGGGTGATTGCATAACTGCAAGGGTACTGCCTGAGTACATGAATGAGTGCATGGGTAGTGCCAGGGTAATTGGAAGAGTGAAAGGTTAGTGCCTGGGTGATTGCATGAGTGCAGGAGTAGTGCCTGGGTGATTGCAGGAGTGCATAGGTAGTGCCTGGGTGATTCTATGAGTGCATGGGTACTGCCTGTGTGTTTGGAGGAGTGCATGGGTAGTGCCTGGGTGATTACATGAGTGCATGGGTAGTGCCTGGGTTATTGAAGGAGTGCATGGGTAGTGTCTGAGTGATTGCATGAGTGCAGGGGTAGTGCCTGGGTGATTGGAGGAGGGCATACATAGTGCCTCAGTGTATGAATGAGTGCATGGGTAGTGCTTGGTTGATTGGAGGAGTGCAAGGGTAGTGCCTGGGTTTATTGCATGAGTGCATGGGTAGTGCCTGGGTGATTGGAGGAGTGCATGGGTAGTGCAATGGGGATTGCATGAGTGTAAGGGTAGTGGCTGGGTAATTCGAGTAGTGCATAAGTAGTACCTGGGTGATTGCATTAGTGCCTCGGTAGTGCCTTGGTGATATGAGGAGTGCATGCATAGTACCTAGGTGATTGCATGAGTGCAGGGGTAGTGCCTGCATGATTGGAGGACTGCATGGGTAGTGCTTGGGTGATTGCATGAGTGCAGGGGTAGTGCCTGAGTGCATGGATGAGTGCATAGGTAGTGTCTGGGTGATTGTATGAGTGCGTGGGTAGTGCCTGTGTGATTGCATTAGTGCAGAGGTAGTGACTGTGTGATTGGAGGAGTGCATGGGTAGTGCCTGAGTGCATAGATGAGTGCATGGGTACTGCCTGGGTGAATGGATGAGTGTAACAGTAGTGCTTGAGTGATTGCATCAGTACATGGGCAGTGCCTGGGTGCTTTTAGGAGTGTACAGGTAGTGCCTGAGTGAATGGATGAGTGCATGGGTAGTGTCTGGCTGATTGCATGAGTGCAGGGGTAGTGGCTGATTATAGCAGTGCATGAGTAGTACCTGAGTGCATAGATGAGTTCATGGATAGTGTTTGAGGGAATGGATGAGTGCATAGTTAGTGTCTGAGTGTATAGATGAGTGCATGAGTACTGCCTGGGTGAATGTATGAGTGCAACAGTAGTGCCTGAGTTATTGAATGAATGCATGGGTAGTGCCTGGGTGATTGCATGAGTGCATGGATAGTGCCTAGGTGATTGCATGAGTGCATTGGTAGTGCCTGGGTGATTGGAAGAGTTCATTTGGTAGTGTCTTGGTGATTGGAGGAGTCAATGGTAGTGCCTGTGTGATTCCATGAATGCAGGGGTAGTGCCTGGGTGATTGGAGGAATGCATGTGTAGTGCCAGGGTGATTGCATAAGTGCAGGGATACTGCCTGAGTGCATGAATGAGTGCATGGGTAGTGCCAGGGTAATTGGAGGAGTGCAAGGGTAGTTCCTGGGTGATTGAATGAGTGCAGGGGTAGTGCCTTGGTGATTGGAGGAGTGCATGGGAAGTGCCTGGGTGATTTTATGAGTGCATGGGTAGTGCCTGTGTGATTGGAGAAGTGCACGAATAATGCCTGGGTGAATGGTTGAGTGCAACAGTAGTGCCTGAGTGCATAGATGAGTGCATGAGTAGTGTCTGGGTGATTTAAGGAGTGCATGGATAGTGCCTGGGTTATTTGAGGAGTGCATGGGTAGTGCCTGGGTGATTGGAGGAGTGCATGTGTAGTGCCTGGGTCATTGCATAAGTGCATCAGTAATGTCTAGGTGATTGGAAGAGTGCATGGCTAGTGTCTGGGTGATTGGAGGAGTCAATGGTAGTGCCTGTGTGATTGCATGAATGCAGGGGCAGTGCATGGGTGATTGGAGGAGTGCATGGGTAGTGCCAGGGTGATTGCATAAGTGCAGGGGTACTGCCTGAGTGCATGAATGAGTGCATGGGTAGTGCCAGGGTGATTTCAGGAGTGCATAGATAGTGCCTGAGTGATTGGCTGAGTGTAGGGGTAGTGCCTGGGTGATTAGAGGAGTGCATGGAAGTGCCTGGGTGATTTAATGAGTGCATGGGTAGTGCCTGTGTGTTTGGAGGAGTGCATGGGTAGTGCCTGGGTGATTACATGAATGAATGGGTAGTGCCTGGGTTATTGAAGGAGTGCATGGGTAGTGTCTGCGTGATTGCATGAGTGCAGGGGTGGTGCCTGGGGGATTGAAGGGGTGCATATATAGTGCCTCAGTGCATGAATGAGTGCATGGGTAGTGCTTGGATGATTGCATGAGTGCATGGGTAGTACCTGGGTGATTGCATGAGTGCAGGGGTAGTGCCTTAGTGATTGGAGGAGTGCATGTATAATGCCTGGTTGAGTGGTTCAGTGCAACAGTAGTGCCTGAGTGCATGGATGAGTGCATAAGTAGGTTCTGGGTGCATACATGTGTGAAACAGTAGTTCCTGAGTGATTTAAGGAGTGCATGGGTAGTGCCTGGGTGATTGGAGGAGTGCATGGGTAGTGCCTGGGTGATTGGAGGAGTACATGGGTAGTGCCTGGGTGATTGCATGAGTGCATGAGTAGTGCCTGGGTGATTGGAGGAGTGCATGGGTAGTGCCTGAGTCATTGAAGGAGTGCAAGGGTAGTGCCTGGGTGATTGCATGAGTGCAGGAGAAGTACCTGGGTGATTGGAGGAGTGCATGGATAGTGTCTGGCTGATTGGAAGAGTGCATGAGTAGTGCCTGGGTGATTGGAGGAGTGTATGGGTAGTACCTGGGTGATTTCATGAGTGCAGGGTTAGTGCCTGGATGATTGGATGACTGCATGGGTACTACTTGGGTGATTGCAGGGGTACTGCCTGAGTGTATGGATGAGTGCATGGGTAGTGCCTGAGTGGTTGCATGAGTGCATGGGTAGTGCCTGGGTGATTGGAGGAGTGCATGGGTAGTGCCTGGGTGGTTGGAGACTGCATGGGTAGTGCCTATGTGATTGCACACGTGCATGGGTAGTACTTGTGTGATTGCATGAGTGATGGGGTATTGCCTGGGTTTTCGGTGGAGTCCATGGGTAGTGCCTAAGTGCACAGTTGAGTGCAAGGGAACTCCATGGGTGAATGGATGAGTGTAACAGTAGTGCTTGAGTGATTGCATGAGTGCATGGGTAGTGCCTCGGTAATTGGAGGAGTGTACAGATAGTGCCTGAGTAAATAGATGAGTGCATGGGTAGTGCTTTGCTGAATACATTGGTGCAGTGGTAGTGGCTGATTGTAGCAGTGCATGAGTAGTACCTGGGTGCATAGATGAGTGCATGGATGGTGTTTGAGGGAATGGATGAGTGCATAGGTAGTGCCTGAGTGCATAGATGAGTGCTGGCCGGGTGAATGGATGAGTGCAACAGGAGTGCCTGAGTTATTGAGTGAATGCATGGGTAGTGCCCGGGTGATTGCATCATTGCAGGGGTAGTGCCTGGGTGATTGTAGGAGTGCATGGATAATGCCTGGGTGAATGGTTGAGTGCAACAGTAGTGCCCAAGTGCATAGATGAGTGCATGAGTAGTGTAAGTGTGAATAAATGAGTGCAACAGTAGTGCCTGAGTGATTTAAGGATTGCATAAGTAGTGCCTGTGTGATTTGAGGAGTGCATGGATAGTGCCTGGGTGATTAGAGGAGTGCATGGGTAGTGCATGGGTGATTGCATGAGTGCAACGGTAGTGCCTGGGTGATTGGAAGAGTGCATGGGTACTGTCTGGGTGATTGGAGGAGTCAATGGTAGTGCCTGTGTCATTGCATGAATGCAGGGCGAGTGCCTGTGTGATTGGAGGAGTACATGAGTAGTGCCAGGGTGATTGCATAACTGCAAGGGTACTGCCTGAGTGCATGAATGAGTGCATGGGTAGTGCCAGGGTAATTGGAAGCGTGAAAGGTTAGTGCCTGGGTGATTGCATGAGTGCAGGAGTAGTGCCTGGGTGATTGCAGGAGTGCATAGGTAGTGCCTGGGTGATTGCATGAGTGCAGGGGTAGTGCCTGGGTGATTAGAGGAGTGCATGGGAAGTGCCTGGGTGATTCTATGAGTGCATGGGTACTGCCTGTGTGTTTGGAGGAGTGCATGGGTAGTGCCTGGGTGATTACATGAGTGCATGGGTAGTGCCTGGGTTATTGAAGGAGTGCATGGGTAGTGTCTGAGTGATTGCATGAGTGCAGGGGTAGTGCCTGGGTGATTGGAGGAGGGCATACATAGTGCCTCAGTGTATGAATGAGTGCATGGGTAGTGCTTGGTTGATTGGAGGAGTGCAAGGGTAGTGCCTGGGTTTACTGCATGAGTGCATGGGTAGTGCCTGGGTGATTGGAGGAGTGCATGGGTAGTGCAATGGGGATTGCATGAGTGTAAGGGTAGTGGCTGGGTAATTCGAGTAGTGCATAAGTAGTACCTGGGTGATTGCATTAGTGCCTCGGTAGTGCCTTGGTGATATGAGGAGTGCATGGGTAGTACCTGGGTGATTGCATGAGTGCAGGGGTAGTGCCTGCATGATTGGAGGACTGCATGGGTAGTGCTTGGGTGATTGCATGAGTGCAGGGGTAGTGCCTGAGTGCATGGATGAGTGCATAGGTAGTGTCTGGGTGATTGTATGAGTGTGTGGGTAGTGCCTGTGTGATTGAATTAGTGCAGAGGTAGTGACTGTGTGATTGGAGGAGTGCATGGGTAGTGCCTGAGTGCATAGATTAGTGCATGGGTACTGCCTGGGTGAATGGATGAGTGTAACAGTAGTGCTTAAGTGATTGCATCAGTGCATGGGTAGTGCCTGGGTGATTGAAGGAGTGCATGGGTAGTGCCTGTGTGATTGCATTAGTGCAGAGGTAGTGCCTGTGTGATTGGAGGAGTGCATGGGTAGTGCCTGAGTGCATAGATGAGTGCATGGGTACTGCCTGGGTGAATGGATGAGTGTAACAGTAGTGCTTAAGTGATTGCATCAGTGCATGGGTAGTGCCTGGGTGATTTTAGGAGTGTACAGGTAGTTCCTGAGTGAATGGATGAGTGCATTGGTAGTGCCTGGGTGATTGCATGAGTGCAGGTGTAGTGCCTGGGTGATTGAAGGAGTGCATGGGTAGTGCCTGTGTGATTGCATTAGTGCAGGGGTAGTGCCTGTGTGATTGGAGGAGTGCATGGGTAGTGCCTGAGTACATAGATGAGTGCATGGGTACTGCCTGGGTGAATGGATGAGTGTAACAGTAGTGCTTAAGTGATTGCATCAGTGCATGGGTAGTGCCTGGGTGATTGGAGGAGTGTACAGGTAGTTCCTGAGTGAATGGATGAGTGCATTGGTAGTGCCTGGGTGATTGCATGAGTGCAGGTGTAGTGCCTGGGTGATTGAAGGAGTGCATGGGTAGTGCCTGTGTGATTGCATTAGTGCAGGGGTAGTGCCTGTGTGATTGGAGGAGTACATGGGTAGTGCCTAAGTGCATAGATGAGTGCATGGGTACTGCCTGGGTGAATGGATGAGTGTAACAGGTAGTGCCTGAGTGAATGGATGAGTGCATGGGTAGTGCCTGGCTGATTGCATGAGTGCAGGGGTAGTGGCTGATTGTAGCAGTGCATGAGTAGTACCTGCGTGCATAGATGAGTTCATGTATAGTGTTTGAGGGAATGGATGCATACATAGGTAGTGCCTGAGTGCATAGATGAGTGCATGAGTACTGCTTGGGTGAATAGATGAGTGCAACAGTAGTACCTGAGTTATTGTATTAATGCATGGGTAGTGCCTGGGTGATTGCATGAGTGCATCGGTAGTGCCTGGGTGATTGGAAGAGTTCATTTGGTAGTGTCTTGGTGATTGGAGGAGTAAATGGTAGTGCCTGTGTGATTCCATGAATTCAGTGGTAGTTCCTGGGTGATTGGAGGAATGCATGGGTAGTGCCAGGGTGATTGCATAAGTGCAGGTGTACTGCCTGAGTGCATGAATGAGTGCATGGGTAGTGCCAGGGTAATTGGAGGAGTGCAAGGGTAGTGTCTGGGTGATTGCATGAGTGCAGGAGT
Source organism: Calotriton arnoldi (assembly GCA_963921515.1). Classification (NCBI taxonomy): domain Eukaryota; kingdom Metazoa; phylum Chordata; class Amphibia; order Caudata; family Salamandridae; genus Calotriton; species Calotriton arnoldi. Next base: position 758,873 of record CAWUFW010006771.1, read on the forward strand.
AGTGCCTGGGTGATTGCATGAGTGCAGGGGTAGTGCTTTGCTGAATGCATTGGTGCAGGGGTAGTGGCTGATTGTAGCAGTGCATGAGTAGTACCTGAGTGCATAGATGAGTGCATGGATGGTGTTTGAGGGAATGGATGAGTGCATAGGTAGTGCCTCAGTGCATAGATGAGTGCATGAGTGCTGGCTGGGTGAATGGATGAGTGCAACAGGAGTACCTGAGTTATTGAGTGAATGCATGGGTAGTGCCTGGGTCATTGCATGATTGCAGGGGTAGTGCCTGGGTGATTAGAGGAGTGCATGGATAATGACTGGGTGAATGGTTGAGTGCAACAGTAGTGCCTGAGTGCATAGATGAGTGCATGAGTAGTGTCTAGGTGAATAAATAAGTGCAACAGTAGTGCCTGAATGATTTAAGGATTGCATGAATAGTGCCTGTGTGATTTGAGGAGTGCATGGATAGAGCCTGGGGGATTAGAGAAGTGCATGGGTAGTGCCTGGGTGATTGCATGAGTGCATCGGTAGTGCCTGGGTGATTGGAAGAGTGCGTGGGTACTGTCTGGGTGATTGGAGGAGTCAATGGTAGTGCCTGTGTGATTGCATGAATGCAGGGTTAGTGCCTGCGTGATTGGAGGAGTACATGAGTAGTGCCAGGGTGATTGCATAACTGCAAGGGTATTGCCTGAGTGCATGAATGAGTGCATGGGTAGTGCCAGGGTAATTGGAAGAGTGAAAGGGTAGTGCCTGGGTGATTGCATGAGTGCAGGAGGAGTGCCTGGGTGATTGCAGGAGTGCATGGGTAGTGCCTGGGTGATTGCATGAGTACAGGGGTAGTGCCAGGGTTATTAGAGGAGTGCATGGGAAGTGCCTGGGTGATTCTATGAGTGCATGGGTACTGCCTGTGTGTTTGGAGGAGTGCATGGGTAGTGCCTGTGTGATTGCATGAGTGCAGGGGTAGTGCCTGGGTTTATTGCATGAGTGCATGGGTAGTGCCTGGGTGATTGGAGGAGTGCATGGGTAGTGCGTGGGGGATTGCATGAGTGCAAGGGTAGTGGCTGGGTAATTGGAGGAGTGCATAAGTAGTACCTGGGTGATTGCATGAGGGCCTGGGTAGTGCCTTGGTGATATGAGGAGTGCATGGGTAGTACCTGGGTGATTGCATGAGTGCAGGGGTAGTGCCTGCATGATTGGAGGACTGCATGGGTAGTGCTTGGGTGATTGCATGACTGCAGGGGTAGTGCCTGAGTGCATGGATGAGTGCATAGGTAGTGTCTGGGTGATTGTATGAGTGCGTGAGTAGTGCCTGGGTGATTGCATGAGTGCAGGGGTAGTGCCTGGGTGATTGAAGGAGTGCATGGGTAGTGCCTGTGTGATTGTATTAGTGCAGAGGTAGTGCCTATGTGATTGGAGGAGTGCATGGGTAGGACCTGAGTGCATAGATGAGTGCATGGGTACTGCCTGGGTGAATGGATGAGTGTAACAGTAGTGCTTGAGTGATTGCATCAGTGCATGGGTAGTGCCTGGGTGATTGGAGGAGTGTACAGGTAGTGCCTGAGTGAATGGATGAGTGCATGGGTAGTGCCTGGATGATTGCATGAGTGCAGGTGTAGTGCCTTGGTGATTGAAGGAGTGTATGGGTAGTGCCTATGTGATTGCATTAGTGCAGGGGTAGTGCCTGTGTGATTGGAGGAGTGCATGGGTAGTGCCTAAGTGCATAGATGAGTGCATGGGTACTGCCTGGGTGAATGGATGAGTGTAACATGTAGTGCCTGAGTGAATGGATGAGTGCATGGGTAGTGCCTGGCTGATTGCATGAGTGCAGGGGTAGTGGGTGATTGTAGCAGTGCATGAGTAGTGCCTGAGTGCATAGATGAGTTCATGTATAGTGTTTGAGGGAATGGATGAGTGCATAGGTAGTGCCTGAGCGCATAGATGAGTGCATGAGTACTGCTTGGGTCAATGGATGAATGCAACAGTAGTGCCTGAGTTATTTAATGAATGCATGGGTAGTGCCTGTGTGATTGCATGAGTGCATTGGTAGTGCCTGGGTGATTGGAAGAGTTCCTTTGGTAGTGTCTTGGTGATTGGAGGAGTAAATGGTAGTGCCTGTGTGACTCCATGAATTCAGGGGTAGTGCCTGGGTGATTGGAGGAATGCATGGGTAGTGCCAGGGTAATTGCATAAGTGCAGGGGTACTGCTTGAGTGCATGAATGAGTGCATGGGTAATGCCAGGGTAATTGGAGGAGTGCAAGGGTAGTGCCTGGGTGATTGCATGAGTGCAGGAGTAGTGCCTGGGTGATTGCATGAGTGCAGGGGTAGTGCCTGGGTGATTGGAGGAGTGAATGGGAAGTGCCTGGGTAATTTTATGAGTGCATGGGTAGTGCCTGTGTGATTGGAGGAGTGCATGGATAATGCCTGGGTGAATGGTTGAGTGCAACAGTAGTGCCTGAGTGCATAGATGAGTGCATGAGTAGTGTCTGGGTGAAAAAATGAGTGCAACAGTAGTGCCTGAGTGATTTAAGGAGTGCATGGGTAGTGCCTGGGTTATTTGAGGAGTGCATGGGTAGTGCCTGGGTGATTGGAGGAGTGCATGTGTAGTACCTTGGTCATTGCATAAGTGCATCGGTAGTGTCTAGGTGATTGGAAGAGTGCATGGGTAGTGTCTGGGTGATTGGAGGAGTCAATGGTAGCGCCTGTGTGATTGCATGAATGCAGGGGCAGTGCCTGGGTGATTGGAGGAGTGCATGGGTAGTGCCAGGGTGATTGCATAAGTGCAGGGGTACTGCCTGAGTGCATGAATGAGTGGATGGGTAGTGCCTGGGTTTTTGCATGAGTGCATTGGTAGTGCCTGGGTGAGTGGAAGAGTGCGTGGGTACTGTGTGGGTGCTTTGAGGAGTCAATGGTAGTGCCTGTGTGATTGCATGAGTGCAGGGCTAGTGCCTGGGTGATTGAAGGAGTGCATTAATAGTGCCAGGGTGATTGCATAAGTGCAGGGGTACTGCCTGAGTGCATGAATGAGTGCATGGGTAGTGCCTGGGTTTTTGCATGAGTGCATTGGTAGTGCCTGGGTGAGTGGAAGAGTGCGTGGGTACTGTCTGGGTGCTTTGAGGAGTCAATGGTAGTGCCTGTGTGATTGCATGAGTGCAGGGCTAGTACCTGGGTGATTGAAGGAGTGCATTAATAGTGCCAGGGTGATTGCATAAGTGCAGGGGTACTGCCTGAGTGCATGAATGAGTGCATGGGTAGTGCCAGGGTAATTAGAAGAATGAAAGGGTAGTACCTGGGTGATTGCATGAGTGCAGGATTAGTGCCAGGATGATTGCAGGAGTGCATAGGTAATGCCTGGGTGATTGCATGAGTGCAGGTGTAGTGCCTGAGTGACTAGAGGAGTGCATGGGAAGTGCCTGGGTGATTTTATTAGTGCATGGGAACTGCCTGTGTGTTTGGAGGAGTGCATGGGTAGTGCCTGGGTGATTGCATGAGTGCATGGGTAGTGTCTAAGTGATTGCATGAGTGCAGGGGTAGTGCCTGGGTGATTGAAGGAGGACATACATAGTGCCTCAGTGCATGAATGAGTGCATGGGTAGTGCTTGGTTGATTGGAGGAGTGCAAGGGTAGTGCCTGGGTTTATTGCATGAGTGCATGAGTAGTGCCTGGGTGATTGGAGGAGTGCATGGGTAGTGCCTGTGGGATTGCATGAGTGAAAGGGTAGTGGCTGTGTAATTGGAGGAGTGCATAAGTAGTACCTGGGTGATTGCATGAGTGCCTGGGTAGGTCCTTGGTGATATGAGGAGTGCATGGGTAGTACCTGGGTGATTGCATGAGTGCAGGGGTAGTGCCTGCATGATTGGAGGACTGCATGGGTAGTGCTTGGGTGATTGCATGAGTGGAGGGGTAGTGCCTGAGTGCATGGATGAGTGCATGGGTAGTGTCTGGGTGATTGTATGAGTGCGTGGTAGTGCCTGGGTGATTGCATGAGTGCAGGGGTAGTGCCTGGGTGATTGAAGGAGTGCATGGGTAGTGCCTGTGTGATTGCATTAGTGCAGGGGTAGTGCCTCTGTGATTGGAGGAGTGCATGGGTAGTGCCTGAGTACATAGATGAGTGCATGGGTACTGCCTGGGTGAATGGATGAGTATAACAGTAGTGCTTGAGTGATTGCATCAGTGTATGGGTAGTGCCTGGGTGATTGGAGGAGTGTACAGGTAGTGCCTGAGTGAATGGATGAGTGCATGGGTAGTGCCTGGATGATTACATGAGTGCAGGGGTAGTGCCTGGGTGATTGAAGGAGTGCATGGGTAGTGCCTGTGTGATTGCAGTAGTGCAGGGGTAGTGCCTCTGTGATTGGAGGAGTGCATGGGTAGTGCCTGAGTACATAGATGAGTGCATGGGTACTGCCTGGGTGAATGGATGAGTATAACAGTAGTGCTTGAGTGATTGCATCAGTGCATGGGTAGTGCCTGGGTGATTGGAGGAGTGTACAGGTAGTGCCTGAGTGAATGGATGAGTGCATGGGTAGTGCCTGGATGATTACATGAGTGCAGGGGTAGTGCCTGGGTGATTGAAGGAGTGCATGGGTAGTGCCTGTGTGATTGCAGTAGTGCAGGGGTAGTGCCTCTGTGATTGGAGGAGTGCATGGGTAGTGCCTAAGTGCATAGATGAGAGCATGGGTACTGCCAGGGTAAATGGATGAGTGTAACAGTAGTGCTTGAGTGATTGCATCATTCAGTACATGGGTAGTGCCTGGGTGATTGGGGGAGTGTACAGGTAGTGCCTGAGTGAATGGATGAGTGCATGGGTAGTGCCTGGCTGATTGCATGAGTGCAGGGGTAGTGGCTGATTGTAGCAGTGCATGAGTAGTACCTGACTGCATAGATGAGTTCATGGATAGTGTTTAAGGGAATTGATGAGTGCATAAGTAGTGCTTGAGTGCATCGATGAGTGCATGATTACTGCCTGGGTGAATGGATGAGTGCAACAGTAGTGCCTGAGTTATTGAATGAATGCATGGGTAGTGCCTGGGTGATTGCATGAGTGCATGGGTAGTGCCTGGGTGATTGCATGAGTGCATCGGCAGTGCCTGGGTGATTGGAAGAGTTCATTTGGTAGTGTCTTGGTGATTGGAGGAGTCAATGGTAGTGCCTGTGTGATTCCATGAATACAGGGGTAGTGCCTGGGTATTTGGAGGAATGCATGGGTAGTGCCAGGGTGATTGCATAAGTGCAGGGGTACTGCCTGTGTGCATCAATGAGTGCATGGGTAGTGCCAGGGTAATTAGAGGAGTGCAAGGGTAGTGCCTGGGTGATTGCATGAGTGCAGGAGTAGTGCCTGGGTGATTGCAGGAGTGCTTAGGTAGTGCCTGGGTGATTGCATGAATGCAGGGGTAGTGCCTGGGTGATTGGAGGAGTGCATGGGAAGTGCCTGGGTGATTTTATGAGTGCATGGGTAGTGCCTGTGTGATTGGAGGAGTGCATGGATAATGCCTGGGTGAATGGTTGAGTGCAACAGTAGTGCCTGAGTACATAGATAAGTGCATAAGTAGTGTCTGGGTGAATAAATGAGTGCAACAGTAGTGCCTGAGTGATTTAAGGAGTGCATGGGTAGTGCCTGGGTTATTTGAGGAGTGCACGGTTAGTGACTGGGTGATTGGAGGAGTGCATGGGTAGTGCCTGGGTGATTGCATGAGTGCATCGGTAGTGCTTGTGTGATTGGAAGAGTGCATGGGTAGTGTCTGGGTGATTGGAGGAGTCAATGGTAGTGCCTGTGTGATTGCATGAATGCAGGGGCAGTGCCTGGGTGATTGGAGTAGTGCATGGGTAGTGCCAGGGTGATTGCATAAGTGCAGGGGTACTGCCTGAGTGCATGAATGAGTGCATGGGTAGTGCCAGGGTGATTGGAGGAGTGCAATTGTAGTGACTGGGTGATTGCATGAGTGCAGGATTAGTGACTGGGTGATTTCAGGAGTGCATAGGTAGTGCCTGAGTGATTGGCTGAGTGTAGGGGTAGTGCCTTGGTGATTAGAGGTGTGCATGGAAGTGCCTGGGTGATTTTATAAGTGCCTGTGTGTTTGGAGGAGTGCATGGGTAGTGCCTTGGTGATTACATGAGTGCATGGGTAGTGCCTGGGTTATTAAAGGAGTGCATGGGTAGTGTCTGAGTGATTGCATGAGTGCAGGGGTGGTGCCTGGGGGATTGAAGGAGTGCATACATAGTGCCTCAGTTCATGAATGAGTGCATGGGTAGTGCTTGGGTGGTTGGATGAGTGCAAGGGTAGTGCCTTGGTTATTGCATGAGTGGTAGTGCCTGGGTGATTGCATGAGTGCAGGGGTAGTGCCTCAGTGACTGGAGGAGTGCATGGATAATGCCTGGCTGAATGGTTGAGTGCAACAGTAGTGCCTGAGTACATAGATGAGTGCATAAGCAGTGTCTGGGTGAATAAATGAGTGCAACAGTAGCGCCTGAGTGATTTAAGGAGTGCATGGGTAGTGCCTGGGTGATTGGAGGAGTGCATGGGTAGTGCATGGGTGATTGGAGGAGTGCATGGGTAGTGCATGGGTGATTGCATGAGTGCATGAGTAGTGCCTGGGTGATTGGAGGAGTGCATGGGTAGTGCCTGTGTTTTTTCATGAGGGCAGGGGTAATGCATGGGTGATTGGAGGAGTGCATGGGGAGTGCATGAGTGATTGAAGGAGTGCATGGGTAGGGCCTGGGTTATTGCATGAGGGCAGGGGTAGTACCTGGGTTATTGGATGAGTGCATGGGTAGTGCCTGGGTGATTGCATGAGTGCAGGAGAAGTACCTGGGTGATTGGAGGAGTGCTTGGATAGTGTATGGCTGATTGGAAGAGTGCATGAGTAGTGGCTGGGTGCATGGAGGAGTGCATGGGTAGTGCCTGGGTGATTGGAGGAGTGTATGGGTAGTACCTGGGTGATTGAATGAGTGCAGGGGTAGTGCCTGGATGATTGGAGGACTGCGTGGGTAGTGCTTGGGTGATTGCATGAGTGCAGGGGTACTGCCTGAGTGCATGGATGAGTGCATGGGCAGTGCCATAGTGGTTGCATGAGTGCATGGGTAGTGCCTGGGTGATTGGAGGTATGCATGGCTAGTGCCTGGGTGATTGGAGGAGTGCATGGTAGTGCCTATGTGATTGCACAAGTACATGGGTAGTGCCTGTGTGATTGCATGAGTGCAGGGTTATGTCCTGGGTTTTCAGTGGAGTCCACGGGTAGTGCCTAAATGCACAGTTGAGTGCATGGAAACTAAATGGGTGAATGGATGAGTGTAACAGTAGTGCTTGAGTGATTGCATGAGTGCATGGGTAGTGCCTTGGTGATTGGATGAGTGTATGGGTATTTCCTGTGTGAATGGATGAGTGCATGGGTAGTGCTTTGATGAATGCATTGGTGCAGGGGTAGTGGCTGATTGTAGCAGTGCATGAGTACTACTTGAGTGCATAGATGAGTGCATGGATGGTGTTTGAGGGAATGGATGAGTGCATAGGTAGTGCCTGAGTGCATAGATGAGTGCATGAGTTCTGCCTGGGTGAATGGATGAGAGCAACAGTAGTGCCTGAGTTATTGATTGAATGCATGGGTAGTGCCTGGGTGATTGCATGCCTGCAGGGGTAGTGCTTCGGTGATTAGAGGAGTGCATGGGTAGTGCCTGAGTGATTTCATGAGTGCATCCGTAGTGCCTGGGTGATTGGAAGTGTGCATTGGTAGTGTCTGGGTGATTGGAGGAGTCAATGGTATGGCCTGTGTGACTGCATGAATGCAGGGGTAGTGCCTGGGTGATTGGAGGAGTGCATGGGTAATGCCAGGGTGATTGCATAAGTTCAGGGGTACTGCTTGAGTGCATGAATGAGTGCATGGGTAGTGCCAGGGTAATTGGAGGAGTGCAAGGGTAGTGCCTGGGTGATTGCATGAGAGCAGGAGTAGTGCCTGGGTGATTGCAGAAGTGCATAGGTAGTGCCTGGGTTATTTTATGAGTGCAGGGGTAGTGCCTGTGTGTTTGGAGGAGTGCATGGGTAGTGCCTGGGTGATTACCTGAGTGCATGGGTAGTGCCTGGGTTATTGAAGGAGTGCATGGGTAAAGTCTGAGTGATTACATGAGTGCAGGGGTAGTGCCTGGATGAATGAAGGAGGGCATACATAGTGTCTCAGTGCATGAATGAGTGCATGGGTAGTGCTTGGTTGATTGGAGGAGTGCATGGGTAATGCCAGGGTGATTGCATAAGTTCAGGGGTACTGCTTGAGTGCATGAATGAGTGCATGGGTAGTGCCAGGGTAATTGGAGGAGTGCAAGGGTAGTGCCTGGGTGATTGCATGAGAGCAGGAGTAGTGCCTGGGTTATTAGAGGAGTGCATGGGAAGTACCTGGGTGATTTTATGAGTGCATGGGTAGTGCCTGGGTGATTGGAAGTGTGCATTGGTAGTGTCTGGGTGATTGGAGGAGTCAATGGTATGGCCTGTGTGACTGCATGAATGCAGGGGTAGTGCCTGGGTGATTGGAGGAGTGCATGGGTAATGCCAGGGTGATTGCATAAGTTCAGGGGTACTGCTTGAGTGCATGAATGAGTGCATGGGTAGTGCCAGGGTAATTGGAGGAGTGCAAGGAGTAGTGCCTGGGTGATTGCATGAGAGCAGGAGTAGTGCCTGGGTTATTAGAGGAGTGCATGGGAAGTACCTGGGTGATTTTATGAGTGCATGGGTAGTGCCTGTGTGTTTGGAGGAGTGCATGGGTAGTGCCTGGGTGATTACCTGAGTGCATGGGTAGTGCCTGGGTTATTGAAGGAGTGCATGGGTAAAGTCTGAGTGATTACATGAGTGCAGGGGTAGTGCCTGGATGAATGAAGGAGGGCATACATAGTGTCTCAGTGCATGAATGAGTGCATGGGTAGTGCTTGGTTGATTGGAGGAGTGCATGGGTAGTGCCTGGGTGATTGCATGAGTGCAAGGGTAGTGGCTGGGTAATTGGAGGAGTGCATAAGTAGTGCCTGGGTGATTGCACGAGTGTATGGATAGTGCCTGGGTGATATGAGGAGCGCATGGGTAGTACCTAGGTGATTGCATGAGTGCAGGGGTAGTAGCTGTATAATTGGAGGAGTGCATAAGCAGTGCCTGAGTGATTTCATGAGTGCATCCGTAGTGCCTGGGTGATTGGAAGTGTGCATTGGTAGTGTCTGGGTGATTGGAGGAGTCAATGGTATGGCCTGTGTGACTGCATGAATGCAGGGGTAGTGCCTGGGTGATTGGAGGAGTGCATGGGTAATGCCAGGGTGATTGCATAAGTTCAGGGGTACTGCTTGAGTGCATGAATGAGTGCATGGGTAGTGCCAGGGTAATTGGAGGAGTGCAAGGGTAGTGCCTGGGTGATTGCATGAGAGCAGGAGTAGTGCCTGGGTTATTAGAGGAGTGCATGGGAAGTACCTGGGTGATTTTATGAGTGCATGGGTAGTGCCTGTGTGTTTGGAGGAGTGCATGGGTAGTGCCTGGGTGATTACCTGAGTGCATGGGTAGTGCCTGGGTTATTGAAGGAGTGCATGGGTAAAGTCTGAGTGATTACATGAGTGCAGGGGTAGTGCCTGGATGAATGAAGGAGGGCATACATAGTGTCTCACTGCATGAATGAGTGCATGGGTAGTGCTTGGTTGATTGGAGGAGTGCATGGGTAGTGCCTGGGTGATTGCATGAGTGCAAGGGTAGTGGCTGGGTAATTGGAGGAGTGCATAAGTAGTGCCTGGGTGATTGCACGAGTGTATGGATAGTGCCTGGGTGATATGAGGAGCGCATGGGTAGTACCTAGGTGATTGCATGAGTGCAGGGGTAGTAGCTGTATAATTGGAGGAGTGCATAAGCAGTGCCTGGGTGATTACATGAGTGCATGGGTAATGCCTGGGTGATTGCATGAATGCAGGGGTAGTGCCTCAGTGATTGGAGGAGTGCATGGATAATGCCTGTCTGAATGGTTGAGGGCAACAGTAATGCCTGCATGCATAGATGAGTGCATAAGTAGTGTCTGGGTGACTAAAGGAGTGCAAGAGTAGTGCCTGAGTGATTTAAGGAGTGCATGGGTAGTGCCTGGGTGATTGGAGGAGTGCATGGACAGTGCATGGGTGATTGGAGGAGTGCATGGGTAGTGCCTGGGTGATTGCATGAGTGCATCAGTGGTGCCTGAGTGATTGGAGGAGTGCATGGGTAGTGCCTGGGTGTTTGCATGAGTGCAGGGGTAATGCATGGGTGATTGGAGGAGTGCATGGGTAGTGCCTGGGTGATTGCATGAGTGCAGGGGTAGTGCCTGGGTTATTAGATGAGTGCATGGGTAGTGCCTGGGTGACTGCATGAGTGCAGGAGAAGAACCTGGGTGATTGGAGGAGTGCATGGATAGTGTCTGGCTAATTGGAAAAGTGCATGAGTAGTGGCTGGGTGCATGGACGAGTGCATGGGTTGTGCCTGGGTGATTGGAGGAGTGTATGGGTAGTACCTGGGTGATTGAATGAGTGCAGGGGTAGTGCCTGGATGATTGGAGGACTGCATGGTTAGTGCTTGGGTGATTGCATGATTGCAGGGGTACTGCCTGAGTGCATGGATGAGTGCATGGGCAGTGCCTGAGTAGTTACATGATTGCATGGGTAGTGCCTGGGTGATTGGAGGAGTGCATGGCTAGTGCCTGGGTGATTGGAGGAGTGCATGGGTAGTGCCTATGTGATTGCATAAGTGCATGGGTAGTGCCTGTGTGATTGCATGAGTGCAGGTTTAGGTCCTGGGTTTTCAGTGCCTAAATGCACAGTTGAGTGCATGGGTACTCCATGGGTGAATTGATGAGTGTAACAGTAGTGCTTCAGTGATTGCATGAGTGCATGGGTAGTGCCTTGGTGTTTGGATGAGTGTATGGTTATTGCCTGAGTGAATGGATGAGTGCATGGGTAGTGCTTTGCTGAATGCATTGGTGCAGGGGTAGTGGCTGATTGTAGCAGTGCATGAGTAGTACCTGAGTGCATAGATGAGTGCATGGATGGTGTTTGAGGGAATGGATGAGTGCATTGGTAGTGCCTGGGTGCATAGATGAGTGCATGAGTACTGCCAGGGTGAATGAATGAGTGTAACAGTAGTGTCTGAGTTATTGATTGAATGCATGGGTAGTACCTGTGTGATTGCATGCGTGCAGGGGTAGTGCCTAGGTGATTGGAGGAGTGCTTGGATAATGCCTGGGTGAATGGTTGAGTGCAATAGTAGTGCCTGAGTGCATAGAGGAGTGCATGAGTAGTGTCTGGGTGAATAAATGAGTGCAACAGTAGTGCCTGAGTGATTTAAGGAGTGCATGGGGAGTGCCTGGGTGATTTGAGGAGTGCATGGGTAGTGCCTAGTTGATTGGAGGAGTGCATGGGTAGTGCCTGGGTGATTGCATGAGTGCATCCGTAGTGCCTGGGTGATTGGAAGAGTGCATTTGGAGTGTCTGGGTGATTGGAGGAGTCAATGGTAGTGCCTGTGTGATTGCATGAATGCAGGGGTAGTGCCTGGGTGATTGGAGGAGTGCATGGGTAGTGCCAGGGTGATTTCATAAGTGCAGGGCTACTGCCTGAGTGCATGAATGGGTACATGGGTAGTGCCAGGGTAATTGGAGGAGCGCATGGGAAATGCCTGGGTGATTTTATGAGTGCATGGGTTGTGCCTGTGTGTTTGGAGGAGTGCATGGGTAGTGCCTTGGTGATTACATGAGTGCATGGGTAGTGCCTGGGTTATTGAAGGAGTGCATGGGTAAAGTCTGAGTGATTACATGAGTGCAGGGTTAGTGCCTGGGTGACTGAAGGAGTGCATACATAGTGCCTCAGTTCATGAATGAGTGCATGGGTAGTGCCTGGGTGATTGCATGAGTGCAGGGGTAGTGGCTGGGTAATTGGAGGAACGCATAAGTAGTGCCTGGGTGATTGCAAGAGTGTATGGATAGTGCCTGGGTAATATGAGGAGCGCATGGGTAGTACCTGGGTGATTGCATGAGTGCCGGGGTAGTGCCTGCATGATTGGAGGACTGCATGGGTAGGGCTTGGGTGATTGCATGAGTGCAGGGGTAGTGCCTGAGTGCATGGGTAGTGCCTGGGTGATTGCATGAGTGCAGGGGTAGTGCCTGGGTGATTGAAGGAGTTCATGGGTAGTGCCTGTGTGATTGCATGAGTGCAGGGGTAGTGCCTGGGTGATTGGAGGAGTGCATGGATAGTGCCTGAGTGCATAGATGATTGCATGGGTACTGCCTGGGTGATTGGAGGAGTGTACATGTAGTGCCTGAGTGAATGGATGAGTGCATGGGTAGTGTCTGGCTGATTGTATGAGTGCAGGGGTAGTGGCTGATTGTAGCAGTGCATGAGTTGTAACTGAGTGCATAGATGAGTGCATGGATAGTGTTTGAGGGAATGGATGAGTGCATAGGTAGTGCCTGAGTACATAGATGAGTGCATGAGTACTGCCTGGGTGAATGGATGAGTGAAACAGTAGTGCCTGAGTTATTGAATTAATGCATGGGTAGTGCCTGTGTGATTGCATGAGTGCATCGGTAGTGCCTGGGTGATTGGAAGAGTTCATTTGGTAGTGTCTTGGTGATTGGAGGAGTCAATGGTAATGCCTGTGTGATTGCATGAATGCAGGGGTAATGCCTGGGTGATTGGAGGAGTGCATGGGTAGTGCTAGGGTGATTGCATGAGTGTAGGGGTACTGCCTGAGTGCATGAACGAGTGCATGGGTAGTGCCAGGGTAATTGGAGGAGTGCATGGGAAGTGCCTGGGTGATTACATGAGTGTATGGGTAGTGCCTGGGTTATTGAAGGAGTGCATGGGTAGTGTCTGAGTGACTGCATAAGTGCAGGGGTAGTGCCTGGGTGATTGAAGGAGTGCATACATAGTGCCTCAGTGCATGAATGAGTGCATGGGTAGTGCTTGGTTGATTGGAGGAGTGCAAGGGTAGTGCATGGGTTATTGCATGAGTGCATGGGTAGTGCCTTGGTGACTGGAGGAGTGCATGGGTAGTGCATGGGTGAGTGCATGAGTGCAAGGGTAGTGGCTGGGTAATTGGAGGAGTGCATAAGTAGTGCCTGGGTGATTGCATGAGTACAGGGGTAGTGCCTGCATGATTGGAGGACTGCATGGTTAGTGCTTGGGTGATTGCATGTGTGCAGGGGTAGTGTCTGAGTGCATGGACGAGTGCATGGGTAGTGTCTGGGTGATTGTATGAGTGCATGGGTAGTGCCTGGGTGATTGGAGGAGTGCATGTGTACTGCCTAAGTGATTGCATGAGTGCAGGGGTAGTGCCTGAGTGCATGGATGATTTCATGGGAAGTGCCTGAGTGATTGCATGAGTGCAGGGGTAGTGCCTGGGTGATTGAAGGAATGCATGGATAGTGCCTGTGTGATTGCATGAGTGCAGGGGTAGTGCCTGGGTGATTGGAGGAGTGTATGGGTAGTGCCTGAGTGAATAGATGAGTGCATGCGTAGTGTCTGGCTGATTGCATGAGTGCAGGGGTAGTGGCTGATTGTAGCAGTGCATGAGTAGTACCTGAGTGCATAGATGAGTGCATGGATAGTGTTTGAGGGAATGGATGAGTGCATAGGTAGTGCCTGAGTGCATAGATGAGTGCATGAGTACTGCCTGGGTGAATGCATGAGTGCAACAGTAGTGCCTGAGTTATTGCATGAATGCATTGGTAGTGCCTGGGTGATTGCATGAGTGCAGGGGTAGTGCCTCAGTGATTGGAGGAATGCATGGATAATGCCTGGCTGAATGGTTGAGTGCAACAGTAGTGCCTGAGTGCATACATGAGTGCATGAGTAGTGTCTGGCTGAATAAGTGAGTGCAACAGTAGTGCCTGAGTGATTTAAGGAGTGCATGTGTAGTGCCTGGGTGATTGGAGGAGTGCATGGGTAGTGCCTGGGTGATTGGAGGAGTGCATGGGTAGTGCCTGGGTGATTGGAGGAGTGCATGGGGCGTGCCTGGTTGATTGCATGAGTGAATGAGTAGTGCCAGGGTGATTGTAGGAGTGCATGGGTAGTGCCTGGGTGTTTGCATGAGTGCAGTGGTAATGCGTGGGTGATTAGAGGAGTGCATGGGTAGTGCCTGAGTGATTGAAGGAGTGAAAAGGTAGTGCCTGGGTAATTGCATGAGTGCATGGGTAGTGCCTGGGTGATTGCATGAGTGCCGTAGTAGTACCTGGGTGATTGGCGGAGTGTATGGATGGACAGTGTATGGCTGATTGGAAGAGTGCATGAGTAGTGGCTGGGTGCATGGAGGAGTGCATGGGTAGTGCCTGGGTGATTGGAGGAGTGTATGGGTAGTACCTGGGTGATTGCATGAGTGCAGGAGTAGTACCTGGGTGAATGGATGAGTGCATGGGTAGTGCCTTGGTGATTGCATGAGTAGTACCTTGGTGAATGGATGAGTTCATAGATAGTGCCTGGGTGATTGGAGGAGTACATGGGTAGTGGCTGGGTGCATGGAGGAGTGCATGGGTAGTGCCTGGGTGATTGGAGGAGTATATGGGTAGTACCTGGGTGATTGCATGAGTGCAGGGGTAGCGCCTGGATGATTGGGGGGCTGCATGGGTAGTGCTTGGGTGATTGCATGAGTGCAGGGGTACTGCCTGAGTGCATGAATGAGTGCATGGGTAGTGCCTGGGTGATTGTATGAGTGCATGGGTAGTGCTTGGGTTATTGAAGGAGTGCATGGGTAGTGGCTGAGGGATTGCATGAGTGCAGAGGTAGTGCCTGGGTGATTGAAGGAGTGCATACATAGTGCCTCAGTGCATGAATGAGTGCATGGGTAGTGCCTGGGTGATCGGAGGAGTGCTAGGGTAGTGCCTGGGTTATTGCATGAGTACATGGGTAGTGCCTGGGTGGTTGGAGGAGTGCATAGGTATTGCCTGGGTGTTTGCATGAGTGCAAGGGTAGTGGTTGGGTATTTGGTGGAGTGCATAGGCACTGCTTGAGTGATTGCATGACTGCAGTAGTAGAGTGTGAGTACATGGATGAGTGCATGCATATTGTTTGAAGGAATTAATGTATGCAAAACAAGTGCCTGAATGATTGGAGCAGTACAGGAGTTCATAGGTAGTGCTTGAGGGAATGCATGAGTGCAGCAGTAGTGCCTGAGTAATTGCATGAGTGCATGTTTAGTATCTAGGTGCATGGAGCACTCAATGGGTATAGCCTGACTGCATCGATGAGTACATGGGTAATGTTTGAGGGAATAGATGAGTGCAATAGAACTGCTTGAGTGATTGGAGGAGTGCATGAGTAGTGGCTGGCTGATTGCATGAGTGCAGGGGTAGTGCCTGCGTGTTTGGAGAAGTGCATGGGTAGTGCCTGAGTGTATGGATGAGTGTATGGGCAGTGTTTGAGGGAATATATGAGTGCAGCAGTAGTGTTTGAATGATTGCATGACTGCATGGGTAATGCATGGGTACATGCATCAGTGCATGGGTAGATCCTGAGTGCATGGATGAGTGCATAGGTAGTGTTTGAGGGAATGGATCAGTGCAACAGTAGCATCTAAGTGATTGTATGAGTGTAAAATTAGTGCCTGGCTCATTGGATGAGTGTAGACATAGTGCCTCAGAGATTGGAGAATTATATAGATAGTGTCTGAGTGCATGGATGAGTCCATGGGTAGTGTTTAAAGGAGTGGATGAGTGCAACAGTAGTGTGTAAATGATAGCATGAGTGCATGGGTAATGTCTGCCTAATTGCAGGAGTACAGAGGTACTGCCTAGATGATTGGAGCAGTGCATGGGTAGTGTCTGAGTGTATGGATGAGTGCATAGGTAGTGTTTGAGGGAATACATAAGTGCAGCAGTAGTGCCTGAGTGATTGCATGAGTTCATGGGTAGTGCCTAGGTGCATGGAGCAGTGCATAGGTACTGTCTGAGTATATGGATGACTGCATAGGTACTGTTTGAGGGAATGCATGAGTGCACCAGTAGTGCCTGAGTGATTGCATTAATGCATGGGTAGTGCCTGGGTGCATGGAGCAGTCCATGGGTAGAGCCTGAGTGCATGAATGAGTGCATAGATACTGTTTGATGGAATGGATGAGTGCAACAGTTTTATCTAAGTGATTGCATCAGAGCATGAGTAGTGTCTGGGTGCATGGAACAGTGCTTGCGTGGACCCTGAGTAGATGGATGAGTACATGGGTAGTGTTTGAGGGAATAGATGAGTGCAATAGACCTGCCTGAGTGATTGCAGTAGTGCATGAGTATTGCCTGGTGGATTGAATGAGTGCAGGGGTAGTGCCTGGGTGATTGGAGCAGTGCAAAGGCAGTGCCTGAGTGTATGGATGAGTGCATGGGTAGTGTTTGAAGGAATTGATCAGTGCAAGAGTAGTGTCTAAATGATAGCATGAGTGCATGGGTAGTGTCTGCCCGATTGCAGGAGTACAGAAGTAGTGCCTAGATAATTGGAGCAGTGCATGAGTAGTGTCTGAGTGTATGGATGAGAGCATAGGTAGGGTTAGAGGGAATGAATGAGTGCAACAGAAGTGCCTGGGTGATTGCATGAGTGCAAAAGTAGTGTCTCCATTATTGGATGAGTGCATGTGTAGTGCCTGGCTGATTGTATTAATGCAGGGATACTACCTGTCTGATGATATCTGAAAGTTTTTAAATAGTGTAAAGATTCAACATTATTTTTTATAAGAAATAAATAATACATACATGAATGTTAACATGCATATTATGTTATGTATTCTCACCTTTTTCAGTAGTTTAGATACATAACTCTGTGGAACTCTTTTAGAATAGTATTGTCGTAAACTGAATTAAATCTCTTTTCAAACTTCACCATTACCTGCTGTAAAGAAGAAGAACAAAAATGTTATATAATCTAATGCATTACAGAAATTAAAATATTACACTTTTAAGAACACAACATAATTTTAGAATCACATAACATTTTCAGTTTCCCTTTTTGCTGTTTTCAGATTCTACTGAACTTCACCATACACAGTAATTCCAACGTAGTATTATCATACAATAGCGGGTAAAAAAAAACAATCAACGAGATTGTAAAAAAAAAAAATTACTGCAAAGCATTATTTACAATATGTGTACCTATATGTTTACCTATCTACAGTTGCTAAATTACGTCCAACTTATACATTAAGTCTTTTATTACTCTGAAAAACAATTCCTAAATCTATACTCTCATTTATATCTGGTACAATATAGACAACAAATATATAAACTATTGCTTTTAAAAACAATTTTCCAAAACCAATATCAATTAGCACAAATAATAACCTAAACACTAACTATAAATACTGATTGTTTCAATCTTGTCCACTTTCTGTTCACATCTTCCCAATAGGCCGAATAATGTATTCAAAACTTTTTCTTGGTAAAAACCCAATATAAATTTGATAATTCGTGTTGACATCTTCCCAATAGGCCGAATAATGTATTCAAAACTTTGGCTTCAAAAATATCAAATATGAATTTTGTAAATCAAAAGGTAATCTAGATTTGAATTGCAAGTGGGCATCATTGCAATGTGTCCATCCGTTATTGCATTTTAAATACACAGTATAGTGTATGGATGTTGTAGTAGGTCCATCTTGTAAAATAATAGCCACTGCTATAAAAGTACTTCCTGAAATAGATATTTGACTTGCAACAAAAATTTGTATTTTGGTCTCCAATTTTCTTCCATTTGCTTTACGACGTTGTAGTATTAAAATGAGATATTTTCCAAATCTTTCTATATGTATTGTAGACAACATCTCTGATTTACAATGCGAACATTTCATATCCTGATTTACTGTTTTCACTAATTTGTAAAAAGGTTCGGATTTGCAATCTGGTACCATCAAGTATATGAATAGTTCTGTGTCTATTTCAGTGCTGGAAGTAAATGAACACTCTTTTCACATTTATGATCCCATCTGTAACTTAGTCTAAATAAGTTTTCAATCTGTATTCCTTCATGTTCTAATACTCCAAGCATAAACATAAGATATTATTGTGCATCTTGTTGAACATTAAGAGTGAATGTCAAAGAACCAGTACATATATCCATAAGGTGTTGAACACCAGAAGAAGTATGGATTTTACTTCTGTCAGTTACCAATTTGTTAAATACATGACATAATAAAGAACAAAACCTTTTTTCATGATTTCCCAAAATTTCACAATGAAGCTCTTCTAGATAAAACACAACATTCAAAATTATATTAGCATAGCAGTTGATACCTGAACTGTTTTCCAACTGGTATCGTACAATCTCATCAACAGTTTCCATTTTCATTTTCTTTACATCTTCATGACTCTCTTGAATGGTTTTCTTTTTTTGAACCTCATTTGAATGTTTCACATATTTCCGTTTTAGACACACTATACGCTTCTCATATATCGGATATTCAGCTAAATAAGGAGTATAAAGTCTTCTCAAACGATTGTACTCTCTTACACAATTTGCTTCTCCACTAACCTTTTTCTCATCAAAATCAATCAAAAACAAACAAGATAATGTTCTTACTCGAGACAATGCAACGTATGCCATTCCCTCTTTGAACACTGTACTTCCAATATTTACAAAAGCACTGTCTATACTTAAACCTTGAGATTTATGAATAGTTACTACATATGCTAAAGACAAAGGAAACTGTTTTCTGCGAACATACAAGTCTTTTACAAGCAAAAAATGTACAACACAATGCCCAATCTGTCTTACCTCTTTAATCTGATCAAATTTTATCTTCAAAAATTCTATTTCATCTCTGTTCTGAAAATTTACAAATTCAACAACTTTTCCTATTGCTCAATTTACTAAACTTTCTTCTACTTCCAAATTACGCCGTAAAATTACCCGACAGTTTATACATACATGTAAAGTCTTTTCTAAGCCTGCAGTCTTAGATACAGACTTTTCCAACGAATTCAATTTTGACTGTAGTTTCTCTGTGAGAAGAATAGTCACTCCTTGATGTTCAATTTTATCAATAGCTTCAATTTCCACTATTTGTTGTTTTTCCAGTGTTAAAACGTCTTGATTAAATGAAGAACACTCTTGCAAAGTAGGCATTAGGCAAACTATAAACTTCTTTTCTCCAAGCTTTTTGTACATTACTTCAGCCACTGTGTTTCCAGTTGTAAACAAGTTCCTCAGTAGTCGACTTTCTAAAGCTTCTTTACCATGATTTGTCCAGACACCAATTCTTATATCTTGAAGAATATTTCCATAATGTTCATCACTTGCTTGTCGCATATTCTTAATAAGTTCTTTATATTAAAAATGAGACCATGTGTTCACATTTCCAATACTTCCCAAAGATTTCCTTGTCTCTTCATGGATAAGTGTTTTAAAAACAGGTTGCCCTTTTACAGGAGTAAGTTGAAGTAGTTCGCCGAATACCATTACATGTTTTCCTCCAAACAAAATATCGTAATCTGTTTTTAAAATCTGTTGAATTCTTAAATGAACAAAGGCAAGCATTAAGTTTGAGACCATGCTCACCTCATCAATGATTAGAAGTTTCATTTTCTTCAGTACTCTTGAGACTTCATAACAAGCTTCTCCAGATAGCTTGTGATATTCCAATTTATTTTCATGTTCAACTGGTAGCATGAGTAATCGATGTAAAGTAATCCCTTTAATGTTGTGTGCTGCTAATCCAGTTAGAGCTGTTACAACACAAGATAAATGTGATTCTGTAGTTTTGTATAGATAACTAGTCAAAACTTTAATTAAGAAACTTTCTCTTGTTCCAGCTTGACCACTGATGTACATTAGAGTAGGTTTAAATGATGAGCATTGGCATTCTTTTTTTCATGTTGCAAACCATGTTGTATCTGTTCTGTCACTTGTAGATATATTTCTTTTTGCTCAATGTTTAGTTGTTCTTCTAACTTTTCCAACTGAATAATCCTGTTGTACTTGTAGCATTGCAGTTTCCACTTCATTCATGGCTATTGCTGCTTCATTTTCAATGATTGGTTGTCCTAGTGGATCATGACTTAGTGGACCCGAACTTTGACTATCTTGAAAACTGTCTCTAGCTATTTCAGCTGCAATAGTAGTTTCTTGTTCAATCTCATCATTTAACATTTGTAGATAAGTTGCGAAGATTGTGCATTGAATACGATCTTTACATGTATTAAAAGAATGTTCATAGCAGTCAAAATCTCCACGTTATTCCGCTTCACTACGCCAAGGCTTGAACAGTTGCTGAAGTGCTAAATAGAAAAATTCCTCCTTATCTGGACTTTCACAACTGAGTTTTCTGTGGTTAATAAGATTTCCTTTGGCATGTTTTACCAAACATCCGTCAACTCCAATCACCTCATATTTTTCTTCATTTATATTTTCTGTAACATTTCTCTTAAAGCTGTAATGTTGCAGTACTTCATAGAGACATAGGGGCATATTCACAAGGACTTATCGCTGACTTATTGGCACTTCAGCGCCACAAAAGTGGCGATAGATTTATCGCCCTATTCACAAGCTGGTGCAAACTGCCGATATCGCCACTTTACCAGCGATAGCTGCCGCAAAAAACATCACCACGGATGAGTGCGACAACTAAAGCTAATGATATGCAGAGTAGGCGTTCCCGTGCAAAAACACATGAAAACACCACTACGCGATATTCACAACGACCAGCCAGATCTGCGATGCAACCCAAAAACAGGCGATAAGGCGCGTTAGCAGCAGGGATTTAACACCTGCCTACTGCTGGTGCTAAGCAGGACGACTACCTGCAGATGAAAGGGAGCCCAGCCCAGAGCCACATCTGAAGACCCACAGATGCCATGGAGACAATGAACATGCAGCCCGGAGACCCAAGAGGGCCACAACACCCACCGCCACCACCCCCAGGACCACCCTCCCCCCCTCCGGAGCCCACCCTCCGGACTACCACAGAGGCAGCATAGGACAAGACAGCGGACCTTCCGAAAACGGTATGGCCCCTCAGCCACACAAGTGCAGAATGTGGGGAGAGGTGGGAACCAAGCATGTGTGAAGGAGGCAACTCACCCATGAAGAAGAATGCACACAATGCCAAGTGTGGCGGTGATGTGCTGGACAGGCCACAGAATGCAGGGAACAGACATGTCCATGTGGACACATACTGCTGTGGTATGCAGTGTTGCTGACAGTGGACGCAAACATGTCACCTCAGGCAGCAGGGAAGACCTTGGACATGTAGCTGTGACGTCCTCCACTGTAAGCGTAAGCGCAGTGGGCTGTGCCGGCATACGCCACTCCAGCGTAGGAGTGCTGATAAAATGGCTGGGGCCCTGGGCGTGGTTCTCTTCCGTGATGGGCAACGCGTCTGCCAGGGCGGTGCACCTCACCCTGCCACGAGTCCGCCGCAGTGACCTCCAGACTCCCCGACACAGGTACCCAGCGCATCCAGCAGCACAGAAACACAGAGTCATGTGTGTGCCGGATACTGCCTCAGTCCTACACTGCGGCCAGCAGGTCCCACAATTCAAATCGTGCCATATTTCTGTCAATGAAGACAACCACTAGTTAACAGACATTGCACCCAGTGCGGGCCGCACGGACAGCGCTTCATTGTTGGCTGTGCACCCGCCGAGCGCTCCAGGTGCCACTGACCCTGTGCAACACAAGTCATCGTCACGTGGCTGTGTGCCCTTGCTGACCGCTGCCTCCGGCCTACACTGCGGTCAGCAGGGCTCGCAAATCAAATTGAGTCTTGATTCATTTATGGCAGAGTCCAGTAGGCAACATACATTGCTTCCAGGGCGGGCCGCCCGGACGACGCAGCAGCACAGGCCCCGCACCCGCCAAGAGCTCCAGGTGCCACTAACTCAGTGCATCACAAGTCATCGTCACATGGCTGTGTGCCCTTTCTGACTGCTGCCTCCGGCCTACACTGCGGCCAGCAGGGCTCGCAAACCAAATCCAATCCTGACCTGCAAGGACACGCCATCATCGCTGGCTACACACCCGCCACCACCGCCAGGACCACCTCCAACCAACAACTGCCAGAGTCGGAGGAGTCTCACAGCCAGCCTATCTAAGTTGCTCACACCTGTCTTGGATGCCATCATCAGCTTGATACCCTGCTCAGCTCTTTAGGTGCCACTAACTCAGTGCACCACAAGACATGGACCCTTCATGATTGAGTTTTGTGCTGTGGACAGCGGACGCAATAATGTCACCTCAGGCAGTGGGGAAGACCTGGGACGATGATGATGAAGATGAGGCAGGTGTACCACACCCCACTGCAGCTGCAGCAGAAATATCCCGAAGGGACCAAATCATTAACAATTCCTTCACATGAGCACGCTCAGCTCTGGTGCCCCTACCTCAGTGCACTGCAAGTCATGGACCCTTTATGATTGACTCTGTGTGTGTGATCCGATGATCACTGTTCTAGTTGTTGCCAGCACCAACCACTCCCTGAGGGCTGGCTTACACTCACCCCACACCCATCCAGCACAGGCGTCACTGGACATGTGACCCTGGTAATAAAAAGTGGCCGGGCGGACGTGCCCGGAGCCAGTTCAACTATCTATCTAAGTGTGTCCGTATGGTCATTATGTATGCATGATGGGCCAGGGCCCTACCACATTACATTGTGCTGTGGACAGCGGACGCAACCATGTCACCTCAGGCAGTGGGTACGACCTTGGACACGTAGCTTTGTCGTCCCCCCTGTAAGCGTAAGCGGAGTGGGCTGGGCCGGCGTACGCCAAGCCAGTGTAGGGGTGTGAAGGATTTCCCCGGGGCTCTGGGCATGGTTCAGTTCTGGCCAGGACAACGAAGTAACTATTGAGTGTGTCACTGTTGTAGTGTCGGCGCCACCCAGTCCGCAATCGACAATGTTGCAATGTCGCATGCACCTGGAGGGCGGGCTCGCACGAACGGGGAAATGAAGGAGCGCAAGACCGCTCGGGGTCTTGACTCATACATGCCAAGTGTTGTGTGTATCTGTATTGCCGCAGCATGAGCCAAATGCCTAGCCTTAATCACAGCGCGAGTTCAGCCAGACATGAACTCTACGTCTGTGTCCACCCTATCCTTCCCACAGGCCTACACTCACGTGGCCGCCCACTTCCAACGGCCAACATCACAGTGTCGTTGTCAGGCTTGTGGACATGCGCAGACAGGCATGACAATGGTGTGCCGTAGGAATGCCAGTGATGCAACCGTGCAGCGCACACAAGTAAATAGGCTCGGGGGAGGGAGGAGCAGCTGTGAGGCAACGTTACACACACTGATGCTGCTCATTTGCCACATGCAAGACATGTCGAACATGAATCCCAAAGTCGCACACATCCCACCCCACCCTCAACAAGCCACTTCACAGTTCCTGAATGCAAGCAGATGAGAAACTAACATTAGGGATGAATGCTCCTTTGTCTGAGCTATCAGGCGGAAGCACATCTGCACCTCCGACCTCGGAATTGCATGTGCCCGGCACCCCCTGACAGATACTATAGCAGCTGATGACGACTCCCACACTACGCACAGCCCGACGAAAGACCAACGTATACACACCCCACACACAGAGGTCCTTGCTCGAAGTTATATTGCATGGAATGGCCTTCACACTTACTCCCACATTAACCCAGGAGTACAACAGTTGCACACTAAAACAACTCATTGCTCCGAGCTGTGGCATTTCATCCACAGAACAGTGCCGCTTCAACCAGAACCACCAACGCAATGGCAGACCATCCCGGACACTTGCACAACCCCTGTCACGTGGAACTGTACCGTGCACGTATGCTGCATTTACTCGGGGCACTGCCATTGGTAGTGCTGTGGATCAGTCACCGGCTGAGCTTCCGCCTTGCCAACATCACCTGCGTGCAGCCTGTGTTGCATTGTCGCTCGTGCATATTCGAGTGGTCCATGGATGTCTGCCTATCCAACAGGACGGTAGCCGAACTGGATTTCGACATGTGTGTGTGTCCCTGTTGGCCCACGAACATGAGTGTCACCGTGACACCCGTCTATGGGATGCCTGGATACATGGCATACATGCTGGCAGCTGGACCTGGGAGATTGCAGAACTCCTCATGTGCAGTGAGCAAATTGAGATATTCCCCTATTGGGCTATAGTGCTAATTGGTGAGAGGGGGTGGACGCAGCACATCTGTCCGGACCTGCTTATGGTGAGCCTCGCCGTCCTGTCCGATGAAGTCGACGACGACCTCATGTTGGAAATGATTGCCTACGAAGCTGCACTAGCTTTCATGACTGTGTAACTACGTACCTGCAGACACAACAGTTTGGGACACATTGCACATGTCCCGACACCTTGTTGGAACTTGGGGTTCTGGTCACATCTCCCATGACGACAGTGGCCATGGCTGCATTCGCCTGGACTCCGTATACATGAGGGGACAACAACGTGGGTAAACACACACCTGTGAATGCTGAGGCACTCCCCCGGAGTGGACAGCGGCGCTTGGCAATGTTCCAGGTTCTGACATACTGCTGCATTGTTCTGCATGTTGTGGCACTTATCTTGGCCATACTAACACGCATATGCTAATAAAGTCTACGCACCTTCACTTGTATTCAACTGTGGTCAGTGTTGATTTGCATGACAATGTGTGTCTCACTGCCTATATGGGTCACGGCCATAAATGCATTGATACACCATCAGGGATGTGGGGTTGTACTAGTACATTATCATCTCACAGTTTCCTGCTATGCCACATGCGAATGGCCATTTTCCACACACATGCGGCAGCAGTTGTGTCCTCTGTTCTGTTGTGCTGGTGTTGCTGTTCATTCGACATTGTTGTAGATGTTGAGGTGCTCTGATTCTTATGTGTGTGTGCTGCATTGTAGGTGAGTTGCCCCTTCAGCTCTGATTTGGCTGGCCCATATCCCTTTCAGGCGGTGTGGCTTTCACTTCTGTGCTTATGCAGTGCTGTGATGTTGCAGACTTGGGTAACTTGGGCTTTTGGTTGGTGTTGTGACTCTTGGCCATGGTTTGTCCGCAGATGTGCTCTGCTTAATTGTGCATGTGTGCCATTGTGCCCATCTCCCTCCGTCCCCCCAGTCCCCGGTGGTTACTCACCCTGTTGCTGTTGTGTCAGGTCATATCGAGCAGTGTCCGGTCCTCCAACTCCTGCCACCGTCTCCACACTGATGACTGTGGTCACCATTTCCTCCATCTCATCCAGCTCCTCCTGTGGCGCTGGACTCCCACCTCCAGTCTGCATTGCTGCCTTCTGGTTGTCTGCGAGTTTCTGCTTGGTCTTGCGCTTCACATCATTCCAGCGCCTCTTGTACTCGTCCATTGTCCTCTTCAGCACGCCGGCTGCATTCGCCTTGTCCAGGATGGACTGCCATGTTGTATTTTTAGTTGCCAATGACACTGTGGAGGTGACGTAAAGTTGTTGATGGTGTTCTATCACCTCCGTGATCAGGATCCTGTTTTCCTGCGGACTGTAGCGCGTCTTCCTCTTCTTCTTCTCCTTGCCCTTCCCTGACCCCGAGGTCCCAGGCTGGTCCTCCGTGGGGCTTGTGGGGTTCTGGTTGTCCTCTGTGCTTGCTCCGGCTACCTCCATGGTGCTTCGCAGTTGTTTGTGTTTTGTGTTGCCGCTTTCATTGTGCTTTTTGCAGCCTGACTTGTGGGACTTGCAGGCCTGGCGCTGCTTCTCGATGGATTTTTTGTCGCGGTTGGGCCCATCGCAACTTTTTTCGCGTTCAGGTTTGGATTTTCATCGCCGTCCCGGTGGTGTTATCGCAGACATTTGCCGCGTTATCGGGGTACTATCGCATGTTACCGCCGTGTTGTGAATGCCACGTTAACACAGGGTTATTTTCCCGCGATAGACGGCGATATGTAAACTTGCGTTAACATATTTTTGTGATGTTTATCGCACGTTCTTGGGAATATGCCCCAAAGGTTTTCCAGATGTGGACTCCTTTTGGGATAGTACGTATCCAACATATTAGTTTTAACAATATCTGTACTTTCTGGTTCATTCAATGCTAAGTATTCGATTTCTTGTAGAGATTTCAATACTCTATTTCGTGTGGTGGCAAGACCTAAACTTACCCAAATGATTCCTGTTGACTTATAAACTGGCAGAGCTCAACCGATCCGAACATTCATAGGATCCAATCTCTCGGTGGGAAAGCATTTTCAAGCTAAAGCTGTACAATTTCTTGCTAAGACTCTTTAGCAACCCTTCGCATGTCTCTGCTGTAGGTCTCACTATATTCCTGAAAGCATGCATGCATATTTCTGTACCTTTTGCTAGTAACACCATATATAAAACAAGCATACAAATAGATGTATACCTGTGTTTTATACATCTAACATCTTGAGATGCATAACACATATGAGAACACATGTGCAAGTAGAGAGATACCTCAGTCAGAACACCATACAGACATTTAAACATGACAGACCGCACTTTCCATTTCAAACAGAAAACTACATTTATGCGGCCTACTTCAAATGTACCTTTCCTCAGACTCATACAAAGTAGCTTAATCACTAATCCTTCTGCCAACATGTCTTAAACCTCACTTTTGTACTGCAGCTTCACCATTCTACTACTACTCACAGTGTTGAGCCTAGCAAAATACAAAGCTGCAACCCTTCACATGTCTCAGCTGTAACTCTCACTATATTCCTGAAAGTATGCATGCATACATCTGTATGCTTTGCTACTAACACCATCTATAAAAGAAGCATACAAATAGATGTATACCTGTGTTTTATACATTTACCATCTTGAGATGCATAACACATATGAGAACACATGTGCAGGTAGAGACATACCTCAGTCACAAGACCATGAAGACCTTTAAACATGACAGACTGCACTTTACATTTCAAACAGACAACTACATTTATGCGGCATACTTCAAGTGAACCTTTCCAAAGAATCACACAATGTAGCATAATCACTAATCCCTCTGCCAACATGTCTTAAACCTCACTGTTGTGCTGCAGTTTCACCATTCTGCGACTACTCAGGGTGTTGGACCTAGCAAAGTATAAACCAGCAACCCTTCGCATGTCTCTGCTGTAGGGCTCACTATATTCCTGAAAGCATGCATGCATATGTCTGTACCTTTTGCTGGTGACATCATATATAAAAGAAGCATACAAATAGATGTATACCTGTGTTTTATACATCTACCATCTTGAGATGCATAACACATATGAGAACACATGTGCAAGTAGAGACATACCTCAGTCACAAGACCATGAAGATCTTTAAACATGACAGACTGCACTCCACATTTCAAACAGACACCTACATTTATGCGGCATACTTCAACTGAACCTTCCCACAGACTCACACAAAGTAGCATAATCAGTAATTCCTCTGCCAACATATCGTAAACCTCACTTTTGTGCTGCACCGCCACAATTCTGCGACTACTCAGGGTGTTGGGCCTAGCAAAATATAAACCAATAACCCTTTGCATGTCTCTGCTGTAGGTCTCACTATATTCCTGAAAGCATGCATGCATATGTCTGTACGTTTTGCTAGTGACACCATATATAAAAGAAACATACAAATAGATGTATACCTGTGTTTTATACTTCTAGCATCTTCAGATGCATAACACATATCACAATACATGTGCAAGTAGAGACATACCTCAGTCACAAGACCATGAAGACCTTTAAACATGACAGACTGCACTTCACATTTCAAACAGACAACTACATTTATGCGGCATACTTCAACTGAACCTTTGCACAGACTCACACAAAGTAGCATAATCACTAATTCCTCTGCCAACATATCTTTAAACCTCACTTTTCTGCTACAGCTTCACCATTTTGCGACTACTCAGGGTGTTCGGCCTAGCGAAATATAAACCAGCAACTCTTCGCATGTCTCTGCTGTAGGTCTCACTATAATCCTAAAAGCATGCATGCATATGTCTATACATTTTGCTAGTGACACCATATATATAAGAAGAATACAAATAGATGTATACCTGTGTTTTATACATCTACCATCTTGAGATGCATAACACATATGAGAACACATGTGCAAGTAGAGACATACCTCAGTCACAACACCATGCAGACCTTTAAACATGACACACCACACTTTACATTTCAAACAGCCAACTACATTTATGAGGCATACTTCAAGAGAACCTTTCCACAGACTCACACAAGGTAGCATATTCACTAATACCTCTGCCAACATATCGTAAACCTCACTGTTGTGCTGCACCATCATCATTCTGCGACTACTCAGGGTGCTGGACCTAGCAAAATATAAACCAGCAACCCTTCGAATGTCTCTGCTGTAGGTCTCACTATATTCCTGAAAGCATGCATGCATATGTCTATATCTTTTGCTAGTGACGCCATATATAAAAGTAGCATACAAATAGATGTATACCTGTGTTTTATACATCTACCATCTTGAGATGCATAACACATATGAGAACAC
This sequence comes from Calotriton arnoldi, assembly GCA_963921515.1. Classification (NCBI taxonomy): domain Eukaryota; kingdom Metazoa; phylum Chordata; class Amphibia; order Caudata; family Salamandridae; genus Calotriton; species Calotriton arnoldi. The sequence continues at coordinate 787,277 of CAWUFW010006771.1, forward strand.
ATGTGCAAGTAGAGACATACCCCAGTCACAAGACCATGAAGATCTTTAAACATGACAGACTGCACTCCACATTTCAAACAGACAACTACATTTATGCGGCATACTTCAACTGAACCTTTGCACAGACTCACACAAAGTAGCATAATCACTAATTCCTCTGCCAACATATCGTAAACCTCACTTTTGTGCTGCACCATCACAATTCTGCGACTACTCAGGGTGTTGGGCCTAGTGAAATATAAACCAATAACCCTTCGCATGTCTCTGCTGTAGGTCTCACTATATTCCTGAAAGCATGCATGCATATGTCTGTACGTTTTGCTAGTGACACCATATATAAAACAAGCATACAAATAGATGTATAACTGCGTTTTGTACATCTACCATCTTGAGATGCATAACACATATGAGAACACATGTGCAAGTAGAGACATACCTCAGTCACAAGACCATGAAGACCTTTAAATATGACAGACTGCACTTTAAATTTCAAACAGACAAGTACATTTATGCGGCATACTTCAACTGAACCTTTGCACAGACTCACACAAAGTAGCATAATCACTAATTCCTCTGCCAACATATCTTAAACCTCATTTTTTTGCTACTGCTTCACCATTTTGCAACTACTCAGGGTGTTCCGCCTAGCGAAATATAAACCAGCAACTCTTCGCATGTCTCTGCTGTAGGTCTCACTATATTCCTAAAAGCATGCATGCATATGTCTATACATTTTGCTAGTGACGCCATATATATAAGAAGAATTCAAATAGATGTATACCTGTGTTTTATACATCTACCATCTTGAGATGCATAACACATATGAGAACACATGTGCAAGTAGAGACATACCTCAGTCACAACACCATGCAGACCTTTAAACATGACACGCCATACTTTACATTTCAAACAGCCAACTACATTTATGAGGCATACTTCAAGAGGACCTTTCCACAGACTCACACAAGGTAGCATAATCACTAGTACCTCTGTCAACATATCTTAAACTTTACTTTTGTGCTGCAACATCACCATTCTGCGACTACTCAGGGTGTTGGGACTAGCGAAATATAAACCAGCAACCATTCGCATGTCTCTGCTGTAGGTCTCACTATATTCCTGAAAGCATCCATGCATATGTCTGTATCTTTTGCTAGTGACACCATATATAAAAGAAGCATACAAATAGATGTATACCTGTGTTTTATACATCTACCATCTTGAGATGCATAACACATATGAGAACACATGTGCAAGTAGAGACATACCTCAGTCACAAGAACATGAAGACCTTTAAACATGACAGACTGCACTTCAGATTTCAAACAGACACCTACATTTATGCAGCATACTTCAACTGAACCTTTGCACAGACTCACACAAATTAACATAATCACTATTTCCTCTGCCAACATATCTTAAACCTCACTTTTGTGCTACAGCTTCACCATTTTGCGACTTCTCAGGGTGTTAGGCCTAGTGAAATATAAACCAATAACCCTTCGCATGTCTCTGCTGTAGGTCTCACTATATTCCTGAAAGCATGCATGCATATGTCTTTATCTTTTGCTAGTGACAACATATATAAAAAAAGCATACAAATAGATGTATACCTGAGTTTTATACATCTACCAACTTGAGATGCATAACACATATGAGAACACATGTGCAAGTAGAGAGATACCTCAGTCACAAGACCATAAAGGCCTTAAACTAGACAGATTGCACTTCACATTTCAAGCAGATACTGAAAATTATGCGGTATATTTAAAGTGTACTTTTCCACAGACTCATACAAAGGAGCCTAATCACCAATCCCTCTCCTAACATGTCTTAAATCTCACTTTTGTGCTGCAGCTTCACATATTTCAGTCACAAGTCCATAAAGGCCTTAAAACTTTACAGACTGCACTTCACATTTCAAACAGACACCTAGATTTATGCGGCATACTTCAAATGAACATTTCCAAAGACTCATACAAAGTGGCATAATCACTAATTCCTCAGCCAACATATCTTAAACATCACTTTTCTGCTCCTTCACCATTCTACTACTACTCAGAGTGTTTATCCTAGCAAAATACAAAGCAAGAACCCTTCACATGTCTCTGTTCTAAGTCTCACAATATTCCTGAAACATGCATGCATGTGTCTCTACCTTTTGCTAGTGGCATCATATATAAAAGAAGCATACAAATAGATGTATACCTGTGTTTTATACATCTAGCATCTTCAGATACATAACACATATGAAAATACATATGCAAGTACAGATATACTTCAGTCACAAGACCATCCAGATCTTAAAACTTGACAGTCTGCACTTCACATTTCATGCAGACTCTTAAAATTATGCGGTATATTTGAAGTGTACCTTTCCATAGACTCATATACCTGTGTTTTACACATCTAGCATCTTCAGATGGATAACACATATCAGAATATATCTCCAACTAGAGAGTTTCCTCAATCACAACAGTATGCAGACCTGAAAACTTCATAGAACACACTTCCCATTTCAAGAAAACTCCCAAAAATATATGGTGTATTTCAACTGTACCTCTCTAGACCCTTTTACAGAATAGCCTAATCACTAATACCTCATGTCAACATGTTTAAACCTCACTTTTGTGCTGCAGCTTCACCAATCTACTAGTACTCACAGTGTTGAGCCTAGCCACATACAAAGCAACAACACCTCTTTGTTATACATCTTGCATCTTCTAATGTATAAGACATATGACAATACATATGCAAGTACAGACATACCTCAGTTACAAGTTAATGCACACCTTAAAACTTGACAGACTGCACTTCCAAAATGATTGCAACACCGAAAATTATGCGGTGTACTTCAATTGTACATTTCCACACACTAATACAAACTACCATAATCGCTAATCCATCTTTCGATATACACATATTACTATACACAATCTATTCCAATCATCATTTAAGTTCAATAAAACAAAGTACAATACACATCTCTACATTTAATGGAATATTTCAAACATGACATTTCTTGAATAATTTTTAAAGTTTAAAATAATCCTAATACATAATACATCTCACAAATTTGTAACTCACCTTTCAAATAGTAATGTAGAATATGAATTATCAGAAACTCATAAAGAATTTTCTTTTCCACACAATCAATGTAAGTCACCACTCTCAACAAGGTAAAACCAGTAATGGCAAACTTTCCCTCTCTTTCTCCACACAAATAAATGTAAGTAACAAATCACAATCCTTTCTACATATTTTCAAATTGTGAAACATATTTCTATTGGTTAGACATAATAACCCTTACCAACTGACTTCTAAAAGTGCCCAAACTGGTTCAGTAATTTTCTGGAGTAGAGACTCCACCGCGGTGCCTCAGTAAAGCGTCGTGATGGAGCCCCAAATCCATACGGGAGTTCAAAAACCTATTACTAATAAAACTAGTATTATTTTTTAAGAGCACACCATTTCTAAATATACTAGTGATTTGGGAAATCTTACTTTAATAACATATCACTTATATATAATGTACAATTTCATATTTTAAACCACATAAATTGCAACCCTTCCCCCATTCTGCTTAATCCCAGTTTCCATAGTAACACTGCCTGCAACATTCAACTGAACTGTCAGGTCACAAGTTCAACATATTTTCAAGTTCAGCACAGCAGCTTACAAATGCAAATAGCAGGTGTGGTTGAAAATATTACCTAATCCTATCTACTGTACCTTTCAAACATTTTTTAATAACCAGTAAGAAACATGCTTCTTTAACAAATTAATATGCATCCTATTTTTCAGTGTACAATGTTAATGAACAGCCAATCAGTTATCTGCTTTTTCAAAAACAACATCTTGTCCACCATTTTAGATAACTCTCATTCTACCAACTGACTACCTCAGCTATAGACATCTTTTCATTACTTCTAGACTTCCCTTCAAGATGCTTACAGTATGGATTGTTGGGCACAGCTATGTTTTCTGGTGCAAAAGGTATGCTGAATGCAGAGGTATTGACAAATGACTAGCTTTGCAAAAAGTGGATATTAAATGGATTGCACAGAGAGGATTAAAGTGGCACCAATTGATGCCTTTGGTTAAAACCTTTTTGCATCTCCAACCCCCTGACCTCATGATTGTGCACTGTGGTGGCAATGACCTAGGCACATTGCCTGGGGTAGGTCTGGAAATGCTAATGAAGGACACCTTTGCATAATTGATGTTGCTTTTGCCTCAAACTGTCTTTGTATACTCTAAAATATGCCAAAGACAGAATTGGAAGTGGTCAAATCAATTCTGTCCGCAGATTGAAAAAGCTAGAAAGAATGTCAATAAAGCTATTTCTGCTTACCTCAGAGACCATAGGATGGGCTCCATAAATATCAACAGTCTACGTTTTGATATGGATGACATATACAGAAGTGATGAAGTACACTTCACAGATCAAGGAAACAGAGTCTTTCTCAACAACCTAAAGCTGTGCATCCGCACTTACATGTAGCTACAAAAAACTCATAATGAAAACAAGGGCTCTTCTTAGAGCCACCCTATGACACAATAGTGAATCTATTTTGTTTTTACACATACATACTCTTTTTAAATTTTTTGTGGTTTCGCACACCCGTCGAAGCGAAGTTTTCAATGACAGGGCATGAGCTATGCTCCCGCCCTGTCATTGCAAACTGCAATGTCCCGAGGATGGGCACCCCGGGACATTGCTGGAGCTGGCCCTGGGGGGTGGCGGTGCCCAGGGCCATGGAGGGCTCCAGGAGGGGGCCTATCAACATGTATATACCCCGGAGAGGTAATGGTCCCCGGGGGCATTAACATAATTAGTGCCCCGGGGAGATGGTGGTCCCTGGGGCAGTGTGGGGAGGGGCAGAAGCCCCCCCACACTTCTTTAATTCTATTGGAGCCCCGGGGAGGTGGCGGTCCACGGGGCAGTGTGGGGGGAAACAGACCCCATGCACTTTTTTAAAAGAACCCCCCGGGGAGGTTGCGGTCCCCAGGGCTGCGGGGGCCCCCCTGGGCCCCTGCATATATTAACAACATTGCCCTTGGGACCTGGCTCACCCGGGGGCTTATTAAAACAACGCGCAAAAGCCCACACTTCGTTTTTTGTTTTTTTCGCTGGGATTCGTGCACTTAGCGCAACTTCCGCCGAAATATTTTTTTTAAAACAAAGCTTTTTTTGTCCCTCGGGGTCCATGTGGGACCCCTTGAACAGGCCTAGAGGTCAGGGTGTTTCTTCCCTACCCCCTTTTCTTGTTTTTTGACCTTTTTTCTTGTGACTCGGTTCTACCGAGTCACAAGATGGCTGCCAACACTTTCTGGTTTGAAGTGTTGGCAGCCAATCAGAGTCAAGCTCATGCTCGGGCGGGTTTTCGGATCCACCACGGTCACCAGATATATAATCTTTTTAAATATGGATATTTCAGGAACTACTGAACGGATTTACACCATTTAACAAAAGGACGCTTTCTGAACCAAGAGCTACCTTTCTGCCAAATTTGGTGTAATTCTGTTCAGCAGTTGGGGCTATAGCTCTGTCTAAAGTTTCCTATGGAAATTAACATGGAGAAAATGCTTTTTGGGATCCCCCTTTCTTCTCAGCCCCCGCTTGACAAATCACCCCAAAACTTTCAAGACAGGAGATGACCTGAACTGGGCATTAGTTTTGAAAATTTCACAAAGATTCATCAAACGGCGCCAAAGATATTGGCAAAATAAATGCTTTTCCTATGGAAACTAGGTCCTAACGATAACTACCTACTGGTGACGCCAGTAGGTAATATATATATATATATATTCACTGAAAAAACCATAGGTTTCAGGGACGTTATAGTTAGAAATTAGCATTTAAAAAACCTTACAAATTCACTGAAAAAACCATAGGTTTCAGGGACGTTATAGTTAGAAATTAGCATTTAAAAAACCATAGAAATTCACAGAAAAAAACCATAGGTTTCAGGGGCATTATAGTTAGAAATTAGCATTTAAAAAACCTTAGAAATTCACTGAAAAAAACATAGGTTTCAGGGACGTTATAGTTAGAAATTAGCATTTAAAAAACCATAGAAATTCACTGAAAAAACTATAGGTTCCAGGGACGTTATAGTTAGTTGGACATTTCACTCATACAAAACCAGAGAAATTCAGCCGTTATAGTTAGTTGAGCTAAGTATATCCATGGAGTGGACCCTATTGTTACACCAATTCAAACAACACGCAACGAGTGATGATTCAGGCATCTTATCGCAAGCCCCAGCAAACTCGCAAACACATGCCCAATTCGTAGGCACACACCCTATCTCTCAAACAACTGCAAGTGCTAACGGCATACGACAACGCAACCACCCATTAACTAGGTCGGCCAGACAGGCGGTGATGGCTGGACAGGCCCCAACATGCAGAAATTAACCACACTCACAAGCTAGATACACAGTAGCCCCAGTACCCCATCTGACTCACATATCCCGGATCTCACGAACACCACCCCAGTTTAACTCCCCAGTTATTAGTTAAGCGCCATAGCCGGTAATTGGTACACCTGTAGCCAACAGGAAGGAGATACATGTGTAAAGACATGCACAATAGTATGATATTGTTTATTGAAGCGATTATACTGCATACAAGGTAGATGTCAACCCAGACAAACAATTGTAATTCCCAACGTCTAAAACACACAAAATGAAGTCAGTTTAAATGTACTACTATGTAATGTGGTTCAAATACGAAAATGTTAATAAAAATATTTGACAAAAAAAAACATAGAAATTCACTGGAAAAACCACAGGTTTCAGGGACATTATAGTTAGTTGGACATTTCACTCGTATAAAACCAGAGAAATTCAGACGTTATAGTTAGTTGAGCTAGGTATAACTCGCGCCCCCGCAATGCTCTGCTGATGACATCACATATTTCATCACTCATGACATGGTCAGTGACATCACTGATGACATCTCAAATGACATCACTGATGACATCATCCAGTGACTGAGTGTTTCTAAAAAGTTTAAATATGTTTTATATATATGTATGCCAAGGTGTATTGAAGAATGAGTGCGTGTATGACTGTCTGAATGGATGCTTTAGTAGTTGCGTGACTGACTGTATAAGTGAGTGATTAAACGTGTCTTACTGAATGCATGGGTTAGTGACTAAACTGTGTGAATGTCTGTATCAGTCTGTCTGTTGGTGTGTAAGCGGCTGCATGGGTTGGAGAGTAGCTACATGAGTGCCTATATGGATTATTTATTGGTTGCCTGAGTATGTGTATGGGTGCCTGAGTGTCTGTGTGGGTGGGTGGGGTGTGTGTGACTCCCTGCATGGATGTGTGAGTGCATGATTCACTGGGTGTATGGGTTCAAGAGTGTGTCTGTGAGGGGCTGTATGGGTGGGTGAGTGTGTGTATGGCTGTGTTGGTGAGTGAATGGATGTGTGAGCAACTACATATGTGAAAGGCAGTATATGTGAGTGTTGGACTATATAAATGACTATATGTGAGAGTGAGTGATTGTGAGAGTGGCTGTGTGGATGAGTGTGGGCTTGTGTCAGTGATTGTATAAGAGAGTAAGTATGTGTTAGTATCTGTATGAATAAGTGAGGTGGTGTGTGTATAACTGTATAGGTGAGTAAATGGGAGTGTGATTGATTCTTTGCATGACTGACTAGCTGTATGAGTAACTCTATGGGTGAGTGGTGGTGTGTGAGTATCTGTATGAGTGTATGAGTGCATATGATAGTGGCTGTATTGATGAGTGATTGCATGTATGAGTGACTGTATGGGTGAGTGAGTGGATGTGTGTGTAGACCTAGGAATCAGTGAGTGGGTATGTAGTAATTGATATTGGTGTGTCTATGGTTTCGAGAATGGTAGTCTGTATTTTAGAGTGGGTGAATCAAAGCTTATATTAGGGTTTGAGGAGGTGCATCAGATTATCACGTGGATGATGCCATCAGTGATGTCATCAGTGATGTCATTTGAGATGTAATCAGTGATGTCATCAGTGATGTCACTGACATGTCATGAGTGATGTAATATGTGATGTCATCAGCAGTGCATTGCAGTACTATGTATAACTCGCGCGAGTTATGCATAGCTCAACTAACTATAACAGCTGAATTTCTCTTGTTTTGTACGAGTGAAATGTCCAACTAACTATAACGTCCCTAAAAACCGTGGTTTTTTCAGTGAATTTCTATGGTTTTTTAGATGCTAATCTCTAACTATAACGTCCCTGAAACCTATGGTTTTTTCAGTGAATTTCTAAGGTTTTTTAAATGCTAATTTTTAACTATAACGTCCCTGAAACCTATGGTTTTTTCAGTGAATTTCTATGGTTTTTTAAATGCTAATTTCTAACTATAACATCCCTGAAACCCATGGTTTTTTCAGTGAATTTCTAAGGTTTTTAAATGCTAATTTCTAACTATAATGTCCCTGAAACCTATGTTTTTTTCAGTGAGTTTCTAAGGCTTTTGAAATGCTAATTTCTAACTGTAACGTCCCTGAAACCTATGGTTTTTTCAGTGAATTTCTAAGGTTTTTTAAATGCTAACTTCTAACTATAACATCCCTGAAACCTATGGTTTTTTCAGTGAATTTCAAAGGTTTTTTAAATGCTAATTTCTAACTATAACGTCCTTAAAACCTATGGTTTTTTCAGTGAATGTAAAGGTTTTTTTAAATGCTAATTTCTAACTATAACGTAGCAGTCGCATTTGCAGAGTGGTGGAGAAAGGTGAGCGTGGCCTCCAAAAACCTTTGTTCCTGTTCTAGGTGAAGGAAGCTTGCACTGCTGCCAGGCTATACCTGTTCTAGGTGAAGGAAGCTTGCACTGTTGCAGCCAGGAATAAAAAAAAACAGACATTGTTTTTAGCTACCACAACAGCAAGAAGACGACTCATTGGAAACAACCTTTTATCCTCGATCTAGACGCCATATTTTCAGACTAATGAACACACGTTGAATGCCTGCCTCTCCTCCTCCACCAACCCAAACGTTATCTCCTTAGCTCGTTCACCTGCATACCTCCCGTTTATCAAGCGGGCCATCCCATATTGAAGTCACGAGCCATCTTTTCCCAGTAAGGGTTCCAGTGACAGGCAGGAGGGAGGCCTCGCATTTATCTAATGTAAAACACGTGGGAATACACAGATGACCAGGTGGCTGCGGTGTTCCCAAACCCCACGCTTGAAGGGGCTCTGGTAAGAGATAGGAGTGAGGCCTCCTTGGTTATTTAATGTAAAAACACGGGAATGCACAGATGACCACGTGGCTGCTGTCGTCCTGCACCCCACGCTTCAAGGGGGCTCTCGTAAGAGACAGGAGTGAGGCCTCCGTGGTCCTTTAATGTAAAAACGCGGGAATGTAAAATGTAAATCCGTATTTGTAAAGCGCGAACTACTCACCCTTATGGGTCTCAAGGCACTGGGGGCCGTCGTGGAGATTAAGTGAGCTATTGCCCAGAGTCACATGGTGCTGAGCTGAGCTGCCGCCGGAGCCGGGATCGAACCGTGAACCCTGTGCTCTGAAGTCAGCTGCCCTGGCCGCTGCACCACACCTCTCCACATGCTCTCCAAATGCACAGATGACCAGCCTGACCTTATTCCACATTTATCCCACACTCACACTCACGTGGCACCCGCAAATTCGCCCCCCTTTTTTAAAGAAATAAAAACGTCAATGTCCGAAAGAGGAGCCACTTGGGTTTGTATAGTTATGCGGAACACAAATACATTGTAATACAGCATACTACCTTATATACTAATTCATATCGTTATTACTGTTACATGATTTAATAGCACACTTTCAACTTTAATGCGATTAAGTTGGTTCTGCTAGGTTTCTACGCAGTGGCTTGCAGGTAACTGGTAGGTCTGAGCAGGTCACAGGTTTCGAATTCGGACAGGGCTATCTTATGTCTAGAAAGTGGATAACATGAGGATCATTGTGTTGAATAACTGTGTCACCTGTGATAAGAGACGGATTAAAAAAAAAATCTAATAATAATAATAATATCTTTTTACATATTATTACAACATTAAATGCTACATTTCCCAGCGTGCACCTTGACATGTCCAGACGTCGCCACATGTGCTGTGGGTGCCATGGTGGCATCTGTATTTCTCCTGCTAACAGTGTGCTCCTATGCATTATATCAGTGCCCATTATTAGCTCGACGACACCAATGAATAACAGATAACGAGTCTCACAGCAGAGGGTGCCCTGCTAGGCCCTGGGTGGTGGGGGTAGGTATGCAGACCCCTGCAGCTCCCCTGCGGACAGGGAGGCCTCACCAGGAGGTCTCCACAATAAACACGCGCCTTACAAGACCCCAAGCACAGGGCACTCTGAGCCCCAGAACTGCCCATATTTCAGATTCAAAATGTGCCCCTCTGGGGCAAACCAGCCCACAACTAAAAACTCTGTCAAAAGCACCCAGTGCCTGTCCCATGCCAGCCGGCACTGTAGTGTCGAGGGAGGGGCACCATGAGAAGTGGAGTGCATATTTGGCTCATGCCTCGCTTGCACTTTATTTTCCTCACCTGTGTAGAGCTTGGAGCTCTTAGAAACAGGAAGCTCGCGTTTTGGCGCTTTACAGAGCACATTTTGGCCACCCTGTTTAGCGTGGAAGCGTTCAGTGGCTTAAGTTCAGGGAAGTGCACCACGACGCGGTGCCCCTCACTCAGGGGTCTGTGCGATAAAGCCCAGAGTTTTAAATGAAAATACCGAAGTGCGGGTACTCAATGTTTAGAGTACCTGTTTGACTGTGAGAAGTGTGGTTACTATCCCAATAAATCCATTGCAGGAATGCTGAGACGAGCAGGTACTCTCCCTTTCAAATTAAAGAAGTGCAGGTACGCAATACCGGACAGCACCTGCCCATTTAAAGCACTGGATAAAGGTATGTTGCTAACCAAGGTATTAACGGCCAGTGCAGGGAGCTAACGCCTGGCGCTAACTGCGACCCGGGTCTTCAAAAACACATATAAACGCGGACAACCAGTACAGGATTTAGATGAAAATAGCACGCCTCTCACTAGGACTCTCTGCTAGGCTGTGGTTGCCACAGCGCCCCAAAGTGTATTCTCTTCCTCCTATGGGATGTTCAAGTCTGGGATACCCACAGCGCCCCCACAGTCCCTCCTCTCCCTGTCACTCGATGTTCAAGTGTGGGATTACCACAGCGCCCGCGCAGTCTCTCCTCTCCCTGTCACTCGATGTTCAAGTGTGGGATTACCACAGCGCCCCCACAGTCCCTTCTCTTCCTCCTACGGGATGTTCAAGTCTGGGATTACCACAGCGCCCCAAGTCTGGGATTACCACAGCGCCCCCACAGTCTCTTCTCTTCCTCCTATGGGATGTTCAAGTCTGGGATTACCGCAGCGCCCCCACAGTTTTGCCGCCTTCTTTAGTTTTACCGGATGTTCACAAACTTGCATGTTGGCCTATTATAAACTGCAGACAAAACCACTCTGTACCTGTGAGCACCCCAGGGAAGAGCAGAGTGCATCACTGACTCAAACACCGCTCCGAGGGTCCCTGGACAGGGCACACCCCTCTGCAGCCGCAGCGCAACCCACTCCTCTAACTCAGCAAACCCCCTCCATATTACTAACTATCCCAGAGGGTCATAAGCTTTCCGCACAGCATCTTTCCCTGTTTCCCCGGGTGTTATCAAGACATTAAATTGAATGCACAGACCTGAATAATATGTTCCGTTGTCAGGGACTGTGCTTTTTATTGAATACCCCCTTGTCTTAAGCTATATATTATGTTACATTGTTAGGCTGTGTGAAGGGGGCACCATACTTGTATAAATGCATGCATTTTTTCACAACTGGTGGTGGGGTACAAAGAACAATACTTAACTCGGTAAAAGTTATAATATGCACGTTAAGTTGTTATTAAAACGATAGGATATTGTAAATACTTTATTTCCAACACCTATTCATGCAGATGGTGTTCGTATACACCAACATGCTGTTGGCAATATGTTAAAGAGAACAGGAAGAGACCTTCGCTCACTGAGGCATGATGGGGAATATTTTGGGGCGTCCTTATGATATGCATGAAGGGCGCACATGCGCTTCGCCTGGCAAACATAATGTGTCAAACTGATGAGGTTCGTCGCTTTGAGAGGTATTGGAAGTGTGGCGTGGGGTGGGGGGAGGGGGTGAAAGAATGTTTTAGATAAAGACATGGAGTGCGCCAATTATGGGGAACCTTGAAGGCCCTGACCGACCCGCGGGAAGGATGCAAATAAACAAGCATTGGAGGCGCTAACCGCTGCTGGAGGAACAACAACTACAATATAGCGCCAGGCCACCTCATTCATAGCGCTGGTAACTTTGCCTGCATCTTTGGTCCTTTAGCTGAAATGTCCCCCCTACCCTCCTGCAGCATTTACGCCCGCCCTTATTAAATCCCTATAATATAACTAGATGGAAATGGCAGGCAGGTGAACACAAGGCTTTGCTGCAGCTCAGTGGGTTGTGCGGCAGTACAGAGCTAAGCTTTTAGAGGTGAAATGCCTCCCTGCTTGCCCCTATCTATTTTTCGCCGATATTTCTATTTTGCAGAACATCTCGTGTGCCTGTGTGTCGGTGAGCACATTGTAACAACAATTTTTAAAGAAAGGTTGCCATAATAGAGTTGTTTAAATAATACAATAACCCAGATCCGTGAGGTGTATTGTAAACTATGCTGATTCGAACGATAGCGCCCCTGGTAATTTTATCGGTGCCATGGGGCAACGCTATCCATAGAGCACCAGGTGCAGTGGCACCGGGCCCAGGGGGTATGAGGGACCAATATACCTAAATTATGGCTGTGTTTTATTGCCCAACCAAGGTGTGGGGGGGGCATTTCCATTGCTTGCATTTAGTTTCACTGAACCCGTGCTGCGTCACTGGTGCCACTCTGGAGCCTATTCCCAGAGTCTTGTCTTTTAGCCAGGGTCAGACTGGTCCAGGACCACCTGGCAGTGCCGGACAGGCTGGTCTTATATGTTAGTGTGTGGGGTGCATTTTTTAGCTGCCTATTGCCTGTTTGAAGGCTGAAGGGCCAGTTTATACTGTTGGTGGTCCGCCTGAAGCAAGCATAAATAAGTACAGTCTCCCATACTTAGCATAACACGTGTACAGTGCGACTTTAGAAGTTCAAAACGCTCCCAATTGGCAAATGTGGAACACTTGTTTTTAGCTATTTGATTCACTCATGAGGCACTTTAATTTTGGTGCTGGGGCCTATTTCCTGACCTATCCGACCTTGTTGTCAGCTACGACTATCCTGGGTCCTACTTGTATAATATGCCCCTCCCCCGCTCTGTCCAGAATTGCCCCCTCTCGCCTGTGCTCAGTGGACCCGTCGGAGTGGTGCCTCAGTCTTGTGTAGCGCTCTTCTTCACAAAACGGTGTCCACTGCCCACCAGGGTATAATGGTCCTATTCCCAAGAGCGATGCCCCTCCACATCTATAGATGTAGCTAATATCCCAAGACTATGATCCCTTCCAGGAGTTCGCTGTGCTCTGCCCACCTGTACCCCCTCCAACAGCGTGCCCAGTAATGCACTCCAGGGTTGTGTCCTGTATCTTCCCCCCTGCTGTGACCCTCCAGGAGGCCCCTGCTGGCTCCCAGTGTGCTTTTGTTTACTCTGCTGTGTCTACGTCTTCTTCCTCTCTGTATGTATCCCAGGCTTTTTGCCCCCTGCCCTCTGCACCCCCCCCACAAGATACTCCAGTGTTGCTTACCTGCTGGCAGAGCTTTGGGAGGGGAGGTCTTGGCGGGTCCCCCCAGGCAAGGGACCAAGCTTGGGGTGTGGGCCCCTGGGGGACAGGAGGCTGTCCTGTCTCTCCTGTGTCTGGGCCCCCTTTTTAGGTGAACTGCTTCTGCCCGATGCTCTTCTAGCGCTGCCTGCCAGTGCGGGAGGTACTGGTGCCGGCTGCCTCCTCCTGCCTTGATGCTGCCTGTGCTTTAATCCCTATTGGCTAATCCGCTCCTACCTGCCTCTTCTGTCTGTGCCCACTTGCTTCTTGCTTTGCCAACTTGACCTGCTATGTCTGCCCCCCTCCCGTTACTGCCCTCCCCTTTTCCCCTCCCCTTTTCAGGCTGCAGGCTTTGTGTGTGCTGCCCTCTGACATCCCGCACACCCGGCTTTTTTTGCTTTAGATCCGTTTGTTAACCCTTGTTTGGTTGGCCCCTTCCTTGAGAAACAACCTGAGATCGGCCCCCCACACACCTTCTGTGCTCCCTTACCTCGCGCCAGAGCATGTGCCCTCTCAGCTCGCCGCCCTTGATGCAATAAATGAATATATTACACCCAGACAGGCCAGAGCGCTGGAGTGTTTAGCCCTTGTTTGCAAATAGAGGTCCCCACCCCTGACGCCTGGAGCGGGCTCTCCTTGTGCCCTAGTGCATGTGTATAGAGCCTCGAACTGGTCTGCACTCTGAAAGGCGCCTCCTGTTTATACAGTACCCCCTATTCAGAGGCTGTAAGTGAAGGGGGCGAGGAGAGAGCCGGGTCGCGAGGAGAATTCATTGATCCCTCCATCCGTGTGTTTAATTAGTTATATCTACACAATCACGTCTTAATGTGCATACCCTGAACGGCAGCGCTCACCGCAGACGTTTTATATTTTTATTATAGCTATAGAAACTGCCTTCACATCTGGATCTGAGAGTTTCCTGAAATGCTTCTTTTCACACGTTCGCCTCAGCGCCACACAAAGTTGGTAAAAACGGCAGGCAGAGCGCCGCAACAAAAGTCCGCGCCAGGCTGCTTTAATCCCTATTGGCTAATCCGCTCTTACCTGCCTCTTCTGTCTGTGCCCCCTTGCTTTTTGCTTTGCCAACCTGACCTGCTATGTCTGCCCCCCTCCCGTTACTGCCCTCCCCTTTTCCCCTCCCCTTTTCAGGCTGCAGGCTTTGTGCCTGCTGCCCTCTGACATCCCGCACACCCAGCTTTATTTGCTTCAGATCCATTTGTTAACCCTTGTTTGGTTGGCCCCTTCCTTGAGAAACAACCTGAGATTGGCCCCCCCACACACCTTCTGTGCTCCCTTACCTTGCGCCAGAGCATATGCCCTCTCAGCTCACTGTCCTAGATGCAATAAATGAATATATTACACCTAGACAGGCCAGAGCGCTGGACTCTTCAGCCCCTGTTTGCAAACAGAGGTCCCCACCCCTGACGCCCGGAGCGGGCTCTCCTTGTGCCCTAGTGCATGTGTATAGAGCCTCGAACTGGTCTGCACTCCAAAAGGCGCCTCCTGTTTATATAGTCCCCTCTATTCTGAGGATGTGAGTGAAGAGGGCGAGGAAAGAGGCGACTCGCGAGGAGAATTCATTCATCCCTCCATCCGTGTGTCTAATTAGTTATATGTACACAATCATGTCTTAACGTGCATACTCCAAGCAGCAGCGCTCACCGCAGACGTTTTATATTTATATTATAGCTATAGAAACTGCCTTCACATCCGGATCTGAGAGTTTCCTGAAATTTCACACGATCGCCTCAGCGCCTCACATCCGGATCTGAGAGTTTCCTGAAATGCTTATTTTCACACGATCGCCTCAGTGCCACACGAAGTCGGTAAAAATGGCAGGCAGAGCACCGCAACGAAAGTCCGCGCCAGGCTACTTGTACCTTTAGCCTGTAATGCTTATTTTCACACGATCGCCTCAGCGCCACACGAAGTCGGTAAAAACGGCAGGCAGAGTGCCGCAAGGAAAGTTCGCGCCAGGCTACCTGTACCTTTAGCTTTATAAACCAGCACATTGATTTTTACCTCAGCGCCACACCAAGTTGGCAAAAACTGCAGAGCGCCGCAACGAAAGTCTGCGCCAGGCTACCTCTACCTTCACAAACCGGCACATTGATTTTTACTTGATGCGAGGCACAGGATGGCTGCCAACACTTCCTGGTTTGAAGTGTTGGCAGCCAATTAGAGCCAAGCTCATGCTTGTGTGAAGTGTTGGCAGCCAATTAGAGCCAAGCTCGTGCTTGTGTGGTTAGGTCCCGCCCAGATATATAAAGTTTTTATTTTTTTAATTTCTCAGGAACTACTGAACGGATTTACACCATTTTAAAAAAAGGTCTCCTTCTGAACCAAGGGCTACCGTTTTGCCAAATTTGGTGTAATTCCGTTCAGCAGTTCGGGCTGTAGCTTTGTCTAAAGTTTCCTATGGAAAATTACATGGGGAAAATGCGTTTTGGGACCCCCCTTTTTTCTCGGCCCCCGCTTGACGAATCACATCGAAACTTTCAAGACAGGAGCTGACCGGAGCGCCCCACTAGTTTTGAAAATGTTGCGAAGATTCGTCAAACGACGCCAAAGTTATTGGGAAAACAAAAAACGCTTTTCCTATGGAAACTAGGTCCTAACTATAACTACCTACTGGCGACCGCCAGTAGGTAATATATATATATATATATATATATATATATATATATATATATATATATATATATATTCACTGAAAAACCATAGGTTTCAGGCACATTATAGTTAGAAATTAGCATTTAAAAAACCTTAGAAATTCACTGAAAAAACCATTGGTTTTAGGGAAAGTTATAGTTAGTTGGACATTTCACTCGTATAAAACCAGAGAAATTCCCCCGTTATAGTTAGTTCAGCTAACTATAACTCGCGCCCCTGCCATGCACTGCTGATGACGTCACATATGACATCACTCATGACATGGTCAGTGACATCACTGATGACATCACTGATGACATCTCAAATGACATCACTGATAACATCACTGATGACATCATCTAGTGACTGTGTGTTTCTGTAAAGTTTAAATATGTTTAATATATATAGGGAAAGGCGTATTGAAGAATGAGTGGGTGTATAAGTGTCTGAATGGATGATTTAGTAGGTGTGTGACTGACTCTATAAGTGAGTGATTAAATGTATCTTACTGAATGCACGGGTTAGTGACTAAACTGTGTGAATGTCTGTATCCGTCTGTCTGTTGGTGTGTAAGCGGCTGCATGGGTTTGTGAATAGCTACATGAGTGTCTATATGGGTTATTGATTGGTTGTCTGAGTATCTGTATCGATGCCTGAGTGTTTGTATGGGTGGGGTGTATGTGACTCTGTGCATAGATGTGTGAGTGGGTGATTCACTGGGTGCATGGTTTTAAGAGTGCATCTGTGATGGACTGTATGGGTGTGTGAGTGTGTGTATGGGTGTGTTAGTGAGTGAATGTATATCTCAGTGGTACATGTGTGAGTAACTACATATGTGAAAGGCAGTATATATGTGTGTTGGAATATATAAATAGCTATAAGTGAGAGTGTGTGATTATGAGAGTGACTGTATGGATGAGTGTGTGCTTGTATCAGTGATTGTATAAGAGCGTAAGAATGTCCTAGTATTTGTATGAGTAAGTGAGCTGGTGTGTGTATAACTGTATAGGTGAGTAAATGGGAATGTGATTAATTATTTGCATGACTGACTAGGTGTGTGAGTACCTCTATGGATGAGTGGTGGTGTGTGAGTGTCTATATAGGCGTATGAGTGCATATGATAGTCCTGTACTGAGTGATTGTAAGTATGAGTGACTGAACGGGTGAGTGAGTGGATATGTGTTTAGACCTAAGAATCAGTGAGTGGGTATGTAGTTATTGCTGCTGGAGTGTCTACGGTTTTGAGAATGGCAGTCTGTTATTTAGAGTTGGTGTATCAAAGGTTACATTAGGGTGTGAGAAGATGCATCAAATTATCACATGGATGATGTCATCAGTGATGTCATTTGAGATGTCATCAGTGATGTCATGAGTGATGTCACTGACCATGTCATGAGTGATGTCATATGTGACGTCATCAGCAGTGCATTGCAGGGGCGCGAGTTATAGTTAGCTGAACTAACTATAACGGGGGAATTTCTCTGGTTTTATACGACTGAAATGTCCAACTAACTATAACTTTCCCTAAAACCTATGGTTTTTTCAGTGAATTTCTAAGGTTTTTTAAATGCTAATTTCTAACTATAACGTGCCTGAAACCTATGGTTTTTTCAGTGAATTTCAAAGGTTTTTTAAATGCTAATTTCTAACTATAACATGCCTGAAACCTATGGTTTTTTAAGTGAATTTCAAAGGATTTTAAATGCTAGTTTCTAACTATGCCTACAGAGGTAGGACATGTGAAGAAAGAAGAAGAAAAGCGCAGAAAGAAGGAAGACAAATGCAGAAAGAGGCAACAGATGTCCAGAAAGACGAAGAAAAGTGCAAGAAGAAGGAAGAGATGTGCAGAAAGAACCAACAGAGCAGTAGAAAGTACTCCTGTGCCCCCCACGTTTTGCTGATGGGTACTGGTGGTAACTGACTCTGTCTCTGGTGGTAAAAGACACTTAGAATACAGTGAAAACACCTACATACACTAGGGAACACTATGCATTGGGGTACCCCTGTGATTAGCATGACCTCCTCTGTATTTGCCAGGAGTTAGTGCCTGGGTCATTGGATGAGTACATGGGTACTGACTGGATTATTAGAGTACTGCAAGGAGAGTGGATGGTGAATTTATAAGTGCTTGTGTTTTGGCGGAGTGATTGGATAAGTACATGGTGCTCGCTGGTTGATTGGAGGAGTGCATGGGTAGTGACAGGGCGATGGCTGGACTGCATCAGTAGTGCTCAGGGTAAGCTGGAGGATTAATTCCCCTTGAATCCTGAGGGTCCCTATTTGATAAAAGCCCTGGCGGTGGCGGTTCCCAGGGCTTGGGGGGGCCTTGGAGGCCCGCCAAACATTAAAAAAACAAGCCCCGGGAGGTGGCAGTCCCCGGGGCTGCGGGGGCCCCCGCGGGCCCTGCATATATTTTTTGGCAATGCCCCCGGGACCTGGCCCACACGGGGGTCTCAATTAAATGAAGCGCGGTATCCCGCGCTTCATTTTTTTTTTACATTTCGGCAGGATTCGCGACCCCAGTGCGAATTTCGCCAATTTTTTAAAACAAATGCTTTTTTGGCCCTGGGGGTCCTTGTGGGACCCCTGAGCAGGCCTAGGGGGTCAGGGTGTTTCTACCCTGCCCCCTTTTCTTCTTTTTCACCTTTGTTTCCCTGTTTTCTTGTGACTCGGTTCTACCGAATCACAAGATGGCTGCCAACACTTCCTGGTTTGGAGTGTTGGCAGCCAATTAAAATGAAGCTCGTGGTCGGGACGGTTCGCGGATCCACCGCGCCTCTAGATATCGATATTTGTTTTTTTACAATTTCTCAGCAACTACCGAACGGATTTACACCATTTTTAAAAAGGTCGCTTTCTGAGCCAAGCAGTTCTCAAATAGCGACAAAGCACTTTTGAATTATTTGTTATCTCTATGTTTTTTTATCCAGTTGACCACTTGATTAAATGTTACGCTTAGGGAGAAAATGTGGTGTTACCAAGTTGGAGTTTCTGCTTCAGCTCGTCATTCTGTGATTCTGGTCAAATCACTTAATCTCCCCATGCCTACAACCAAAATGAGTTTGTCCTTGTATGATGTAACCAATGCTCATGTAAAGCACTCCAATATCTGACCAGCCTGCACTATATAAAACTGCAAAAAAACAAAGGATAAAAAGTGTTTTCCACACTTCTGTCATTGGGCTATACGTGGGCTACATCTGGGTGATATTTGTGCTACATTTGGGCTCATTTTTCTCTGGTGGCCATCTTGGGAGACTTCAATTACATTTCATTAAACTTCATTCGATCTGATTTAGAAACATAGATCATAAAAGTGTACATAAAAACAGTAAATCCTCTTTCTTAATACAATACAGTGAGAATTAATTAAAACCAGTAGGTAAAAACGGGTGTTACAAAGCCCGGTTCAGAGCAACTTCAGGTTAACAGAATAGTAAAGTTCAATGTTTCGCAAGATCAATCTCATGTACTTCGTGCAAAATACGCAATAAGGGGTCCAAGTAAGATGCAACGCTCCAATACCTGACCAGTCTGCACTGTATAAAACTTCAAAGAAACTAAAACTAAAAAGTGTTTTCCACACTTCTGTCATTGGGCTATATGTGGGCTACATGTGGGGGATATTTGTGCTACATTTGGGCTCTTTTTTCTCTGGTGGCCATCTTGGGATACTTATTTGTTATGAAGTTTCCTAATTTCCTCATTTACTGCAGTCTCCTCATTGGGCAATGCTTTCAGTTTTTTACTTTGATTCCATCAAGAAGGCATTCAGATGTGTCACACATTTGCCATAAATTCAGAATGTTAGCACTCTAGTTGCTCATTAGATCACTGTAGTAAAGCTACTGCTCACCAGGGAGTTAACTGGAAGTCTACTGCTGGTATTGAAAGTGATTGTTTCAGTCTGCATGTCAGAATTTTCTAATGAAATAGAAGAGGATTTGAGATCTCACTTAAAACATGCCCTAATTTTTCTTTCTGCAGAAATAACCATAATTTCTATGGCAAAATGAACCCCCTCATTTTTTTTCCTTTTTAAATTAAATGTTTTAAGTGTTACTGGTTTATTCCAATCAAGATGGCTTCAGGTGTGCCATAATTTTGTCATAAGTAAGACTGTTAGCACTCTAGTTGTTCTTTAGAACACTCTGGGAAGCTGCAGTAGAACACAAAGGAATCAACTGGCAGGCTGCTCCTATTGAAATATAACAGGAAGATATTTGTAATCTCACTTAAAACATGTCCTAATTTTTCTTTCTACAGCACTAACCATAATTTCTATGACAAAATGAACCCCCTCATTTTGTTTCTTTTTAAATTAAATGTTTTAAGTGTTACCGGTTTATTCCAATCAAGATGGCTTCAGGTGTACCATAATTGTTTCATAAGTAAGACTGTTAGCGCTCTAGTTGTTCTTTAGAACACTATGGGAAGCTGCAGTAGAACACAAAGGAATCAACTGGCAGGCTGCTCCTGTTGAAATATAGCAGGAAGATATTTGAGATCTCACTTAAAACATGTCCTAATTTTTCTTTCTACAGCACTAACCATAATTTCTAAGACAAAATGAACCCCATCATTGTGTTCCTTTTTAAATTAAATGTTTTAAGTGTTACCAGTTTATTCCAATCAAGATGGCTTCAGGTGTGCCATACTTTTGTCATAGGTAAGGTTGTTAGCGCTCTAGTTGTTCTTAAGAACACTCTGGGAAGCTGCAGTAGAACACAAAGGAATCAACTGACAGTCTCTGCCCTTGTTGGATTTACATGTTTTATTGAGAATGTCAGACTTCATTCTCACATGACTGAGAAAGATAATGTGAATTTACAGAAAATATGCTCTCATTTTAGCTTCTGGAGCACCTTCCAAACCTCTGTGGGACAAGCATGAGAAAATTGTTTTCTCTCAAACATGATTCATGAAATCCCAGCAGAAGGTTTTTCACAGGGTAAAATCACCCTAGAACACACCACAATTCCTAAAATTAGTATGGTACCATCAACAAATGAATTCTAATGTAACTAAAGTCTGTTATCACCCTTTATAGTTCTCCTTTTGGTGACCCTCAAAATCTTCTATTCACTACAATGCATTTCATTGGGGTGCTATCATGTATATTGGTCCCAAGATAGCTGCCAACACTTCTTGGATGAAGTGCTGACAGCCAATCAGATCTCACGATGACATGTGTGGTTAGGCTCCGCCCAGATATATAAAGTTCTTTTTCCTTTAATATTTAAAAAACTACTGAACGGATTCACACCATTTTTGAAAAGGTCACTTTCTGAGCCAAGCAGTACCTTTATGCCAAATTTGGGGTAAATCCGTTCTGTAGTTTCCGCTGTAGCCTTGCACAAAGTTCCCTATGGGAAATTGATTTTTTGACTCTTATTTTTTGAATTTCTCAGCAACTACTGAACAGATTTACACCATTTAACAAAAAGGGCTCTTTCTGAACCAAGGGCTACCTTTTTGAAAAATTTGGTGTAATTCCGTTCAGCAGTTCGGGCTGTAGCTTTGTCTAAAGTTTCCTATGGAAAATAACATGGAGAAAACACGTTTTGGGACCCCCCTTTTTTCTCGGCCCCCGCTTGCTGAATCACCCCGAAACTTTTAAGATAGGAGCGGACCGGAGCACCCCACGAGTTTTGAAAATTTCGCGAAGATTCGTTGACCGGCGCCAAAGTTTTTGGGAATAGAATGTTGTGAATTTCCTATGGAAAATAGGTCCTAACTATAACTACCTACTGGCGACCGCCAGTAGGTAATATATATATATATATATATAGATATATATAGATATATATATCTATATATATATATTCACAAGAAGATTCCTCCCCACCAAGGAAAGAACCGGAGGGACACAGCGGGGAACCAATAAGACCAGCTTTATTGCAACACAGGAGGCATGACACGTTTCGGCATGTGTGCCTTAATCATATGCCAATCACCAAAGGCTGACACTAGCCACTTTACAAATGTTCCATCTCGCTTCCATTGGTGGAAGCCCAGCTGAGATGATTCTTTTCTCGAACGCTGTGACGTAGCCTCCTTCAGCAGACCACGATTCCCAGAAGGCACCATCCCGGCCATCAGGTAAGCGTTATGCTGTCGCCCCTTTGTAACCCATAGTGAGTGCTGGTGATCGATGCAAAGCGTGAATAGGTGCAGTTTTAAAAAAAATGTCTCAGTGTCCTTGCAGCACAAAGCACCTCTCCTTGGCCCCCCAGACGTCTCACCGCATGACCCAGGTTCTTGTGTCATCGGAGACTCAGCTACAATGAGCTAGCCTCTCCGTGCAGTCACGGACTGGTATCACAGCAAAAATACACTGTTCCTGGATGCGGGGGCCAGAGCAATCCAATCCCTTGGAAAAAGAAACAGCTGAACAGGAGAACAGCAGCGCCCATGAAGCTCCGGCCACAAATGAGACGGGTCCCCCAACCGCGCCTGGAGCCTGTGCGGAAATATCCGCAAGAAAATTCCTCCCCACCAAGGAAAGAACCGGAGGGACACAGCGGGGGACCAATAAGACCAGCTTTATTATACATATATATATATATTACCTACTGGCGGTCGCCAGTAGGTAGTTATAGTTAGGACCTTGTTTCTATTCAAAAAGCGTTTTTTCTTTTGCCAATATGTATTTGGCGTTGTTTGACGAATCTTTGCAAAATTTTCCAAACTAATGGTTCACTCAGGTCAGCTCCTGTCTTGAAATTTTCGGGGTGATTCGTCAAGCGGGGGCCGAGAAAAAAGGGGGGTCCCAAAACGCGTTTTCCCCATGTTAATTTCCATAGGAACTTTAGACACGGCTACAGCCCGAACTGCTGAACGGAATTACACCAAATTTGGCAAAAAGGTAGCTCTTGGTTCAGAAAGCGACCTATTTTTTTAAATGGTGTAAATCCGTTCAGTAGTTCTTAAGAAATCTAAAAAAAAAATGTATATATCTGAGGGCCGAGGAGGATTCGCGCACCCTCCCGAGCATGAGCTTCATTCTGATTGGCTGTCAACACTCCAAACCAGAATGTGTTGGCAGCCATTTTGTGACTCGGTAATCGAATCACAAGAAAACAGTAAACAAAAGGATAAAAAACAAGCAAAGGGGGCAGGGTAGAAACACCCTGACCCCCTAGCCCTGCTCAGCGTGTCCCACAGGGACCCCCAGGGCCAAAAAAGCATTTTTAAAAAATATTTTTGGCCGAATTTGCGCTGTGTTCGCGAATCCGGCCGAATTATTTTTTAAAACAAAGCGCGGTCTCCCGCGCTTTGTTTCTTTGAGCCCCCGGTTGGGCCAGGTCCCGGGGAAATGATGTAATTATATGTGGGGGCCCATGGGGGCCCCCACAGCCCCATGGACCGCCACCTCCCCAGGGCATTTAATTATTTTAGGGTGGGCATTGCGGGCCCCCCCAAGCCCAGGGTACCCTCACCTCCCCGGGGCTTTAAATTATTTTGGGTGGGGGTCCTCGCGGGCCCCCCCAAGCCCCGGGGAACACCTCCTCCCTGGGGCTACATGATTTAAATGCAAGGGGCCACGCAGCCCCCCGTAGCCCTGGGGACTGCCACCTCCCCGGGGCTACTTTCAAAAACAAAGTGTGGGGGGGCTTGAGCCCCCCCACACTGTCCCGTGGACCACCACCTCCTGTGGCACTGTTGAATAAAATGCGGGGGTCCGTTGCAGCCCCCCAGCCCAGGGGACCACCACCTCTCTGGGGTTTTAATCAGTTGGGAGGGGGGCCGTGCTGCCCCCCTCCTGGAGCTCTAGATGGTCCTGGGGACCGCCACCCCTCAGGGCAAGCTCCTGCAATGTCCTGGGGTGCCCACCCCCGGGACATTGCTGTTTGCTATGGCAGGGCGGGAGCACAGCTCCCGCCCTGCCATAGCAAACACTGCTTTGCTTCTTGGAAGCGAGAGCAGGAAACCCCCTTTCTCCACCACTCTGCAAATGCGACTGCCAGTTAAAGAAGCATTTGTAATGTAATAGGTCTTACATTTGCTAGAGCTATTGCCGTTGTAAATGCAAAAGTTTTTTACTAATGTTTTTTGGAGTGGAGTGGATGTACGTTGTGTGTAGTGGAATTATGTGGTATGCTGTGCAGTGAAATTATGTGGATAGGAAGTATGTGGTATTTAGCATATAGGAATTATGAGTGGGATTATGTGTTATGGAGAGTAATTATGTGGTATGGTAGTCTGTGTTGTGGATTGGGAACCTCAGGTTTAGTCTTCCTCGTTTCCATAGAAGCTAAACTATGAACTCAATGAGACAAAAAAAAGAAGGAATCACTGAGGAGCACTTCTGGACCTAGTCAGAGGTATGAGCAGGGCCACTGGAATTATGCGACTGTTTGGCTGCACCGACTTTCACACAATTAAACATTTTCCGCATTAGCCACATAATCCATCATCGGCTGCCTAATCTGCAGATTTGAACAAAAAAAGCCTTGTTTCTAGCTCAAACAGCTCAAACGTTACCAAAAATGCAGCGGCAAGTGTTACAGCGTGGTGGAAGGTCCTTTGCAAACCTAGAACGGTCACCTGTTACTTATTGCTAAATGTGGGTGTTAAATTAGTAATAATGGTGTGCAAGCCACTCTTGCTTCTTTCTGCGCCTCTCTTGCCTCTTTCTGCATTTCTGTTACTTCTTTCTGCACCTTTCTTTCTATTTCTGCACTTCTCTTGCCTCTTTCTGCAAATCTCTTCTAATTTCTGCACCTCTTTTGCCTCTTTCTGCACCTCACTTGCTTCTTTGTGTACCCCTCTTGCCTCTTTCTGCACCTCTCTTGCCTCTTTCTGCACCCCTCTTCCCTCTTTCTGGACCCCTCCTGCCTCTTTCGGCACCTCTGTTCCTTGTTTCTGCACTTATTTTGTTTCTTTCTGCACCTCTCTTGCTTCTTTCTGCACCCCTCTTGCCTCTTTCTCCACCCCTCTTCCCCTTTCTGCATCTCTGTTGCTTCTTTATGCACTTCTGTTGCCTCTTTCTCCACCCCTGTTCCCTCTTTCTGCACCTCTGTTGTTTCTTTCTGCACCTCTCTTGCTTCTTTCTGTACCCCTCGTGCCTCTTTCACACACCTCTTCCCTCTTTCTGCACCCCTCTTGCCTCTTTCTACACCACTGTTCCTTCTTTCTGCACTTCTTTTGTTTCTTTCTGTACATCTCCTGCTTCTTTCTGCACCCCTTGTGCCTCTTTCTGCTCCCCTCTTCCCTCTTTTTGCACCCCTCTTGCCTCTTTCTGCACCCCTCATCCCTCTTTCTGCACCTCTCTTGCCTCTTTCTGCACCCCTGTTCCCTTTTTCTGCATCTCTCTTGTCTGTTTCTGCAACTCTCTTGCCTCTTTCTGCAGTACTCTTGTCTCCTTCTGCACCTCTGTTGCTTCTTTCTGTACTTCTCTTGCCTCTTTCTGCACCCCTCTTGCCTCCTTCTACACCTCTGTTGGTTCTTTCTGCACTGCTCTTGCTTCTTTCTGCACCTCTCTTGCAAATTTCTGTACCCCTTTCTGCAGCACCTCTCTTGCCTCTCTCTGCACCCCTGTTCCCTCTTTCTGTATCCGCTTTTGCCTGTTTCTGCAACTCTCTTGCTTCTTTCAGCGCTTCTCTTGCCTCTTTCTGCACCCCTCTTGTCTCCTTCTGCACCTCTGTTGGTTCTTTCTGCACTGCTCTTGCTTCTTTCTGCACATCTTTTGCCTGTTTCTGTACTTCTCTTGCCTCCTTCTGCACCTGTTTCTTCTGCCTGCAACTCTCTTGCCTCTTGCTGAACCCCTCTTGCCTCTTTCTGCATCTCTCTTGCTTCTTTCCGCACTCCTCTTGCCTCTTTCTGCACCTCTCTTGCCTCTTTCTGCACTTTTCTTGCCTCCTTCTGCACCTCTGTTGCTTCTTTCTGCACCCCTCTTGCCTCTTTCTGCATCTCTGCTGCTTCTTTCTGCACTTCTCTTGCTTCTTTCTGCATCTCTCTTGCTTCTTTCCGCACTCCTCTTGCCTCTTTCTGCACCTCTCTTGCCTCTTTCTGCACTTTTCTTGCCTCCTTCTGCACCTCTGTTGCTTCTTTCTGCACCCCTCTTGCCTCTTTCTGCACCTCTGTTGCTTCTTGCTGCACTTCTCTTGCTTCTTTCTGCATCTCTCTTGCTTCTTTCTGCACTTCTCTTGCCTCTTTCTGCACCCCTCTTGCCTCTTTCTGCACCTTGGTTGATTCTTTATGCACTTCTCTTGCCTCTTTTTGCACCTCTGTTGCTTCTTTCTGCACTTCTCTTGCCTTTTTCTGCACCCCTCTTGCCTCTTTCTGCACCTCTGTTGCTTTTTTCTGCACTTCTCTTGCTTCTTTCTGCACTTCTCTTGCTTCTTTCTGCACTCCTCTTGCCTCTTTCTGCACCCTTCTTCCCTCTTTCTGTACCTCTCATGCCTCTTTCTGCACCCCTGTTCCCTTTTTCTGCGCCTCTCTTGCCTGTTTCTGTAACTCTCTTGCCTCTTTCTTCCATTCTCTTGTATCCTTCTGCACCTCTGTTGCTTCTTTCTGCACCCCTCTTGCCTCCTTCTGCACCTCTGTTGGTTCTTTCTGCACCGCTCTTGCTTCTTTCTGCACCTCTCTTGCAAATTTCTGCACCCCTCTTGTCTCTTTCTGTACCCCTCTTCCCTCTTTTTGCACCTCTCTTGCCTCTCTCTGCACCCTTGTTCCCTCTTCCTGTACCTGTTTTGCCTGTTTCTGCAACTCTCTTGCTTCTTTATGAACTTCTCTCGCCTCTTTCGGTACTCAAATGGGAAGTGCAAGCTGTCAAGTTTAAAGGTCTGCGTGCTCTCGTGACTGAGGTATATGTCTACTTGTATATGTATTCTTACATGTGTTATGCATCTGAAGATGGTAGCTTAAAAAGCGGGTAACATCTCCTTTAGATGTTCAAATCTTCTCAGTTCTGCTCTGTCATTCAGATACACAGGCAGACATGTCATATGTATATTGGTGTTATAGAGCCCCTCAAATATACTATTGAATACCCATGTGCCCTGTATTATGAGCAGAAAGAAATGCATACACATTTTTTACACACATTTACAGAGTATGCTGTTTGAAACACCGGTATTCAAGTGTTTGTATGTTTATTTTCATTTAACGTGTCACTAGGTAAAAGCATAGACACGCATGCATACCTTCACAAACTTGGTCAGACTTACAACAGTGATATGCTTAGGATTGCTATTTTATATTTGGTAGGCCTAACATTCTGAGCAGACGATTAATAGTGAACCTTTAAGAGAAAAATGAGGTTTAAGACATCTTTGGAGAAGGATTAGTGATTAGGGTACTTTGTATCAGTCTGTTGTAAGGTACAGTCAAACTAGGCCTCTTTCTGCACCTCTGTTGATTCTTTCTGCACATCTCTTCCTTCTTTCTTCACCTCTCTTCCTCTTTCTGGACTTCTGTTGCCTCTTTCTGCATTTCTCTTGCTTCTTTCTGCACCTTTCTTCCTCTTTCTGCACCTCTCTTGCCTCTTTATGCACTTCTGTTGCTTCTTTCTGCCCCTTTCTTCCTCTTTCTGCACATGTCCTACCTATTTAGGCATAGCTAGAAATTAGCATTTAAAAAACCTTTGAAATTCCCTGAAAAAACCATAGGTTTCAGGGATATTATAGTTAGAAATTATCATTTAAAAAAGCATAGAAATTCACTGAAAAAACCATAGGTTTCAGGGACGTTATAGTTCAGAAATTAGCATTTAAAAAACCATAGAAATTCACTGAAAAAACACAGGTTTCAGGGACATTATAGTTATTGGACATTTCACTTGTACAAAACCAGAGAAATTCAGCCGTTATAGTAGGTTGAGCTAACTATAACTCGCGCCCCCGTAATGCACTGCTGATGACATCACATATTACATCACTCATGACTAGGCCTGGGCGGTAAATTCCGCTCCGCTCGCGGAATTTGCAGAATTTCGTCAATTCCGCGTTCCGCGGAGAACGCAGAATTGGCAAAAATTCCACGATCCGCGGCGTAGCGGAATTTTTTCCTTGTTCGCGCTTTCAAAATGCGTGTTCTCGCGCGCGGGAGCGACTTACCGGGATCCCTGCGTTTGCCAACGAGTTTTCCTATCCGTTCGTGTGCGCCACGAGATTTGCGTATTTCGGATGACTTACCGGACACGGCACATCGCGATGCACATCGTGACGTGACACTGCAGCGACTCAACAGTCTCTGGAAATACCTTACTTTCTGGGCGTTTCACCCATGAGCTGTCCTAGGACCTTTTTAACGGACTTGCGAAAGGCTCTCTGGTTCAGAGACCTTTACATTATTGCTC
The DNA here is from genome assembly GCA_963921515.1 of Calotriton arnoldi. Classification (NCBI taxonomy): domain Eukaryota; kingdom Metazoa; phylum Chordata; class Amphibia; order Caudata; family Salamandridae; genus Calotriton; species Calotriton arnoldi. Next base: position 816,010 of record CAWUFW010006771.1, read on the forward strand.
TTGGGACCTATTGCTACACTTTTGAGACAGTCCTCCACTACTACTCATGCATTGCCCTGAAGAAGCCCATGTCTGAGCGAAACGCGTTGGCTGTCTATTGGACCACTTGTGTAATAAACGACCGATAAAGACCACAACGCATTTGTCTGATCATTGCTGCTTTATTTTGTACATTGTACTTACCTGATATTTGCTTGTGTTGCCTCTCATCTTCCGTTATTGCAGGAAACACGCATCGCGAGAGGGCGGGACAAGTGAAACAAGATGGCCGCGCCAATTGGCGACCGCATGGGCAAGTTCGCAAGATATTTCCCCCCGAGCACGCAAACAGCGTCCCCGAACAGGAAAAACGCATCGCGAACGGGCGGAACAAGCAATTCCGTGCGCTAGCGGAATTCACCGGAGCTCGCAGAGATTTTTTACCGTTTCGCGGAACTTTGCGTAACGCGACTACGCAAATTACACCCACCCTTACTCATGACATGGTCTGAGACATCACTGATGACATCACTGATGACATCTCAAATGACATCACTGACGACATCACTGATGACATCATCCACGTGATAATGTGATGCACCTCCTCACAGCCTAATATAACCTTTGATACACCCACTCTAAAATACAGACTGCCAATCTCAAAACCATAGACACACCAATACCAGTTACTACATACCCACTCACTGATTCCTAGGTCTGCACACACATCCAATCCCTCATCCATACAGTCACTCATACATGCAGTCCCTCATCAATACAGCCACTATCATATGCACTCATACACCCATACAGACACTCACACACCGCCACTCACCCATAGAGTTACTCACCCAGCTAGTCAGTCATGCAAAGAATCAATCACACTCCCATTTACTCACCTACACATCTATACACACACACCACCTCACTTATTTATACAGATACTAACACATACTTACTCTCTTATACAATCACTGACACAAGCACACACTCATCCATACAGTCACTCTCACAATCACTCACTCTCACATATAATAATTTATATACTCCAACATTTACATATACTGCCTTTCACATATGTAGTTACTCACACATGTACCACTGAGACATCCATTCACTCACCAACACAGCCATACACACACTCACCCATCCATATAGCCCCTCACAGATGCACTCTTGAACCCATACACCCAGTGAATCACACACTCACACATCCATGCAGGGAGTAACACACACCCCACCCACCCACACAGACACTCAGGCACCCATTCAGGTACTCAGACAACCAATCAAAAACCCATATAGACACTCATGGAGCTACTCACCAACCCAAGCAGCCACTTACACACCAACTGACCGACTGATACAGACATTCATACAGATTAGTCAGCCACCCATGTATTAGTAAGACACGTTTGATCACTCACTTAAACTGTCAGTCATGCACCTATTAAATCATCCATTTAGACACTCATACACCCACTCATTCTTCAATACACCTTGGCATACATATATATAAAACATATTTAAACTTTTTAGAAACACTCAGTCACTGGATGATATCAACAGTGATGTCATTTGAGATGTCATCAGTGATGTCACTGACCATGTCATAAATGATGAAATATGTGATGTCATCAGCAGTGCATTGCGGGGGCGCGAGTTATAGTTAGCTCAACTAAGTATAACGGACGAATTTCTCTGGTTTTGTACGAGTGAAATGACCAACTAACTATAACGTCCCTGAAACCTGTGGTTTTTTCAGTGAATATATATATATATATTTTGGTTATTTCATCTAAGGAAATATGTTCTTTATCCTAAACCCCATTATTGATCATGTCATAATAGCTGTGGAATCTTTAAACTTTTAGAGGAATGTTGTGGAGAATTTGCAAACTGGGTTAATTGTAAATGCTGAAGTATTTATTAATAAGTGGGTTATGTTTAAATGTTATGTTTTTATTGTGTTTTTAAGGTATTGAACCAAAATAAACCATATTTGTCTGACTGACTGGCTGATTTAGTACAGAGGGGCTGCAGTTATCCACAGAGTTGTGATGTCACTCTATAAGAAAGCACCATAGGCCACTGGGAAAAACCTAAATGGATATCTCAAATGGTTGAAAAAAATGTTCCAGAATGAATGTTGATCCAACGATGATGCACTATATAGTTGTGCAGGCCTGCTTCTACCTGATTAAAATGGGGCGGAAATCCCGTTTCAGGCACAAAAACCCATGTATGCCTGAACAGGTTTACAAGTTAAGTGCAAATTGTACCTGATGTTACAGCAAACAAATGATGGACGGAATGCTGACAATGCCAACATTCTCCCCCAGTCAAAAGATCTGGGTTAAATCCATCGTTCTTTTGCCCACTACACCACCCCAGTTTGGACCCAGCCATATGCAAATCAGTCTTGACCCAGTGCCCCATGGGAACAGTCCAGACCGAACTGCCTGGCCAGGTCCTGTACCTGACACATGATTTTCCCAATGATTTGCTTTAGGCAAATCCTTCTGTATATTGCAAATGCAAATTACAGGTATTTCTGGTTTGAGGACCCCTGGACTGGGGGAAATTATATGGCGATTGAGCCTCATTGCACTTTAAAGGCATTGCAAATTGTCATGCAATTTACGCAGCACTTGTGTAGTGTTGTTTGTAATATCTATAACAAAGTTTATCCAATAAATAGAAAACGTAAAGATCAGACAGTTCAGATCAATATGAACATTCAGAAACATAATCACAAACAACGATGAGCGATTTTGAAAACCTTTTCCGGATTGTAAAATGGGTTTAGAACATTACAAAAAGTGTTTCGGTGGTCAGAACCCTTCAGATTTACAGATTCTGAGGGTTTGCAACTGTTAAAACACATTAACACATCAGGCCCCAAGTTTCTTTCACGGGCCAGAAAGTTCCACCAATAACAAAAGATGAACCCTATAAGTCCCTTGTCAATAATAAAGCCTGGGCATGCAATCTACCTATAAGTCCATAGTGTAAAATGGGGCATGGAGGGTTAGAGGCCCAGCAGATTTCCTGCTCTTGCATGTGTGCGCTGCTGTGTGCCTCCTGTCTTTAGAAGTAAATTCTCACAATTGGTAATTGACAGACCCTATAAGTCCCTAGTATATAGTAAGGCTAGGAGGTTCAAACTACCTATAAGTACCTAGTATATATTAGGGCATGGAAGTTTAAAGGCCCAGCAGATTTCCTGCACTTGCATGTGTGCCCTTTTGAGTGTCTGCTGTCGTTTTAAAGGCAGCCTGGCTTTGCAGACTGTCTTTAAAAGCAAATTGTGTGCAATCTCGACTTTGGTGGTATGGGCACTTTAAAAGTGATATTCTACCTTTTTTTTTCCTGCACTTGCATGTGTGCCCTTTTGAGTGTCTGCTGTCGTTTTAAAGGCAGCCTGGCTTTGCAGACTGTCTTTAAAAGCAAATTGTGTGCAATCTCGACTTTGGTGGTATGGGCACTTTAAAAGTGATATTCTACCTTTTTTGTACGTAGTAGGCACACTCAAGGTCTCCCCTAGATGTCCCAGGGGTGGGGGGGGGGATGTTACTATAAGCAGGGACTTTATACAAGATAGTTTATATTCCCTGGTGAGGGAAAAAATGCCCATTTCATTTTTACCCATTGTAGATACTGAGGTCCTCATTACGAGTTTGGCGGAGTGGGACCACCCTGCTCCCGCACCGCCAAATCTATGGTTGAACCGCCCGCCAGATTAGGAGTTTTCTCCTGTCTGGCGGGTGGTTCTCTGGCGTTCCCACGGCAGTGCCTATCAAAATAGGCACCGCAATGGGAATGTCAAAATCAGTACCTGCATGGCATGGACTGCTGCTTTCCACTCTGAGCAGGTACTGGGGGCATGCACACAGGGGAGCACAACCTGTTCCCCCCTGCATGCACCCAATGGCCCTGAGGCGATAGGGGGCCCTGTAGGGCCCACTTTGTTTACTCTCTGCCACGGTTTTCATGGCGGGCTCACCTCCATGAAAACCATGGTGGAGAGGAAACTTGTAATATGCTTGCCCGCCAAGCATATTTTGCTGCCTTAAGACCACTGCAACACGGCCAAGGATCTTTGATCCCTGGCAGTTGCAGTGGTCCTAGGGTGGCCCGACGGCCCTGATCATAATAGGTTGGTCAGAAGACCGCCGTGCCCCCGTCGAGTCTGGCGGCCCATGGACTGTCAGACTCACAAGGAGGCCCTTAGGTCCATAGGCTAACATTGCAATATTTTATTAAGGTATAACTATTGCTAGAAAAGGAGTCAAATATCATTCAAGGACTTGAAAGATTGTTATTGATAAAATCAACAACAACTTGGCACTGTTAAATTTGTCATACTGGTGCAGAAGATCTTTCTCTTCTGCAAGCCAAAATCCAGCCTTCTATTGGTCTCTGCTGATTGGTCAGCCTTAAAAGGCTTAGCTAGGCTGCTTTGATTAGGTGATAAGTGGCCTGGCCGGAGCAAAGGTTATCTGATGGAGAGAGCTCTGAAGCTGAGGAGGATGGGTCCTGCAGAGGGGGCTGGGTAAATCCAAATGTGCTCAAAGAGAGAGCAGATTAGTAAGGAATGCCAGGCGTACCTACTCCCACATCCTGTGCCCCAGCCAGATGGAAGGCTTAAGACAGGAATTTGAAGAGGTCAGGGGGAGGAGAGCTAATGGAAATGAGTCACACTGTGGGTTAGTGTAGCTAGCTCTTACTCCTCTGGAGAGAAATCATCCATGTTGGATTTTGGAAGTGCAGTGCTTTGTGGGATAAGAAGATGCCACACTTTGGAGGAAGTTGTCATGCTTTTGGGTGGCACCCACCATCTCTTTTTTTTTTTTATTTCTCTTTTTATTGAGCAGAATATAAAATATAGGAGAAAGCAGTCAACCATAGACATAAATATATATATTATTACAGTTAATGCTGTGCACATTGCCAGTTTATACATTCGGGAGATAGATCAAATAAACTAAAGTACATCTACTAAAGTGCTATCAATCCAGCAAATATGATAGCTGAAGGTCATTTTAACATTAAAAGAAGATAGAAAACATACTAGACAATTCTGATGAATATATTTCTATCAAAGCCAACTTTGAAAAGAGGAAAAATTTAACCATCACATATATGATATGTATTAAAAAAGAGACGATTCTTATAAGCTAAAGTGCAATTGGTATTATTTAAAATGTGATAAAACGAAGGATATATTCATTTGAACAGAGTTCAATACTCATTTCATATAAAAAAATAAAAAAAAGTGCAGATGCCAAAAATAGTATACAAGACATACTAGACAATCCTGATGAATTTGAAAGACAAGTAAAAAACATCACAAGAATTATACAGTTAACAAAGTGGAAATGAAAGTGCAAGTTAATATATTTCCATCAAAACCATCTTTAAAGAAAGGAGCAATATAGCCATCACCTATATTATATGTATTAGAGAAAGAGACATTGCTTATAAACTAAAGTGGAAGTGCAATTGGTGTTCTTAAGATGTCATAGAACGGAGGATATATTGCCACTAAACCTCCTTTCCCAAAAGAAATGCCATAAAATCAACAAAAAAAAAAAGATGCTATCCCTGGAGATCCCTTTCCATTTGATCAAAAAATTGCCAAATTGAAACAAATTTCCTAACAGCTCCCACCCTTTTCACATACACCTCTTCATACCCTCTTACTCGTTTCATTTTCTTATACCACTCTATAAGGGTGGGAATTTTTGTACTTTTCCAATTCTGCAAAATCAGTGAACGTGCCACCAGGAAGGAGATTGATAAAAACATTTCCCCCCTCTTGCTAAAACCTGATTTGGGCTTTGTTTTAGTAGACCAAACAATGCCAGCTCCGGCTCCGGTTGTATATTGCTTCCAAGGGTACGGCTGAGCTCGGCGCACAATTCCGCCCAAAACTGACTCAACCTCGAACATGTGCAGGCAATATGTAGCCAGCCGCCCTCGCCAACCTGGTGGCAATGAAAACACTTATTTTCAACTTCGGGATATATTTTGTGTAAAACATATGGGGTATAATAGGCCATCCATCGGGACAGAAATGCCATCCTTTTAAAATTTGCCGCCCTGAGCGCCTTACTGCCGTATTGGGAGATAACTTGCCATTCTCTAATTGAGAAATTGCAGGACAATTCATTTTTTATCTTTTCAAGAAAATTAGTAACGGCAGGGGGATCCCCTTGATTTTGAAAAACTCTATACCAATTCCCTATACCTCGCAGTTTAGTTCTGAACACGGCAGCAAGGACCGATGAGGTACCAGTGTTACCTGGAGATATATATTTATTTATCAAAGATCTAACCTGGAGGAAACTAAAAAAGAGTAGCCTGCCCTGAATGCCGCATCTAGCCTGAACCTCCTCCCAGGTGACACATCCACCTCCTATTAAGAAATGACCTAATTCTTTAAAACCTTTTAATTCCCAGAGTTTAACCTGGCCATTACGAATAAAGAGGCCCAAACTTCTGGCCTCTATTAAACCCAAATATTCAAATCCCGAAGACTTAGCTTTTTGAGAGAAATTTTTTTGAAGTCTATTAGAAAATTCTTGAAGTGTCTTTTATGGCACCCACCATCTCATTGGACAGAGTTGCCCCCCCTGCTTGTCTCCCCAGAACACTGAATAAATATGTGAGATCTACATAGTATCTCAGATCTGCTGCCTGAAACTACAAGGAGAAGGACTGCCCTGTTGGAATCTGGATCTGCACTCAAAGGCCTGCACTCTGAATGACTGCGCCTGCTGCACAATCTGGTACTACAGCCCTGGGGACTGTGCCTTGCTTCAAGAAGGATTAAAGAGTGGACTCCAGTGGCGGCCGGCATGGCTCACGGGTGGCGGGGCGGGCAGGTCGCTGGGGGGACCGCATGGGAGGGTCACGCATATTTTTTTTAAAACATTAAAAAAAATCAAATAAACTTACCTTTGCGCCAGGTCCTGCGTCTCCGATCCTGCACTTCTCTGTCTCACGCGGAAGCACAACCAGGCCCCACTGACCAATCACAATGCTGCAATGCAGCATTGTGATTGGTCAGGGAGCCTGGGTGCCTAACAATCACAACGCTGCAATGCTGCGTTCTGATTGGTTTTGAGCGTCCTGGTTCAAAGCTCAACCAGGGCATGGGGTCCTTGGCTCGTTCTCCATGCAGGCTGTAATGGAGCCTGAATGGAGAACGGGGAAAGTGTCCCTGACTGTTTAACGGCCCGAGGGGGCTGACCAAACAGTCATTGCGCACTTAGGAGTAGGCAAACCACTCCTCCCCTGCCCAGCTCCGAGAGCAGAGCTGCCCCACCCAGCCGTCCGCAAAGCAGCACGAAGCATAAAATGATAATAACTTAAAGTTATTATCATTTTATGCTTCTTCTTCGCACTGCTTAAAAGCAGTGGGGCGATGCTCCTCTGCCATAGTGGAGGACCCACCAGTGGTGGACTCCCTGCAAGTTACAGGTTAACAGAGCCCACCTGCATCATCTCTACTAAGAGTCCCCATCCTAGAGTGTGTCCAGTGGACTTTTAAGGATTTGGCCGGGTGCATTTTCGGAATTGTAGTCCAGACATCCCAGTGACCATCTATGAGATTCCAGACCTTTGGATTGGTGTTTTGGACACTTGGAACCTACAAGGATACCTTCAGGAAACACCTCCTGAAGTTTGGAGAACTTATGTGAAAAAGCACCATAAGGTGACTGACCCGATGTCAAGAGTCAAGCTGACTACCTTCTACCGCGACCCGGCCTGGATTTCAGGTTCATCCCAAATAAAGCTCCGGAACTCCAGACTTCCAGGATTTGACCGGGGCCTCACAGAAAGTCACGGCCGCGAACCCTCTCTAAATCCAGCTTGCTGTGGAGAATTGAGCGACGTAGGATGAAAAAGCTCCTGAAACGTTTGTAAGTGTGAAGGTAAAATTTGGACAGGGGCCTCCCGCTTACTATATCAGGCTAGGGCTCCATCGTGGTTGGCTTCAAACTTTGACTTTGTCCCGGTCAAGCGCGACCAGATGTCCCAGAGTGACGCTATATGTTTTTAAGCACTATAAAGTGGTTAATATTTAGAAATTCATATCACCGGTTCCCTACATTGGATTTTTGTCATTTTGGTGGCTATTTGTTCATAAAAATATTTTCAATGTTTATAAATTGCTGTGGGATTTTTAGTGTGTGTTGTATCTTACTTGTTTGTTGTATTGGTGTTTTTAAATGCTTTACACTCTTATCTACTAAGTTAGGCCTGACTACTCGTTGTCAGCTACCAAGGGTTGAGCAAGAGAATAATTTCCTAAGACATATACTGGACCCTATACCATGTTGTGGCCTGATTACTAGATGTAGGTGCATACTTACCCCTACCAATAACCCACTTTTCAACACTTGTCAACTGCAAAATGGCATTTTCTATTTCCACTGAATTGCAATTTGGGTTTAGAAATAGATACCAAATTGGTATTTGGAAGGGGTGTGTTGAGGGCATCCTTCCAGATACTGATTCCTTTAGGGATGTTTTAATACTTAACGACCAAAATCCGGTCGAATAATGTTCATTTTTTACTACCTCCTCAAAGGACGTGGTAAGACCTCCGTACCAAAGGCCCCATTCCCATTCCCAATGGTGAATGTTCACAAAACATTTATTATGGAGCCAGCAGTGGTCCATGGGACTACTGCCTGCTACTAAAAAAGGTTTGTGTAGTTTTTCACTTTTTTTTAAAGCATCCGATTTTCCTTTGAGGAAAACGGGCTGCATTTTAAAAAAATGCTTTAATTAAGCAATCACAGACATGGTGGTCTGCTGACCTCAGGAGGCCAACATGCCTGAGGAGGTAGCCAATCTCAGTGGGTCTCAATTTATGACCTACCACATGCATATTAATTAGGTGGATCGAATTGCAAACTAGTACGATTCTGAATTTTGGGAACTGACCTATTAATACATAGGTCGGTTCACAAAATAGAAATGAATTTGATAAAATTCAGTGGACTTTTACTGAATCAATTTTTTTGTACATTCCTGATAAGAAATCGCAAATTGTGAATGGTTAAATGTCACAATTTATGATTTCTTAGCAGGAATCTTTGCGCATGAGGGCCTTGCTATCTAACAGAAGCTTCCAAATCAGTGAAGGTCCTTTTTCTATCAGACACCTACAAGGGGGAGTGTGGGGTGCCTCAGGGCTCTGCATTGAGCCCAACGTTGTTTAACATTTATCTTAAACCTCTCACAGAAATAATCTGTGCCCATGGTTTTACCATGGTAGCCTATGCTGACGACACTGAAATCGTCGTCTCCATGTCACCAGACAACATATCCACCTCCAACAAACTATATACATGATTAGAAGAGGTGGCTACTTGGATGACTGAAAGCTGCCTTCATTTGAATGGGAACAAATCAGAGGTGATGGTGGTGGGAAATAACTCATAACTCTGGGAACAACGTCTATGGCCTCCTTGTCTGGGAGAATCCCCTTCTCCTAAATCTGAGGTGAAGACCTTAGGGTTCATCCAGGACAAGGATCTGAAAGTGATCTAACAAGCCAAGAATGTGGCAGGCATCTGTTTTGGCATGCTGAGATCACTTAGGAAGATAATCAGGTGGCTCCCAATGGATTGTCACAGGATGGTGGTGCAGGGCCTGATCCTGTCATGACTCGACTACCGTAATTCCTTATATCTGGGCAGCCCAGCATATGTTACTGAGATACTGCAGGTGACACAAAATGCAGCAGCATGAGTGCTGCTGGGTACGCCCAGGATGAATTCCACTTGACCAGCCCTCCAACAAATGTATGGGCTACCTATTAAGAAATGCATAAAATTCAAGGCCGGACCTCATGCTTTGCAACTTATCACATCATACAAAGCCCCAAGAGCACTAAGATTGAACAAATCTCTTCCTGCTGGCAGTGCCCAAAATCAAGAGGGTGAGAGGAGGAGGTCAGTCATTTGGATACCTCGTTGCCAAACTTTGAAATTCCCTTCCTGAACAACTTAGCTCCAACAACAATCTACTAAGTTTCAGGAAACAATTAAAAACCCATCTTTTCAGATGATGTTTCAGCTTATCCTACATAGTCTGTTACCACACCCTGTTAATGCAAGGATGCCAGTTCTTCGGTATCTGCTGCGCTTTACAAAATCAATTAACATAACATAACATAACACTAACCCTGAGTTGCGGAATAATGTGCTACGTACTTGTAAAGCGCTTCAATGTATCTTCAGGAATAGTAAGCGCTATATAAATCCAATTACAATACAATGCACTGTAAGCAAACAAAGTATATGTTCACTAAATTATACCATTCTTTAATTTAGCTTTTTTCAAAAAAAAATTCAAATCAGGGTGTGGCTGTAGGAACTGGGAATATAGCCCACTTGTCACCCTTGTCTGTTGTCGTAAGCATGTTCTTCACTGTGTGGATTTTAGTGAGTAGACAGCAATGGAATAAAACATGAGAACTGCAGCACTGGCATCCACTGTCTCCAGTCAATCATATTTGATATATTAAATAGGGATGATAAGATCGCTGTTGTTAGAGAAAATGTACTTACTTTAATTAGTTGAATACAAGTGTGCCTTTATCTTATATTGCCAACCCTAGGGCAGTTTGGGATTTAGTGCTTTGGAACTTCATCTCTTTCAGTTAGTTGAACAGAAAGATCTACAATTTCACTTTAGTATGATTATGTTAGTAATTCTTCATAAAGTGGAAGAGCCTGTATATTGCATGGGAAAAGGACCTCCATCGGACAGGCATGAACTTATCAAGAGCACTGAAGAAGTACAGTATTTCAAAGTTTCGATTTACAAAGTGTTGATTCAAAAAATAATTAGCAGGGGTTCTTCACTACTTTTCTTCAACTTCTGGTTTAAATTCCGTGCTCTTATGCTTATTTAAAAAGAAATGTTTGCTTGTAGGTGTTCACAGGGCATTTTTCCTAGCAAAGTATGTAACCTCCATGAGGTAGTGTTATGTTAAAGTGAGCAATGTACGACAGAGACACTACCTTACAATAAAGCCACTAAATGACAAGCTGTTCTTATATTTTCATCACTGACCGCAAACATATGTAAAGTAGTTAACTAGCACAAAGCCAAAAGGTTGGCAGGTAATGCCAGATCTATTGACTTTGCCAGTGTTCATTTCTTTCTGGGGACACTGTGTACCAGTAGTTGCTGCCTCGGAACGGGGAGGTGGGGCGGGGGAAGGGTGAAAAATAAACCAAAATAAACTTATCTGGGAACACTGCCGCCGCCTCTCCTCCGCCCTTTTCTGTCAGCAGTGCACTGGCAGAACGGAAGCACACAGGTTCCCAGACTCTCCCAGACAATCACAACGCTGCTTTACATCATCCACATGGGTAGACTGGGCATCATCCATAGGGGTAGACTGGCCATCATCCACATGGGTAGACTGGGCATCATCCACAGTGGTAGACTGGGCATCATCCACATGGGAGGACTGGGCATCATCCACAGGGGTAAACTGGGCATCATCATCATGGGTAGACTGCGTATAATCCACAGGGGTGGACAGGGCATCATTCACAAGGGTAAACTGGGCATCATCATCATGGGTAGACTGCGTATAATCCACAGGGGTGGACAGGGCATCATTCACAAGGGTAAACTGGGCATCATCTACATGGGTTGACTGGGCATCATCTACAGTTGTAGACTGTGCATCATCCACATGTGTGGACTGACATCATCCATGGGGTAGACTGGGCAACATCTACATGGGTAGACTGGGCATCATCATCATGGGTAGACTGGGTATAATCCACAGGGGTGGACAGGGCATCATTCACAAGGGTAAACTGGGCATCATCTACATGGGTTGACTGGGCATCATCTACAGTTGTAGACTGTGCATCATCCACATGGGTGGACTGACATCATCCATAGGGGTAGACTGGGCAACATCTACATGGGTCGACTGGGCTTACTACTTTTATGGCTAGTTTACATAAACTGTCAGTGTGGTGCTTATTTACAAAAAAAGTGCTATTTAGCAGCATATCACAAATTGTAAGGGTGTGCTATTGTGCTACATTTCCATTTGTTGTGGTCACTGCTGTTTTGTGGTAGCATGCGTCAATGTTTATATCGTGTCGACATAGAAAACAATCTGAACATGTGACTCAAGTGACATGCCTACTTTCCATCACGCATGAATGCAGATTTGAAAAACCACAATTTACTTGTGTAAATTTCAAAATGAGTTTGCTCACATGAAATGTATAATCAACGAATGTGCATAAAATTATGTACTCTGCAGTTACATCTACCCCTCGTGCAGGTGCAAGGAGTGTGTTAGACAAACATCTTTGTGTATCCCTCATTCACAGGGGGAAAGAACACAGACACGTGGCCTCTTCACATATGTGAGCTCTGACAGGCTTAGGCACACCACAGTGGAACCAATAAGATTCCTGTCTATATTGCAGTCCTTTGTACTCTAATGTTCAAGCATCTCATTAGTGTTGGTAGGTTGTATTTCATTTGAAATGCCATCATTTGCATGTCCACATCCCGTGTAGATGGGCGACACAAGCCTTGCTTAAACGAGAAGGGCCATGTCCGTCCACTCACTTGGATCATCCAGCCACTGAACGCTTAAGCAGCAGGGCCTGCCTAGGAAAGGCTGTCCAGCCATTGTATAGCTAGCCTCCTCCATGCATGCAGGTCTCAATGCGAGTAGGAACGGGTGTGCGGTTAGCATTTCCTCATACTGTTGTGAGGATCAGAGAGTCACTCAGAAATGTGTCAGACAGTTAGAGAATAACTTCCCCTTCCATCCCAGGTTGTGCCAGAAACGAATAGCATCTGTTACCACTCATGCCAAAACCACACGTGGCTTAGCAACGCTGCCAATACCACGACTGTGTCGTTACCGTGAGTTCCATTACAAAGCAAGTCATTACAACGACGTGCTTCAGGGAAGCGCTGGACTTTGGAATAGTTTAAATTACTATTCCAACTCTAGTTGGTGTATTAGCAGGGAAGGTGTTGAACTTAAAATCCAACACCAGTCCAACACTGCACTCCCTAAAGCAAGTTGTGGTAATGGAACTTGTGGTAATGTCCCAGTTGTGGTACTGACTGCGTTGTAAAGGCACTACGATGTAATGCCTGCGTTGTAATAGATGTTTCCCGTCACAAACACCTGCAGTTCAGAACCAAGTTTTACATCTGTGTTGCCAAGTCTCCCCTATTTCTGTCATGTGATAGGGTATTTAGTATGATTACCTTCACAGTGTATGCGTTGAAAAGTGTTCAATAAATCAGTTTTTGTTCTCCATTCATGTACACGTCACTGCAGCCACTGCAGCCTCTGCTGCCAGATTCGTATCTGGCGGCTTCCGCAAACACATCTGTTCCCACCACAGCTTGGGAGGAAGGGCTGTATAGAAAGAAGCCCACTGCCCAATTCACAAAACATTTACCTGGTGTCATCCTGATTGACGCGTGGAAAAATGCTCCAACCATTCATGTAAAATATTTAAATAATTCAGCAGTGCTGGATCTGGGTAGTTTTGCCTGCAGATTTGTCACTTTCCAGTATGTCACTTAAAACTGCGGAACTCAGCAGCGTCCTATATTGTTTGCATTTAAACTTCTCTATTCCAAGAGCAGGCTTGGCAGTCAGTGCCGGGGAGTCTCGGGATTCGTCAGGGAAAGAAACATTTTTAGACATAAGATTTTGGGCATGAAACATTTGCAATATCTTCCCCTTACTTATCTGCACTTCTAAGCTTACACCTAAAAGCCGAAGGGATGGCAAACTCCCCCATTTTTAGTGATTTCTCAAGGAAGGAAGCCTTCGAGTGGGAAAAGATTTTCCATCGCAAAGGAAATAGGAATCAATATTTGTGACAATCCACAAACCTCATTATATGCAATGGCAAGTGGTCCCACATGGAGGGGTTATTCAATCTGGGCATATGCCACGAACGTTACACAAGTTGCAGTGTTCTCTCCCATGTGCTTACCAGTTTTGAGAATCTGATGGTAAGTTATACACCTCTGCACTTGATTTATATCTAGAGATATGTAACTATTACAAATCGTATCTTCAGTACGCGTGTTTTACCCATTTTTTTTTTTTTTTTAAATAACAGGTTCTGCAAATAGATTTTGGATAATGTACTTCCATGTATGGCACTCTAACACACTTAACAAACTGTCACCACAACACTTTACTGTGCAAAGGACATTGGTCAGCTAAACGTTTATGGTATGTGCAATGAACAAGGGAAATATTGTCTGGCAGTATCAAACATTAGCTATGAAAATGTGTCTAAATAAACACAATATTGAAAAGGAAATTCTACATTTAAGACACTATCATCGAATTCTCACTTCCCCTAGATATCTCCACGTATGAACATTGCTTAGGACGTCCGCACTCTAGTGAACTAAAACTGGGAAAAGATTCTCAAAGGCGTTTTTTTAAGAAAGCATGTTTCAGCAGCCTAATATATTTCAACTTAACTGAGAAAAAGAACAGGACATCTTGCAGCTTCAATTTTATGGGAGGGTTCAGCGGGGAACATTTGTTCAAGCGTCTATTAATAGCCAGCTGCTAATTCATCTTCCTCTTTTTGAAAGCCCTCGATAGCTGATGTGGTAATGTGGGGTGACCGCAAAGCGACATCCTGATTCTTACTCTGTTGTTCCGTGCAGTTAGGGCCATTGCTCACTTACACACAGGCTTGTGGTTTGTGGTCATCGCATGACTACAACATCTGTTCATCTTTTGAACTACATTGTTTCTATGTTTCTGAATTTCTTACCACTGATGGGAACAGTTCCTGTCTAAACCAGCGTCTCAGCTGGACCACTTTTGTCATTTGGACAAGCGTGGTACACATGGGATTCATCCTGTGTAAGTGATCCGGGGCTGGTGGCAGGTAAAGCCATGCTTTTTTGAGTGATGATGTGCATTAAGCCCTTCAACAGGCATCAGCCATTGATTTGATGTACTTCTTTAGTAGTGATTTCTCCTTGTTGGGCTGAACTGCGAAGTGTGAGCGTGGTTTAAGCCACAATGGATGTGAATTGCAAAGAATGAGTCTGAATGTATAGAAAATGCAGCCCAGTGCCCCTTGGCTCAAATCAGTTCTCCAAAGCGTGGGCAAAGGTGCATCCAAGGTGACTGTGACCTTCAGCAATTAGAGCAGCTTTAGTGATATTGTTGATGATGTTTTCGGTAATGTGATGTCACCAATGATTCATTGATGATATCACTGTGAAATGTCTTTGAAATCCTGGGTGAGGTCATGAGCAGTGCATTGGCAGAATTATGGGATGCATACTTCACCGTACCTTGTGAATTTGAGTGGTTTCCATGTTTTGGATCAAACTAGAATGTACTTAAGGTGGCTTTTCTAGAGGATTTTCTATGTTTTTGCACAATGTTTTATCATCTGAATAAAGTATCTCTACTTCCCTTCAACAAAGTTTGTAAGCAAATATAAACACATTAAATTCATAATCCTGTGAATGTTTTACGCAGCTTGAACCTTTGTCTCTTGTCGTTCATGTGACATCACTTAATTTCCGGCCACTGCATATGGACCAGAGGTGAAGCATCAACTTGCAGTGCTTCACTAACTGACCGCACCACCTGTATTAAGTCACTGCTGCAAGTACTGCAATCCTCTTCTGGAGGCTATCCACCTATGGATAAATAACAGTATCTTTGTACCATAGTACTGAAACTAGCTTCATGAGCCTCTTCTCCCAAGACTCCTTTGAATTCACCAGGGTTTAGTATTCGATCTTCTAAAGTATGACCTCCTTGCACCATCAGAAGAAACTCTCTGCAGAACACAGGGTACAAGACATCTAGTACCCTCTTCCAAACCTTCACATACAACACATATATTTTACAGGGAAGCAAACAGACTATCTTAGGAAAACTGCAAATGGTGGACCACTCCAAGATCCCTAGCCATGCTTTAGACATGTCAGAGAACAGAAGTGGCACTGGTCAACGTCACATATAATATGCTGTCCTGTCTATATGATGTCCACATGGACCACGTATTCTTCTTGACGTTCCTACAGTCATTGACAAGGTACCCCGCTCCATCCTTCTTCAGTGACTGAAAATGAGAATGAGATTTGTAGCACTGCCTCAGAATGGATCTAGCCCTTCCTCAGAAACCAAGACCAACAAATACAAACTGATCCACTGAATATTTCAAAAACCTTTTCATGTAGCATGTGTCAGGGCTTCCCCCTCCCCCTCCCCCTAGATTAATGCAGCCTTGTACGTTGATGTCACAGAGTTTTGCTGTTCACTCCTCACGTAAGAATGTTCATTTGACCAAGGGTTTACATTGAACATGAAATGTGTGTGAGCTGATCATTCTATACATTGTAGGGCATTCCAAACTATTTTTCAGCATGCTTCTACATAAATATAATTCATTATAAAATATAAACATCTGCTTGCTTAAACCTTTTCTTACACTACAGGTAGACCAAACCACTATGTTACATTTTACAAGATTCCCTTAGCCTTTCCGAAGCATACCATTACTCCAGAATGCTTAATTTCGTGCTATTTGTTTTATTATTTTTTTATAGAAATCAATGAATAACTGAACTGTCTCTCTTGTGAGTTCATATTGTTTTTTCTCTGATCTAGTACAAGAATGCAATGTATTGTTGGCTAAAAAGGGAGACTTGCTGAAGGCATCACATGTGACACGTGGGCTCTTAATACCTATCATTTTGTGATTCCTATTACAAATACAGGTTTCAAGTATAGATTACATAAATTCATTTAAATTACATGTTTTATTTGCAGTCCGAGCTACGATACCACTAAACATTTTAAAATTAATTGATTCGTGCAACTGTAGGTTACCATGGTGATAAAAAAATATTTAATAGAAGTCTCAGACATCACAAACTCTAAAATCATCGTTAATCAATACACATAACGGTCTCCAACTTTTATATACAAGGTCCAAAATCTTAGCTATCTTGGTGCATACCACATTTGGTATGCTTTTTAAGCAAAACATGAAAGTTTGATGAATGCTCCAGACAGAGTTGTCGATAAGGAGGGCTTTCAAATACAGGCACATCAAACCTTCTACTGAAAGACAATCACACAGAATATCTCCAAATTTTTCTTTATTGAAACCACAAAAGTGACATCGCAATTGGATACGCCAATAAAGGTGTGTACTGAAAGCCAGAACATAAGAATTTCTGTTGAATGCCTGCCTGAAAAGATAAGATAGGCATGGTTGTGGATGTAAGGTAATGTAGTTATGACCCTGAACCCATCCTACTGTAGCCACTTGTTCTAAATTGTAATCATGAGCAAAAGCAGCATTTCTGATTTGCTTGCATATTTCCTTCCTTAAAACATTCTCGCTAGAGTAAATCATACTTGACCTATAATTGATTATACAATTTTACAGCCTTTCAAAGTAAAGTGACTTTGGACTAGCCTTCTCAATAAGCTTACCACACAGTTTTGCTTCAATTGATTTATGTTCAGAGACATTTGCAGCATCCAGGTCGTGATAATACAACTTGACAGCCTTATCAAGTCATTTAGCCTAATGCTACCTCACCTAACCCAGGCGTAAATGGCACCTTAGCAACACGTTTGCTAAAACAAAATATGAATGAAAGAGCATCAATTTCAACCATATCAAGAGATGGAGAACAAGATCACCATAGTCAACTGAATATCATCATAAGATGGGGTCAATTTAGCCATAAATACTTTTGAGAAAAGAGGTTGAGAAAATTGCCCTGAGGATGTTGCCATACTGTCTCTTGCTATCAAACATTTTAATTTTAAAGCTTGAAATTGGGGCCTGTTATAACTTAGCATCAAAGGTCATGCTTAGATAATCATATTACAGGATATGTCGAATATATCCTCCTGCAATAGACTACATGAGCTTATTGTCTGCCTTCCCGAACACCATGATTTTGCGATTTATCAAATTCATCATTAACATGTTTTTCTGCACTGCATCAATCTAGCGCTTTCAATGACTGCTGTAGGCCAGTTGGCATAAGGTCTGCCAACATCAGATCCTCTACCAAACGTAGCATCCTTGTGTGAACACTGATAGATTTAGTAGGAAAAGAGTGTACTCGCTCTGATTTACTCATTTAAATCTGCCATATAAAGATTAAATGGATATGGCACAAGCATGCAGCCTTATCTTGGGTGCCGTACAGAATATGAGCTTATGTGGTAACTAAGCTTTGGCCTACTAGTTGTCAGATCGCTTCAGCGACTCTAAAACTACATATCTAGTCCTGGGTTTTCATTTAGGAAGACAATGCATTCTAGTATTGGCTCACTGCAGTGTGAAGCAAATTGACGTGCAAAGAAGTAAAAATGGATTGTTAAAGGAATGTTCAGCAATGGGTAAATAGTGTTTGGGGAATATGGAGTGCTCAGGATATCCTACCTTCATTCTCACTCTCTGCCCTTCTCTGATCTACGGGAAAACCACTGCCCACATCCTAGCTCTTACCTTCTATCTTGTCTCAACTGATGCCGAAGACTCATCACTACCTAGGGTCACCAAAAGCCATGTCTCTAGTGCTGGACTTTTATTTGACGAATCATTCTATCTTGGAGTTTTATGCCTGGTACAATTCTATTAAATATTTTAGAATAACACTCCTAAAAATAAATGATTTGCAAAATAAAAGTCAAGCACTGATAAAGCTGTGTAGTAACAGTGACATAATCATGTGGTTAAATATATCAGAGGCTCAACCCCCACCCCAATTTCTGCTGAAAAGCCCCATTTCGTGTGTAACACCTTCAGCCAGTCTTGAATTTTTATACTATATAATTTTGCTTTGTTGGAGTATGGTGTTAACAGCTAGGGTAAGCAAAGTGTGACTATATAAAAATGCACATGGCCTGGAACCATTTGGAAGATGTCTTCCAACTCCAACACTTTCACAGGGTGTCCTGTACCCCACAGCCGAATAAGGTAGTGGCTCAAAAATTAGAAATTGCAAAGTGCTGTTTGTTAAATGCCATGCCTGACTAAAAAGGCCACGTATGGCATGACATCAATTAGTGTTATGTCCTTGCTCCCAAAACACAACGCTCACCTCCTTCCTCAGTCATTCTTAGCAACATGTTGCAGAGCTCTGAAGTTATCCATGTCCAGCAGTGAGCAGCTCAACTAAACCAGTCTTTGCATTCTAGGAGTTGTAGTCCTAGTTTTATAATGGGACAAACAGACCTAAAAATTATAGTATACAAAAAAGTGGATATGGCGAGCTACCAGCATATGGACCTAGAAAACTTTGAAAGCTCTGATGTAGCTTTGTTTCTGTCTAATTCTGCACCAGACTAGAGGTGGCTGTGCCATGGCAAGCTCGAGCCTAGCTTGAGCCGGATGCCTGGCTGTGGCTCAGCTCAGGGTCCTCTTGGATCCTCGAGCCCAAAGTGAGAGGAGCCTGGCCCCTCCCACAGTGACCTTTCATCCCCCGGTGCCTCCAACTAATCCTACTCCGCATGACAAAGTGCATTGGGCTGATGCAACACAGTGGCATGTTTGCACTCTATTTTTCCTTTTCTATGAACTGTATCTCTCATCTTATTGCCGCCAACAGATGTGAGAGACATTTCAGAAAAAGTGAAAAATAGGTCAGATCTTCAATTGCTTCCACCTACCGACTTTGCAACGGAGGAACGAGCTTTGAATCTCGGCGTCAGCTCAACATCCTGTGATTCTGAGCAACCCACTTAATCTCCCTCTGCCTGAAAAATCGAAGTGACCTTGTGTAATGTAACTGGTGCTCATGTAATGCACTCTGACACCTTCGGGTATGTTAAATTGCAAAAATAAAAGTTAAACGTCTTCAACATTTACTGCCCCTTCTAGGCCTGTGAGGTCAGACATCAGAGAGTCCAATCACGCCAT
The DNA here is from genome assembly GCA_963921515.1 of Calotriton arnoldi. Classification (NCBI taxonomy): domain Eukaryota; kingdom Metazoa; phylum Chordata; class Amphibia; order Caudata; family Salamandridae; genus Calotriton; species Calotriton arnoldi. Next base: position 835,971 of record CAWUFW010006771.1, read on the forward strand.
ATGTGCCTCCTGGGGATGGAGCCTCCAGGCGTCCGCTGACCTATAAAGCCACCTCACGCTCTTTGAGTGCCGGGAGAGTACATGCAGGGCTGGCCTTCGCTAAAATTGCGCTTTGGGTGACTTTAGTGAGTGGGACTTTAATTTTCACAAGTCAGGTCCTCTCCTCCCCCTCACATGAATTATCTATTAGCTGCTAAATTAGAGGTGGAAGGCCATGAAAGGGGGCAATGTCAATAGGGAGAAGGAAGGGAGGAGAGGGGAAAAGCTTCACTACTGTTGTCAGGTAAGAACAACACTTGTCAGGTAATAACAGCACTTCAAAGGCTTTGAAGGCAAAGGGACTTTGATTTTTTTTCTTCTACTCTGCTCTCAGAAGTTAGTAGTAATTTGTTTTTATAATAACACATTTCTGAGTGCTAACAAGTAACTTGATTTTCTCTTTTCTAATTTAACAGCGCTCACTTTGTTGGTGTTAGAAATGGGATTTCTGGTTGGCTAGGGCTTGCGCCTAAGCCAGGCAGAAACCACCACTCTAGTCAGGGCAAGGGGGTTACACGCCGAAGATAGCCCCTGCTCACCCCCTTGGTAGCTTGGCACGAGCAGTCAGGCTTATCCCGGAGGCAATGTGTAAAGCGTTTGCGCAACACACTCACACAGCAGCGACACACTAGGCACACCACAAAAGAAACTCCACACAAGGTTATATAAAAAAATAGCCCTTGTATTACTCATAAAACACATTAGAACGCAATCACATATATACGCTGTGCCACCTGGCACTAGGTATGACTTTACAGGGGATTATATACATTACAGGGCCAATCGGGCTACTGTCATCACCATCATAATACACAGGTAGTGAAAACAACCAGTAACTACTGGTAAAGGTACACTTGGTATAAACATATTCGGCAAACCTATCAGCAACAGTGCAGCACAGTAAACACTTGTAGTACACCTATCATGAGCATCTCCTAGGCGTGAACATCACAACATTACCTAAGACAGCACTCCTACTACCAGCGCCTATGGCTAGATAACAACTCTTCCATTGTGTGTCTGTATGTGTGTGCATGCCTTTCTGCAGTAGCGGTCGGTGGTGGGAGTTCCGCCGGGCGCTGACGTGGGGCGGGGGAGGGAGGGGCAAAGTGGGGGTAGTAAACTACGGATTACGGCTGATTACAGGTAAGTAAACATATAAATAAATAAAACGAAGTTCGTTACACGCGTAACGAACTTCGTTTTATTTATTTATATGTTTACTTACCTGTAATCAGCCATAATCCGTAGCTTACTACCCCCCACCCTGCCCCTCCCCCGCCCCACGTCAGCGCCCGGCGGAACTCCCACCACCGACCGCTACTGCCTTTCTGTTTGTAAGATCTGCTGCAACGCCTCTCCCGATACTCCCACTCCCCGAGAATGAATGCTCCTTACTAGAGGAGGGATGACAACACCCCGCCTATCACACCTCCCATGCAGACTTCATGTTGTATCCATAAGTCCATCCTCATTTTACCTTTTTCCGCCCAGCGATCTGATGCCCATAATTGCCAAGTTTCTCAGGTCCATATCTGACTGGTTATTCCAATCCCGTTTTTTTTTCTTAGACTTCTGGGACTTGTAGTCCTGGTTTTATACTGGGTTAAGTAAGATTGCAAGTCCCAGAATTCTAAGAAAAAAACGGGACTGGCCTAGCTAGTCATGCATGATGCCACCCCTCACCCAACCACGCCCCTCACAAAATGCACAAAGAAACCTTTTCGCTATGAAAAAGCAAGACTATTCTTTTTGTTTGGGTCAGTATGATTGCTTAGCAAAGAGTGGCGACGCCCCCGACGTTGTTGTGCTGTTGCTGGTCAGTTTTCCAGCGCATGAAAACATTCAGTAACCTAACAAGGCCAGTTCTAAACAATGGCCATATCTTGAGGCCTGCATTGTACCGCATATGCTTTTAACCAGAACAACGAAATGTACCCTTACCTTTTCCGGACATCACTGTGGCAGTCCCATCTTCTGGATTCCCTCCTTCGTGCGGTCCATGTTCTGTAATCCGTTTGCGTTTTCAGAGTAGTCTTAACACAACAAATTTCTCCTCCTCGGCCAATACTTTCGCAGCTGAAAAAATCTTCTTTCACGAGCAGTGTATAGATCAGGCTATTGGAACTCACCGAATAATTGGAATGATGTCGCTTTTTTTTCTTTTCTAAACGCTCTCACTAATAACTTATGTCAAAAACGAATTTTAAAACACCAACTAATGTACCTCGCTGTTGTTTTCTTGCATCCAGAGTGTGGTGTTGGTGGAATGGTATTTTCCCTCCCCTCTTTTGTCTAAGCGAGGCCAAACACTGCTAAAAACATCCAGCCAGCTCCGTACAATAGGGCCCTGGAGTGTCAGAATGCAGACGCCATGCAACTTGCTGACTAACTTTGCTCTGTGTTATTTACCAAACTGCACAAAGAAAATGCTGTCCGTTGAAATCACATTTGAAAACTCTTTTCACAGAAAGTAAGTGAACAAACGGCCTCATGTCCCAAGCTGTGGTCACATCCCCGTGATGCCCAGTGATAACTGTGGGGCCTGGAACCGACTGACACCATCGTTAGTCACTGCACTGGTTGGCACTTTTTGTAAACAACTTGTCTGTGCGTGGAGCGAGACAGTAGAAAAGTTTAGTGCCTCTTCCTGAGTTGTTATGTCATTGTTTCCTTTTGAAATGTATAAATGCAGCCTTTGTTAAAGCATGTTTTCTTCCCAATATTCATATAAGGAGTTAGGGAAACAATTATATTCCTATGTTTGATTGCTCTGTTCTCATCTGATTTTTGTGTATTTTATAGATTTGTGTATAATTACATTTGTGTTAGCATGGGCGAAATGTAAGACCTAATAAAATCAAGGCACACCTCAATCAGCCATAATGTGAAGTTAAAATACAAAACATGCTAACTTCAAAAGGAACAGAAAATAAGACATGGGTGAAATCTCAGCTCAGACTTGTGCAATTTGTAGGTCTAGCTTGACAGCGCAGCTATTTCCTGACGCTATGTGAAACAGAAAATTCGTTTTCAGAAGTACTACACAGAGAGGGGCTTAGGTTCCCTCCACAAGTTGGTTTCTATAAGTACATCATTTGATCAGGCAGAAGTTCCCTAATTCCTCTGAAAAAGCCAATCAGCAGGGCTATAGACCTGATCAATTTGTTATGACAGATGCAATAACGCCCCCAACGTATTTATTGTCAAAAGCATACCTTAACGTCAAAAGGAATTTAAAGTGGATTGTTATAACTCAGTATAAAATCCTGCAGAAGGGTATTTTGTTACATGGAATCTCATAGATTACCGTAGTGGGTAGAGGTTTTGGCTAAAATTTTTCCCTTGCTATTAATTTTCGCTTTAGTTTCGCGCCTCTTCCTCCCTTCACTTTCTTGCCCCACACTTCTCTCCCCCATATTGTTTTCAACCTGTCTATACTACTATCACGGTCCTATATATATTTTCTTCTCTCCCTCTTTTTCTACTCTTTCTTTCTCCTTTAACTTACTTCTCCTTTTTCCTTCCCATCCGAACCTGTTACACTTCATTCTATACCTCCGGTGATGAATGTATACACCTGCTCTGTTGCATCTCTGTAAATATGTATCCAATATTGGTTGCCGTATTATTATGTTTGTTTTTTCCCGAATGTGCAGCCCTGAGGAAGCCCCAGGCCAGAAGGCAAACGTGAGGGGCAAAACACGTGTTGGCTGTTTAATGTTTCTTTTTGTTTTGGGGATCTATGACCCGTCTCAGCTGTGCATGACTCGGAATCCTCAAAAGAGTCAAGCATCATAATACTGTTCAAGAAAGCAATACATTGGAATTGTTTCCACAAAAAGAGTGAATACTTTGACTTGTTCTGGCACATCCTAAAGCTAAGTACCAATAATGGGGAAGGGGTCTCCCATTGTCGAGAACAAGTGAACCACACCCTATATGCTCTATTAATGCAGGATTGCTAAGGATCTGGACCCACTATCCCCCACTCTCTGACCACTTAGAGGTTTTGGTGTTGGTTGTCCTCTTTGATAAATCGCGGAGTAGGATATTTGCACTATGATGAACCACATGAGTCCTCTTAAGCGGCATTGTACTTCAACATGCTTTTATTTGATTTTTTTCACAATACAGCTATTTGAGACATGGACCCCATTGATTAAAAACAAATGCCCAGAAACGTCAGTATATACTTGCAGTGTATGCAGGAAACATCAATTGCCTGGCCCTCCCCCTTTTCTGACATTGGGCTAATGAATGTCTTGGAGCATTACGGTCAATTGATCAGTCTCTGTAGCGCATGTTCTTAGGAGTGGTGGGGACTCTGTGTCAAGCATCAAGCAAGAGTTGCCAATTTGTTACCTGAGTATGTGCGGGGTTACACTTCGATTATGACAATTTGAGTTTTGTCCTCCAATGGGGCACAATCACTGGGAGTTTTAGAAGCCTATGCAATTGGATTGGTTATGTCAGCAGACATAACCTTCTGTATTTTTGAGAAGTAGTTCAGCAGGGGTTTCCAGCTTGCTGTGAATATTTGCTTACCACTGGCATGACCTACCCGGTAAGTCCCTAGTAGATAATAGGGTAGGAGTATTAAAACTACCTATAAGTCCGTAGTATATAATAGGGCATGGCAATTTAGAAGGCCAGCAGCTCTTTATGCACTTGCATGTGTGCACTGCTGAGCGCCTGAGGTCATTTTAAAAGCAGCCCTGCCTTTCAGCACTGTTTTTAAAAGTAAATTAACTGCAAATTCGATTTTGGTGGAAGGGGCACTTAAAAAGTGATATTCTATAATATTCTTGCATGGTCAGTACCCCCAGGGTCTTCCCTAGGTGTCCCAGGGGTGGGGGTCAGGTAAATATGAACAGGGTCCTTATAAAAGATGTTTATATGCCCTTGGGATAGATAAATTGCACATTTCACTTCCCCCATTGTAGTAAAGTGCCTCCTAAAATCGACTTTGGTGCTAGGAGTATCTGGAGTGAGGATCTACATTATTGTTGCATGTTCAGGACCAACAAGGTCTCCCCTAGGTGTCCCAGGGGTGTGAGTCATGTAACTATAAGCAGGGCCCTTATAAAAGATGTTTTATGTGCCCTGATGATGGAGAAATTGCACATGGCAGTTTCCCCATTGTACATGCCTAGCCCTATAGGATAACATTGCAACAGTTTACGAATGCATAGATATTGCTAGGAATTGAATAAATATCATTCAAAGGCTTAGAAGAATGGCATTGATAAATCCAATAATATGCCATTTCTGAATTTGTTCTAAAATATACAGAAAATAAGTTATATGACTTTCTTGTCTTTAAGCCAATTTTCAGCCTTCCTACAGTTATCCCTGATTGGCCAGAGTTAACAGGATTAACCAGGCTGTTTTGATGAAGTGATGACTATCTGCTAGAGAGGGCTCTGCTACAGAGGAATGCCAGAGCAAGGGGAGGGGGTCGTAAAGCATGAAGCTTCAAAGGAGGAATAGGACAGGCAGGGAATGCCAGGCCTATCTACCCCCATCCCCTATGAACCAACCAGATAGGGGGCTTAAGGAAGGAATCTGCAGATGTTAGGGGGTGGAGAGCTATGGATATGAGCCATTCTGTGAGTTGGTTTAGTTAGCTCTTCATGTGCTTCTGTTCTTTCAGCCATGTTGAATTATGGAGGAATAGGGATTTCTGGGAGAGGATTATGCCACACTTTGGAGGAAGTAGTCATTCTCTGCAGTGTTGCCCTGCATCTCATTGGACAGGAGTTCTCTCCTGCTTGACCCCAGATAACACCGAATAAATATGTGAGAGGTGAAGAGCCACTCAGATCTGCTGCTTAAAACTAAGAGAAGAAGAAGGATTGCCATGCTGGAAACTTGATTTACACCACCAGACCCTGCATTCTGACTGACTGAGCCTGCTGCACTGTCTGGAACTACAGCCCTGTGGATGTACCTTGCTTCTAAAGGATTAAAGAGTGGACTCCTGGCAAGCTACAGGTTAACAGAGCTCACCTGCATCATCACCACCAAGAGTCCTCTGCCTGGAGTGCATCCAGTGGACATTTGAGGGATTTATCAAGGTGCTTTGTGAAAATTGTGGTCCCAAACTTTCAAGGCACATCTTGGAGCTTCCAGACCCTTGGATTGTGTTTGGGACCCGTTGGATCCTCAAGAGAAACTTAAGGAAGAAGTTCCAGAAGTTTGAAGCAACGTTGGAAAAAGCTCCATAGAATGATCAACTCCACCGTAAGATCCAAGCTGGCCACCTTCAGCCACGACCTGGTCCGGATTCCAGGATCGTCCTGCTGAAGAGCTCTGAAGGTCCGACTTCCACAGTTTGACCAGGAGCTCCCTGAAAGTCAAGCCGGCGAACCCTCACCGAATCTGGACTGGTGAAGTGCAGCGAGGGCCCTCAGAAGAAAAAGCGCGAAGGTGAAATTTTGACCTGGGCCTCCCGCTTAGTGTATCTGAGCAGGGCTCCATCACGGTTGGCCTGAAAGTTTGACTTTGTCCCGGTCAAGCGGAACCAGATGTCCCAGAGTGGCGCTATAGGTTTCGAAGTGCTAGAAAGTGTTTAATCTTTAAAAATTCATATCTCCGAATCCCTACATTGGATATTTGTCATTTTGGTGACATTTTAAAGATAAAAATACTTTCTATTTTTATACATTGGTATGGGATTTTTATTATGTGTTGTGTCTTAATTATTTACTGAATTGTTTTTTTAAAATGTTTTACATACCTGTCTCCTAAGTTAAGCCGGACTGCTCGCAGCCAAGCTGCTAAGGGTTGAGCACAGAAATAATTTATTGGGACATATACTGGACCCTAGACTGTGTTGGCCGCCTTATTGTCAGTGGTAAATGCATATTTACCACTACTAATAACCCACTTTCCAAAATGTATGTAAGTATTGAATGGGCTGTTCCATTGCTAAGAGGTGCCACAATGGTTGAAGCCCACACAGCAATCAGTGGGGGCCCTCCTTTTTCAAAATGAGTGCTGTGAGTTGTCTCACTGCTCTTAATATGTGGAAAGGTTAGTGCCCAATGGCACAGAACACTAAAAAGTGGGCCTATTGACTTTATTAAGGGGTCAGCATATTAACAAATATAAAGCAGACCTATTATCTTTGTCAAAAACTCACCAGTAATTTTAGTTAAATGTACATATATGTACATTATAGAAATTCACACATTGCAATGTATAATATAAGTGAATATCATATTTTTTTGATAAATTCCACAATATACACTTTGTTGGAGGTGGTGATGAGAGCCCAAGGACACGTGGCCCCATTTGGCTCACCAGCTAGCACCCATTGTAGTGCTGGCGGGACCCAGCACCATTCTCCTTTGCTGCCACCCAGGTGGGAGCAGCTGATTTCAATACACCTAGGGCGGGTGCAAATCTGTGTTTTCTTCCTAGGATAGTGCGGACATGGTATGCCTGCACTCTCCCAGGCAGAAAACAGCAGTATCCTGGGGTAAAGAGTCCAGAAGACACTGCTTAGATCTGGCCCCGGGGTTTGGGGTTTCCTGGCTGATTTGCAGCATGGGAGGGAAGCTGCAGGACCACCCGCTGCTAATTTGGAAATGCCCCTTGGATGAGGTCACCGGAGCCTCATTGTGACACAGGGAGGGGGGCCCACACCACGTCAAATTTTAAAATTATGGCGGTCCCCGGGGCTAAAATCAGCTTGGACAATGCACCTTCTCCCCATATTTAAAAATATCAAGATGGTTTGACCCCGGGGCCCTGACCAACCCTGTAGGTCACTTATTAAAAAGAAAAGAAAGAGGTAGCATTTTGTTTTTTTCTGACTGCGATCCCACAGGGGATCTATAGAATTGGGGCAAAAAACCCATTTTATTTTACATTTGGCCCCAGGAGGAGTCGTTATGGGATCCCCCCAAAAGGGCTAAGAGAACAAGGTATCCCTTCCCTGCCCCCTATATTTACAAAAAAAGTTTTTTCAGGATAGAGGACTACATTTCCTGGCCCTTTAATGGTGACTGCAACATTGCAGCCAACCAATTAGAGTGCACCCTTTGAAGAAGCCCCTTCATCCAATCAGAAGGCCTAAATGTCTGCATTTCAGCTCAGCAGTCCAGATATACAAAGATTTAAACCTTAATTTCCCAAAAATGAAACAAAATTTGGCAAAAAGCTAGATCTTGGTTTAGAAAGCGTGCTTTTTATGACTTGGTGTAAATCCGTTCAGTAGCTTTTGAGCATTTTGCATATTTCATGCTGCAGAGATCTGCTGAGCCAACAGATCGCAGATGAGATCTGATTACCTGCAACCACATCAACAACGATGTGGCGCCACCCATCTTAGGACTCAGAACTGAGTACTGAGTTCAAGGAAGGGGATAAAATATGATATAAGGGGGCAAGATAGGGATAGCCTTACCCCCTATACCTGGCGGGGTTGTTCAAGAGGGGCCATACACATGTACTTTTAAAAAACTTTGGCACAAATTTGCAGTGGATTTGCAAATCTGCAGCAATTTCTTTTTTTTAAAAGTGTGGGCTCATGCATATGTAAAAAATGAATCCGCAGAGGTGGGACGAGCCAGGGTGGTGCAAGTGATTTTAAGAGGAGGGAGACATGCATCCCTCTTCTTGAGCCTATTCAGGCCTTGCAGATTTCATCCCCCGGGGCCATTTATCATTTTTAAGAGGAGGGGGCATGCAGCTCTCCCCAAGCCTGTTCAGGTCCTGGGGACTACATTCCCTTGGGCTGAATTTATTTAAAAAGTGAGGGGGGCACTATGTCCCTCCCCCAGCCAATATCGGCCCCAGGGACCCATCTCCTAGGGCAAGATACTTAACAGTGTCCCGGGGAGCCCACCCACGGGACACTGTGGTTCCCTGCCTGGTAGAGTGAAGTCATACCCTACCCGTACTCTCCCAGGCAGGGAACCGAACTTAACTCCCTCCCAGGCGAGAGCAGTTAAAAAATGTTCCTCCTGCCTAGGCTAGAGTTAAGGAGAGGTGCCGGCTCCTGCCAGCACCCTTTACGGTGCTGGCTGGGGAGCCAACTGGGGCTGCACAGACCTTGGGGCTCCCCTCCAGCCCCTAACATAGTTGGAATAATGGGCAACCCTGGAGACATCGGGGCACCCACCAAAATGTTTTAAAACGTTCTGGCTCCTGCAAGAGAATCCAGCTAGGGCTATGGCCCCTGGGGCTTGCCCGCAGCCCTCAACAAAAGTGTAGCTGGGGGTACCCATGGTGGGCACTCACAAAAAATAAAAATCCTGTCGTACCCACTAAGGCTGCCAGCTGGGGTGCTACCTGAGGCTGTGAGGGGCCTGGGCCTCCCCCGCGCAGCCACAAACAACATTTAAAATGTGTGTGTCCCAGTGTCCTGGGTGGGCACCAGGACACCCATGAAAATATATATAAAAAAAAAATTAAATGAGTGGCAGGAACAGCTCATTTATTATTCATTGCACCTTGAAGGAGCACCCCATAATACCACATGAGGGCTCTTTACACTTTTTTGGAGCGGTGATGTCCCTTGAAGGGGCAGGGTCACCACCAAAGCCCTGCAGGCAAGATCACTGCCTGGCTGTGCACCCAACCCCACGCTGTGCATGGGCAACAGTTGCACACATTCAGGTAGAGCGCTTCCAAGGACTTGGGTAGAGGGTTGGTCATCCTCCCAGGCCCTGTGCTCAACCCCATGCCGTTGACGGCCGAAGGTGGTGTGTGTCATGGGGTTGCCTGCCTGTGAAGAGTTTGGATGCAGAGCCTGGCCACAGATCAGAACCTGCGGCCAACCCCGCACTACCAAAGGCTGTGCGTGGAATTGGGTTGCCATTTCGTATGATATATGACATTCAAAATCCCAGCAATTCATAAAAAAAAAAAAAATGTTAACGTGACATTATAGTTAGGTATAGTAATAATAGCTCACTTTGCATTAAAAAAAACTTAGAAATTCACTGAAAAAGCTAAAGGTTTAACGGTCGTTATAGTTAGGCCGAAATGTCAGTTAAAACATACTGCTATAACCAAACAAAACCGCTGTAATTCACCATTTATAGCTATCTAAAGTATCTATAACTCATTCCCTAACCTAAATATAACTCATGCTCTGCCATGCACAGTGTTGTCATCAATGATTTGAGAGGATGTGGCATAACGGCCAGTGCTGTTAACTGTGGAACTGGGGAACTAGGCTTGAGTCTTGACATCAGCTCAACATTCTATGATTCTGGGCTAATCAATTAATCTTCCTGTGCGTAAAAAAAAAAAAAATATTTCCTTGTGTAATGTGCTCATGTAAAGCGCTCCAATACCTTCAGGTCGAGTTTGTTCTACATAAAACTGGGGGGAAAAAAATTATGTCACTTCAGATCCTGCAGTGATATTTTCAATGATGTCATAGAACATGTAATGGGCAATGTAATATGGGAGGTAATTAATAGTGCAATTATTTTTGGCACAAATCCCTGTCTGCCAAGAAGGTAGAGCTTTGCTTGAAAACCCATGGGTGGCAGCGAGGGATTCCCTATGTACCACCCGTAGGATGCACCTTGACTCAAAGACAAGTGGTAACTTCTAAGACAGAGTTTGAATCAGGAGGGGGAGAGTTCAGTAGGCTCAAGAGGGGTTTGGGCAGATGAACGAGAGAGGTAAGCAAGGTACAGAGAGAAAAACTGGGGTACGAGATTAAGCATAAAACGTACTGCAAAAATTACTGGAAACTGAAATGGCCACCACAGGACAAAGTATTCAATTTAATATATTTAATATATTTTACATGTTGTCTCTGGAATAAAAAGCCAATACAATACTTTGAAATGGATTTTTGAATTGTTTTGTTTTCTGTCCTCTATGTCTAGCTAAATTGGCTACAATGCTGGGGCGGGCGCAAAGACGTTGCTTCCTTGCTGAAGTGATATTTTATTATCTATCCCCTGCCATGAGGAAAACATTCACCACATGGGACTAGCTGTGTTAAGGAAAGTGTATTATTGATCCGGGTATGGATGCACACAGCGTTTGCTTAAATACCCCTCACACACCAAAAGGGCCCTTGGTGTCATGCTTCATCATAGGGGTCTTCCCGTCCCGCTGCGGGACGGGGCGTGCTACGACCTACGACTACGCGGGAGCACTGTTATGGGGTAGTGAGAGGAGGGGTCGGGAGTGAATATGGGTAAGTGATTTAAAAAGGACCTGGCCTCATGCACTTAAAAGAAACTTTAATAGGTGATCACGGAGCCGCGGGTTGGCGTTATTTCGAGGCGAGATTGAGTCGACCATATCAACTACGTTTGGCGACATTCTTCCACACCCGTTACAAGAGGCTCAAGGAGCTTTATCTCCTACATTACATAATTAACATTTACATGGTACTATTAGGTATCGTATAAAGTGCATATAATTCATGCACTTTTCATTTTTATCACTTTTTTGTATATAGCACACCCATTTGGGAAATTCAACATAGTGGATACTGAGGGGATCTTCTTAGTCCTGATGAAGAAGCTTTGCTTCGAAACATGTTGACTTTATAGGAGCAGCCGCACATTATTGGCAGGACATCTCCGCATCACCTTTTTAACAGGCCCAGCCTCGACGACCTATTAAAGTTTCTTTTAAGTCCATGAGGCCAGGTCCTTTTTAAATCACTTACCCATATTCACTCCCGACCCCTCCTCTCACTACCCCATCACTACACATAGTATTGTTAATAACAGTGCTCCCACGTAGTCGTAGGTCGTAGCACGCCCCGTCCCGCAGCGGGACGGGAAGACCCCTATGATGAAGCATGACACCAAGGGCCCTTTTGGTGTGTGAGGGGTATTTAAGCAAACGCTGTGTGCATCCATACCCGGATGAATAATATACTTTCCTTAACACAGCTAGTCCCATGTGGTGGATTTCTTTGATTTATTTATTAAGTACTAGAGGAGGATATATCCGCCATAGTGTCCGTGTATGACACTACCTCTTCACTCCCTCGTTTTGTTATATAAAGCTATGAGGAAAACATTGTCAGCTTGTGTGGGTAATCTGGATCCCATGCATGTGGTGCCCTTAGCAGCTGAATAATGCAGCCTCCAATGGCAATGTTCAAGATGACACTAAATGCTACTGAAACAGTCTCTCCCCCAACCCAAGCATACAGCTTTGGGACACCAGAGGACAGAACATAGATAATGACACTTTTTTTTTTACCTGCGCTGTTGCACTCCACTCCCTGGTGCTCAAAATCATCTACCCCTTTCATACCAACCAGTCTCTTCTCCTGAGGAACTGAACTTGCTGTCATTAACCTCTGACACCCAAATGTAGTTCTATCAATTGCGACTCTCGGACATCCGCGTTCCTGTGTCTCAACAAATACCGAATTGCACTTGAGACGTTCACCAGCCCGAAATACTACTGGATTGTGATTTCTTCTCTAGTTAACTCTGCCCCCCACTCTTGACTCGCCGCTATTCCCTTCTTGAGGACTTAAATGGTAGACCAATATTTAGCACTGCCTCTAACTTTATGCTCCCCAGTGATGCACTCATAAATGCAAACTCTATAAACTTCAGGGCACGTTTATAAATATTTCAGGCAGCGCATCGCAGCATGTCGCCTTGCTGCGCTGCATTAAAGGGCAGGAATGCACTGTATTTAACATAATAATTCCTGTCCTTTCCTTGCGCTAGGCCCCTTTTGGCTGCCTAGTATCAACGCAGGCACCCTTGCTCCGTGGTGCAAGGGAGCCTGAGTTGCAGACTGGATTGTTTTTGTGCAGGAAGGAGTACCTTCCTGCACAAGAACAATCCTCTAAGGTATTTTCCTTTGCATGGCGCAAGGGCGAGTAAACTACTTGATAAATATGCCCCTTGGTGCCAAATTTATCATAGTGTAGCATTGCCTTTGCACCATGCAACGGGGTGCAAAGGTGATGCAACATTAAAGTGAGATTTATCAAGCCACTCAAGGCCACTTTGCGTGGCCCTGAGTGGCTTGCTAAATCTAGAGCAACGCTTCGCAAATCATTGTGCTGCGTTACTCTGCCCTAGGGAGGCGTTCCATGGGTGGAGCTTGGGTGTTCCCACGCATTCACCCATGGATTATGGCGCATTCCCAGATTTACCATTAGTGGTAGACCTGGGAATGCGTCAATATGCTATGCCTCCCCAGTTGAGGCTTAATGCAGAGAAATATCTTTATTTGTCCTTGTTTTATCCTTTTTCTATGTGTGCTGCATTATGCAGCACACATAGAAAGAGGAAAATACCTCAGAGGATTGTATTTGTGCAGGAAGGTTTCTGCACAAAAACAATCCTGTCTAAAATGTAGACACCCTTGCACCACGGCGCAAAGGTGTCTGCATTAACGCTAGGCAGCCCATTGTGTGCCAGCGCAAGGAAAGGACAGGAATGTGCTGTATGCTAAATACAGCGCATTCCTGCCCTTTCACGCAGTGCAGCAAGGTGGCTTGGTGCATTGCACTGCGTGAAATTTTGATAAATATGCCCCTTATGTTGGTCATCTTTATTTCACTGCAACCTATCATGCCTGCACATTGTAATACCCTTGTCAAATATCTTTTTTCAAACCTGCTATACCTCTTACGTTTTACATGATTGTATACGTTCAGATGAAAATAAGCAATATATATTAGTGCACTTAAACAATCATTGATGGCTTGGCTTGATATACTTCATTTTCAATCAATATATAACTTTTATGCCTTTCTTTGAATGATTTTGTCATAGAAAAATTAAATTGTGTTTTGTTAGTTTGTCCACAAGATGTCCCCATTGTTTCAAACATCCGTTTGTTCTTACATTTCCTTTGACAGGGACCATAAAAAAAGCATACCTTCTTTATGGAACAACGTACTTGCTATCCTTGCTTACATTTGTGTCCTTTTTAAGTTAGATCATGAAACACATCAGAAAAAAAAGATTTTTGCACAGTACATAATTAGGCGATGTTTGCATGCCTCTTCAGGATGGGGTTGTTGAACATGGGAGACTAAACTTTATGCTTTAACTTTCCTTCATGAAAAGTGAAGTTCTCAGAGGGTTACATTTACAAGCCTCTTGCGTCACCAGAGAGCCACTTTTTTTGACTCTCCGGTGACGCACACTGCAGGCCCATATCTACAAGGCCAGGCAAAGCCACCCTGTGTGGCTTTTCATGGCCTTGTAGATAAGGTGTAAGGCCACGCAGCGCAAGTCGCACTGCATTGCCTGGCATTGCAGCAGGAAGGCGTGCCATGGGTGTTGCTGTAGGTGTTCCCACGCAACACCCATGGATTTTGACACTGTCCCAGATTTACAGCATAGTGTGAGTCTGGGGCAGCACCAAAAACGTATGCCTCCCCAGGCCAGGCGTAACGAGGAGAAATGTTTACATTTTGATTAAATTTCTTGTAGTTTCTCTTTTCAGGTGTGCTGCATTCTGCATCACACATATAAATAGGAAAACACCATTCTTGAATGTTATTTTGCAGGAAGGTGCCCCTTCCTGCACAAAAACAATCATCCCAACAACACGGACACCCTTGCACCATGGTGCAAGGGTGCCTGCGTTGGAGCACGGCTGCAATTTTTGCGCCGGTGCCGGCTGAAAGGACAGGAATGCACTGTATCTTGTAAATACAGTGCATTTCTGTCCTTTTGAATTGGTGTAGGGCAGCATAAGAAAATGACTTGCGGCGCTGCTCTACGCCAATTCTTTGTAAAATGTTTTTATTTCTCCTAACGCTTCTCAAATTGACAATGTGCTGCACTGTACAGCACTGTACGGCACAAATACAATGTGAAAAAATGCAAACGATCCACAGCACATTGGTGACACCAAGCGGGTTTCATCTCTTAAACCCACCCCTTCCTGTAGAAATCTGCAATGCTCAGCATTTAAAGCCCTGTGTCTTCCAGATGTTGCTGACATATTCAATCCCCTCAAAGTCCCTTCTTATGACGATATTCTGGGGATTCTCTGTTACCCCTACTTGCCATGGTCAATGCCTCACTCACTCAATGCATCTTCCCAGAAGCTTTAAGAAAGGCCAGATCCTCCCACTCTTAAAGAAACCCACACTTGAACCTGGTGACCTTGCCAACTACCAGCACATCATTAACCTTTAATTCATTGGAAAAAAAATTGAACGAGCAATGAATGTTCAACTTCAAGATCATATCAATCTTAACCATCTCCTGCAGGACTACCAGTCTTGCTCAGATCATGCTGCAGATCGCAGAATGCTACCTTTCAAATTGTAAATGATGCACTCTTGATCACTGATGAAGATGACCCCTGTCTCTTGATTTTGCTGTACCTCTCAGCTGCCTTCAACACAGTCGACCATACCACCATCATACAATCCTTGGAATCTCAAATGGGTCTCACAGATAATGTCTTTCAATGGTTCTCCTCCTACCTTTCCAACTGACACCAGTTTGTTCACATGAGGGCCTACAGCTCACAAAAGAACTCTATCACTGATGGAGTCCCCCACGGTTCCATACTGTATCCTTTCATCTTCAAACCTTACATGGAATCACTTGGTGCTCGACTCACAGGAATAGCATCAAGATTCAACAATATGCTGAAAATACACAACCCCATTTGAAAGTTTCCCCCGTTTTAGAGACCCAACGCCTCAAACATAGCTTGCACATCATCCAGACTTGAATGTCCAATGCCTACCTAAAACCCAATCCAACCAAAACAGAATTCCAGTTATTTTGCCAAGAACAACAAACAAGATACAGTACAAACCCAGCTCAATGGCATGAACCGTGATGGCTTTGAACTCCAAATTTCACCAAATGCCAAAACACTTGGGGGCATATTTATGAGATACTTACCTTGTGTTTGCACCATGCAACGTGGTACATGTGCGATGCAAACCTCTATGACAGATTTATGACGCCACACAAAGCCACATTGCGTGCTCTGAGTGGCTTCATAAATCTGGAGTCCTGCAATACAGAGCAAAATGCTGAATTGCGCTACTCTGCCCTGGGTAGGCGTTCCACGGGGAGTCAACTCCCATGGATTTTGTCACATTCCCAGATTTACAAGAACTTATAAACCTAGGAATGTGCCATAATCTTAAGCCTTCCCAGGGGAGGCGTAATGAGGAGAACTATCTATTTCTCCTTGTCACATCCTCTTTCTATGTGTGCTGGATGCTACAGCACACATAGAAAGAGGGAAATGCCTCAGAGTATTGTTCTGTCCCTTCCTGCACAAAAACAATCCTGTCTGCAACAAAGGCGCCCTTGTACCATGGTGCAAGGGTACCTGTGTTGGTGCTTGCCAGCCATAATGGTGGCAGCACAGAGGCAAGGACAGGAATGCGTCGTATTCTTTTAAATATCACGCATTCCTGCCCTTTCACTGTCATGCAGCGCAGCAAGGTGACTTTCTGCGCTGAGTGACCTTTTTGTAAATATGCCCCTTGGAGTCAATCTGAACACAAGCCACACTGGAAAACATTACAAAAAAACACAAAGAGCTCCCAGTACTGTCTCTCTCTTCTAAAGAAAGTCAAACTGTTTCTTCCAGAAAGTGACTTCAGAACTGCTGTTCAAGCTCTTATACTTTCACATCTGAATGGTGGAAATGCCCTACTTTATTGCCTCCCAGCCATTTCTGAGAGGCATCCTACATGCTGCAGCACATCTCATCCAAGGCCTGAAGAAACCCCTAGTCTGAGGGAACTCTACTGGCTACCGTTGCTAGCCCGCTCCATCTTCAAAACCAGCAGCATCATCTACAAAGCCATCATGACTAGCACACCTGCTTATCTTTCAGACAAGGTCACCATCTCTGGTGGTTCTTGCCATACCCACAGCTAGGACATCCTCAGATGGCAGACTAAGTAGTGTGAAAAATAAAAGGCCAGACAACATATTGAAAGACTTTGGTTATCTGTTTCAAGAAGTAGGGTGCCTGAAGGCGTCACACAACAAGGTGCATGTGGACACCACAGTGAAAAATATTAGCCTCCGGAGGCTACATTTCCACCTACAGCCCCTGGTCGAAGCTGAACTAAAGAAGCTAGAGGAACTCAGTCTCATTGAAAAAGTATTCGGCCGGACATCTGGTTTCAACCCTTGGTAGGTACCAACAAGATAAGAAGCCGGATTTCATAAGACAGAGCTTTGACATGAGGTTTCCTAACAAAGCAAACAAGCACAAAAGGCATGTTACCCCCACTATTGATGATCTAATCAGTGACCTTAGTCGTACATGCTGGTTTTCAGAGCTTGACCTTTAAAACTGGCTACAACCAGTTGATTTGGATGAAAGGTCACAGGGCAGAACAACCTTCTTGACTCATACAGCCCTGCAGCAATACAGAAGGCTAAACCTCGGCTCCCCATCTGTGGTGGACATTTGTCATGAAAGATGTGTTATCTGCCCTTTCAAGAATGTCACTAATAACATTCTAATCTATGTGTGAAGCATTTCAGAATGCTACAGGTGCCAGAGAGACACAATAAAGAGACTAACAGACTTTGGCCTAACACTATATCAGCTAAAAGTGTGACATCTTTAAACCAGGGTTGCAGTTTTATGACTATTTTCAGAAGCAGGTGTTAAACTCAACCTGCAGAAATTATCAGCAATTTGAGATGCTGCATGACGCCAATCAGCAGCAGAAGTAAGAGATTTTCTGGGAACTTAACCATATTGTGAGAGGTACATAGCCAATTTGTCAACGCTGTAAGAGCCCGTAAACCTGTAAACTAATGCTACCACTGCTTGGAGGTGGGAGAAGGCTGAACAGCAGACACTGCAGACATCTAAAGACTCCACATTATACTACAAGATTATGGGCTACTTTGGCTACTTTGACCCACATAAGGACACAAAACTCATTGTGAATGACATCCAAATCAGACTCAGAGCAGGACAAGAGCCATGACAAATGGAAACTCATAACATTCACCAGGGGAGCTGTTTAAAGATCGGAGCAGAGATACTTTCAAATAGAGAAAGAGGTCCTAAACCATAACCATCACAGAACATAAACCCCTCCTTCACATGTTTAGTGGAATAGCTCCAGTTATCCTCACATCAAAATATACCACAAAGATACAGATTCATACAGCCATACAGATTGAGGTGCAACAACCCATATACTATCTGTTGCAGAATACTCACAAGGACACACCACAGGGGGCATACCTGGTTGCCAATGCAGTTGAAAATATAGACCTGGGGGCATATTTACAAGGGCCTTGCGTCATGCTTGCACCATGCAACGTGGTACATGCACAATGCAAAGCCCCAAGTCATATTTATGAAGCCACAGAAAGCCACTTTATGTGACTCTGAATGGCTTCATAAATTGGAGTATTGCTGTGCAGCGCAAATCGCTGTGTTGCATTCCTGTGCACAAGGAAGGCATTCCATGGGAATTGCGGTGGGTGTTCCCACGCAAATCCCATGGTTAATGACAATAGGGACTTTACTCCTGCCAACCGGTAGTAAAGTGCATGTGCTCCCCTTTGAACATGATTAAATTAGCATATTCCTAATTGGCATATTTGATTTCCACATAAGTCCCTAGTATCTTGTACAAAGTGTATCCAGGACCTGGAAGTTAAATGCCACTAGTTAATTGCAGCACCTATTGTGACATCCACTACAGTAGCATTACAAAAATGGCTTAAGGCCTACTCTGTGTAGCCTGACTGTAGCAGTGTCAGAACAGGATTTCACCCTCTCAAAATAAGTCATTTTGAAAGGTCAAAATCTTGCTTTAAAATATTAATAAGTCACCCCTATGTAGGCTGTGTAGCCCGCAAGGCATGGTGTATTGTATTTAAAAGTAGGACATGTAGAAATGTAATGTTAACAGGTCCTTACAGTGAGTAGCACCCAAGAAATATTTTTCACTTTGGGTGGCTTAGATGTCCTACATAGAAACCCTAATACCGAATCTCGGGAATAGGATTGGCTAGAAAATAATAAAACAACTATTTGTAATAGTTATTAAAAATCCAATTCATTGGTTAATTCAGAATAATAATAGATATTGAGGAAAAGTAACTTTTAGAAAGTTACCTTTTCTATGCCTGAAGTTTTTGGAGGCTAATTTGCATTTGCTTTCCAACTTCTCCCAGCGAGTGATTTGCATTGGAATAGGTGTGAGAAAAAGGGTGTGAAATACCTCCTGGTAGCAAATAATAGGCTGACCTAAATTGGCAGAGATTACTCCTCTGCACCTCACAGAATATACAGGGTGGGGGTGTGGGCATCCTGTCGACATAATCAAATCCTGCTGGCGTGTCAAATCCTGATTGACAGGTCTGCTGGGTTAACATATAACACTTGAGGATCACTTGAATGGTAGACCAAAGATGCCAAGACAGTTCTTGTGTATCCACTGTCTGGCAGCTATAAACTAAGCTTTTGTCCTACCTGACTTCTGTCTCTGGGTTTATTGGGTAAAATAGTGGCTGCTTCAAAAAGAGTCTGGAGTTATATGTGGGAGGACACTAGAATTATTATAGTACACTCCCCACACATAACCCCAGCCTTCAGCGCCCAAGTTTAATGTGGCTGAAGTTTTTTGCCATCTTGAAAATGCCCAAAGTGGGTAGGGTTGGCCCCAGGAATGTTTACTCTATTAGGACATGCCTAGGAGTCATTCCTATCTACTACTTCCTGCCAGGCATAAACGTGGCATCTCCAGACACCCACTTCAAAACATTCCTGGACCTGAGAATGAACAGAAGAGTACTGCACCTGCTTTCTGTCACCTGAGAGGAGACCTGAAGGACCGGACCTGCTCCCTCTTGTATCCAGGACAAAGACGTGGACTCCAAGAGTCAGTTGGCTGACCTCTTGTTCAGCTACAGGGAGATGACAAGCTACAAGAGTCCTTTACTGAATCACCCAGATATGGTGGACTGGACCCTGCTGTTGGCCCTTGCCTGACACTGTGTGTGTGCCTAAATGCATCTCCTGAGGTCCTGTGGATTTAGAATTTACTCCTGTGGTGGATTAGTACTTGAAAGACTAAGGGCCTAAATTATATACTGGAGAGAGGGTACTCCTTCGCAACAGAGACTGATTAAACTCCTCACCAACATAGTGGTTCGCTCACCAAATGAAATTGCGGGCAGTCCTTAAGTTTGGCCACGGAAGAGACTACAATGTCTACCTTTAGATGGGTGTACATGTAGTCATGTTTTCTGTTCCTTACCTCCAAGTGAACCCTGACTGTGAAGAGCAGCAAAAACATTATAATGCTTCACCCACCATGGGAGAAGACTCCCATGAGGAGCAGAGCATTACATTTTATCTTTTCAAAAATAAAATCCCATTTTGGGACTTTCTTTTTTAAAAGAAAAAAGAATACTGTGCCGTTCTGACACAGCCCTGTAGCAAACAGTAAAATGCATTGGCAGGAATAACCGTAACAACGGTTCCTGTCAATATCTTTTTAAATGACCACCTGCTTGGCAGTCATATAAAAATTAGGTAGGCAGTCTCTCCATCATAGAGATGGAGTAATTTACTCTATCCCCATGGCTAAACTTAATTCTGACCATAAGTCAGAAAGTAAAATCTTTGACCAGAATGAACCTAGTTAGTGTATACGATCTGTGCTCCATTGTGGTCAGCCTTAAATTGCACCTAGATCCCGATCTACTGCGACCATTGACTATCATTGGCACTTTGTGCTTTTTGAAGCTAATCCTACATAAGACTTTTAAAAATTCATACCACTGGTTACCTTTATTGGATTTTTGTCAGTCTGTTGTCATTTTGTTTACTACATTCTACTCTATTCTAATTCAGTTTTGGATTTTTGTTGTTTTGCATTTCGACATTTTTACTGTTTTGCAATTGCATACATACTTTACACATCACCCTCAGCTAAACCTGTCTGCTTTGTGCTATCACGGAGAGAAGCTCAAGTTAATTTATTGAGTTAACTCTGGCAAGGCTTGTGATTATTCTTTTAGGTGGTTATTTACCCACCCCACATAATAATCCAGTTTCTTGCATCATCGAAGTCTTTTCTTTCAGAAATCCAGGAGGCAGACAAGGTGGCTTTACCTGCAGATGCTATGGAAAATCCACAGTGAGATCAGCACCAGAGAACAAGGCATCCTCCTCCGAGGTGATTACATTGTGTACTGATTCACCTGGTGCACCAAGGCCATCAAGGTGCCACAAAAACTAAGGCCAGGCTGAGTGAGAATGTGTGGTTTCTTGGCATGCCATCAGCACAGCCAAGAACACCTTCTGGGTGGAGTGATGTCTAAAACATTTGTAGGCAAACCTGAGGACATCCTAATGGCTATGTGACTAAACTTGGAATGTTTGAATAGACTTTGATAAAATTGTTTATGTCATAAGTATAGGCACTTAGAGTAGAGGTGAGGGGATTGCTGTAGCACCCCCAAAATAACCATGTTTAAGTTCCAAAGATGAATGAGCATTAAAGATGACTTCCTATTTTGTTTTTTATCTTGACTCATTTGCTGTTCATTCAAAGACAGAGGTCAAATCTCAGGTTAGTCTACTGGCAAACTGCTGCTGGTTTTTAAGGTGGATGTGAGAGGCTGGCTCAGTATATGATGCACACTTATGTAAGTGGACACCCTGCACTGATCCAGACAACCCTTATGGTGATTTTAGTGGTCTTAGATAACCTTAGAAAGCTCTCTAAGCGGTAGCTGTGGGGAGCAGCCTTCAGGCTTAGTCCAGAAGGAGAGTAAAGCAGCTTGTTTTACCAGAACACAATCTTATAGGTATAGGCTAAGTGAAAAAGAACCAAACAGTGTATTTATAAAAATATGTATTTATTATAAGACACTCACTAACACATACAGCTATCTCCTAGCAAATATATACACAATGCACACAATACTTTGCAATAGAAACAGGTAAGTAGCACACAATTCACAGTGGTCACCGGGGGGGGGGACCAAACCATGTACTAAAATAGTGGTATGCGAAACACGACTCGAGTCAAGACAATAGTCAGAGGACGTAGAAGTGCCGGGGACCCAAGGAACCACCCAAGGTGAGTATCTAGGAGCCCCACGGAAGTCGTGTGCAGTGTAAGAACATGACCACGTTCTCCGTACAAATCAACGTGTAAGTCGCAGTTGCAATTTTAAAGAAGAAGGACCCTTCCCAGTGGACCCTGAAGAAACCCCATGGAATACAGAAGGTTGGAGAGCCACCCCACCCTTGGATACATTAGGAACCAGGATACCTGCCCCAGGAGAGCCAGGTGCATAGGTGTGAAGTGCTGTCGGAAACAACTGTCGAACCCAATGGAGGACTTCAGGAAGATGCCGGTGCTGGAGAAGGTGAAACTGTCCCGTTGAACCCAAAGGTGGATTCAAGTCGAGAAGTACCTGAAAGCAGAGGGGACAGAGTCTATGCCACTTGGAAGTGACCAGGAGGCATGAAGATGAATACCCACCAATGTCTGGTGTTGTAAAAGAGTTGACGGTGCCCTTGGAACTGCAGCCGTGAGGACCAGGCGATGCTGGGGAAGACTAGGAGCCATTCACGAGCTGCCCACGTCGGATGTCGAGAGTTGAGGGGTCGGTGTCCAGCGGGAGCACCAACAATCCTTGGCAAATGCAAACAACGTGGAAGTATAAGAAGGTACAATGTCGGGCCCAGCAAGGACCAGGAGACTCACCACAAGCAAGGGAGTCAGGGCACACCCCAAGCAATCAGGGGACCCCAAGAGAATTTAAAAGTGACCCTCAAGAGGACCCAAAGGCTGAAGGCACTGGAGTCGCATAGGACCTTGAGCATCTCACCAAAGATGCAGGCTCACGGTGCAAGTGATGTGGTGAGGATGAAGATCTTGGTCGCAGGAGATGCTTGAGGTTGGGGCTACTTGGAGCCTGAAGATCTTGGTGGAAGGAAGTCAACAAGCCTTTGCAACTGCAAGTTGATGCAGTGAACAGGGGTTGGTTTATGCGGCTCCGACGAGGGACACTGGCCTCAATCTTGGTGAGAGGACAGGGCAGGCCTCGAGGGGTATGAAGAGGCACCACCTGTGTTGCTGAGCCTTTTGGAATCCAGAGGAGCCCAGGATAAGCAGACTGGTCAGCTTGGTTTCGGGGCCTGTCGATGCAGGGAAGTGACTCCTTCACTTCAAGGGAGATTCCTTCAGGTGTCTTGGATGTCCACAGGCCCTGGACGGGTTCCTGTATGGAGCACAGGTATGGACATTGCAGCAGACAAGCAGGGCGAAGAGATCAGGAGCAGCAGGAGTCTTTCCGGTTGCAGCCTTGATGCCCTGAGTGAAGTCCAGAGAAGTCCGGAGTGCCCAGTCGGTCCAAGCTGAAGTGGTGCCTGAATTGTATTGTGTCCCACGACGAATCTAGGGACCCACCCACAGGTAAGCCCTTAAATACCCTAAGGAAAGGGTTGGGACGATACAGGGGTCCCTCCCTAAGGAGGGGCTGGACAAGGGGGAGGATACTCCCCTGTCCTTTGTCCAGTTTCGTGCCAGAGCGGCAGAGCCAATGGCTCCCTGAACTGGTTTGAACTGGGCTATGCATGGAGGGCAGAAAATGTGCCCTGCATGCAGACTATGTGGTGCTGGCAAGCACTCCCACCCTGCCCCAATACACTAAACCCAGTCTGGGAGGTGGTCACACCTCCCTGTGACAGGATGGCTATTGTTCTGCCTTCCCCTGCTCGAGCTTGGCTCAGCAGCAGGAGGGAAGAATCGTGTCTCTGGTCGGCAGCAGCCATGTTATATGGCTGTCTCACAACCCGGAAGAATGTACTCCGAAGGCTGTAGGAGTGTCCTGCTCATGCAGGGGCAACCTCACACTTAGAACCAAGCACTCTGCCTTCAGGATTGAAAAGGCCTGCTGTAGGGATGACTTATAGATTTTAAGTTCAGTGACCTGTGATATAGGGAATCCTATATCTTTCGTAAGTGGTGCTAGCACCAGCTTACACAGGCTGCAATGGCAGGCCTGTAGAGATAGTTTTAATGGTCTCCCATAGGTAGCATAATACATGCTTCAGCCTATGGGGGACCTCTGGGGTACCTTTTCCTCTGTACCTTGGTACCATATACTAGGGACTGTTAAGGGTACCCCAGTATCCAATCTGGTATGTACCTAAGTACTTACCATAACAATTTAGGGGAGAAAGCAGAGAGACTGGGGTTCTAATTATCAGGATCCCAGTCAGAGTAGTCATAAACAGCATTACATCAAGCAAAAAGTGGGGGTAACCATAGAAGCAGACCCTACTTTCCTACACAACCTTCCCGCCAAAGGTAAGGAGATGAGACTAAACTTGCCCAGTTGAGTCTTCATTTTCTAAGTGGAAATATCTGAAGAGTCCATCTGCATTAACATGGTTACTCCCAGGTCTATGTTCCACTGTATAGTCTATCCCCTGCAGGGAAATGGACCACCTCAAAAGTTTGGGATTTTCACCCTTCATCTGTTTGAGCCAGAGGAGGGTCTTGTGGTCTTGAAGGAAGTGGCCCGATTCGGGTCACTCGTGTCACCAATGACCACCTCTCGGCCTTCCACTAAAATGAAGAGTCGGTCAGACAGTAGAGAATACAAACCAATAAGTTTATTTCAGAGTACACTCAGAGCGGAGCCCAATCTGCCCAGTCACTTAGGAGTGGTGCAGAGGGACTGACATCAGCAAGCATAACGATACATTATGTACATTTCAGAATCAATGAAAACACGGCCACCATGGAATTTTCCAGTGAGATGCAGCTGGACAGTAAATTACAAAGGAGTAAATTTTGGTTCTGAGGCCGGACACACATTATCTACTATTCAAGGTCACTCTGCCTGTGCCCGCCACTAGACAAGTGAGAGAAGACTTACATCTATGGAAAGGTATGCGCTAATAAGAACAGTGCATTCATTAGCATGGCAGTACTCAGCCCTGAAGAAACATATCCTAGGGAAGGCCGTTTCTCGTAAATGGCAAAGAATTAGTTTAGATCATAATACAAAATGGAGCCTGTACACAAAATGGCGCCGCGAATGCTAACTTACGTAAAACAATGCAAGAGCATAATTTTGATTCCTACAGTCTGTCTGAACAATGAAGTGAGTGCCAAACAGGTATAGCCTCAACTCCTTCAGGGCCCAGGCACCAGCAATGGCTCTCAATGGCTGACCAAAGTTTCTCCCTGGGGATCAACCTACTGCTGACAAAAGCTACTGGGTGATCCTGGCCGTCTGCATTAAGTTGTGAGAACACAGCCCCTACCTCTATCTCAGATGCATCTGTCTGGACAATGAAAGTTTTAGAGTAGTCAGGACTTTGCAGGATGGGAGCAGTGCACATGGCCTGCTTTAAGTCATCAAATGCCTTTTGACAGCTTACTGTCCACTGAACTTTCTTGGGCATCCTTTTTGATGTTAGATCATTCAAGGGAGTCACAATGGACCCATATCCCTTCACAAATCTGTAGTACCCAGTCAGCCCCAAGAAAGCTCTGACCTGAGTCTGGGTGGTGGGAGAAACCCAGTCCACAATGGTCTGGATTTTGCTCTCCAATGGTTGAACTTGGCCTCCACCTACCAGGTGGCCCAAGTATACAACCTTCCTCTGCGCTATCTGGCACTTAGTGGCCTTGATAGTGAGGCCTGCCTTTTGCAGGGCCTCAAGAAAAGTTCTGAGGTGGACCAGGTGATCCTCCCAGGTGGAGCGAAAGACAGCTATATCGTCTAGAAAGGCTGCACTATAGGCTTCCAGACCTGTTAAGACGTTATTCACCAGCCTCTGAAATGTGGCAGGTGCATTTTTCAGACCAAAGGGCATCACAATAAATTTATAATGCCAACTAGAGGTTGAGAATGCTGTTTTTGGCTTGGCATCCTCTGCTAGTCTGATTTGCCAGTAGCCTGCTGTCAAGTCACATGTACTCAGAAACTTGGCTGAGGCCAAACTATCTATGAGCTCATCTGCCCTGGGATTTGGATGGGTATCAGTCCTAGTGACTGCATTGAGGCCTCTGTAGTTTCACAAAACCTCATCTCTCTTTTTCCACCCTTGGTGTGAGGTTTTGGCACAAGGACTACTGGACTAGCCCAGGGGCTCTCAGAAGGCTCAATTACCCCCAATTCTAGCAGGCAGATTGTCACTTGTTTCCACTTCATGGGTACATCAGGTGGTTTGACTGGGTGTCAGGGAGAACATGTGTCTGTACTGATTGAGGACTTGCCTGCAATCAGTCTGCTGTTGATCAGCGAGGTTGCCTGCCAAGGCTACTCCATCTACTGATCCATCATCAGGGTACTGAGAAAGGAGATCAGGGAGAGGGTCCCTCTCTTCCTCCTGTCCCTCATCAGTTGCCATGAGCAAGCCCATGTCAGCCCTGTCAACAAAAGGTTTAAGGTGGTTCACATGAAGTACCCTATGGGGACTTCTTGGAGTACCTAGGTCCACCAAGTAGGTGACCTCAACTTTTTGTTCAAGGATGGGGTGGGGTCCACACCACTTATCTTGGAGAGCTGCTAGGGCCACAGGCTTCAACACCTACACTTTCTGGCCTGGCTGGTAAACAGTCAAGACAGCCTTTTGGTCATGCCAAGCTTTTTGATTTTCTTGGCTGGCCTCCAGGTTTTTTCTGGCTTTCTTCATGTACTCAGCCATGTGTGAACGCAGGCCAAGGACATAGTCCACAATGTCCTGTTTAGGAGGTTTGAGAGGATGCTCCCAACCTTCCTTCACTAGACTCAATGGACCCCTAACTGGATGTCCAAACAGAAGTTCAAATAGGCTGTAGCCAACCCCCTTCTGAGGAACCTTTCTGCAGGCAAAGAGAAGGCAGGTAGTAGGACATCCCATTTTTGCCTAAGCTTTTCTGGGAGTCCCATGATCATACCCTTTAGGGTCTTGTTGAACCTTTCAACAAGCCCATTGCATTGTGGATGGTAGGGTGTGGTAAACATGTAGTTTACTCCACACTCTTTCCACATTGGAGTGATGTAACTTGACATGAAGTTGGTACCTTTGTCAGTTAAGACCTCCTTAGGGAAGCCCACTCTGGAAAAGATTCCTAGGAGGGCCCTGGCCACTACAGGAGCTGTAGTGGTCCTAAGGGGAATGGCCTCTGGGTATCTAGTGGCATGGTCCACCACCACTAGTATGTAAATATGTACCCTCTCAAATGGAACCCCAACCACTGGGAGTGGAATTAGGGGGGCCTTTGTGGTGCCACCTGACTTACCACTGGCTTGGCAAGTGGCACAGGAGCGACAAAACTCCTTGGTGTCTTCAGACATATGGGGCCAGTGAAAGTGAGGGACAAGTCTGTCCCAAGTCTTGCTTTGCCCTAACTGTCCTGCAAGAGGAATATCATGTGCTAGGAAGAGTAGGAAACTTCTGAACTTCTGGGGTATGACCAACCTCCTGGTGGCACCAGGCTTGGGGTCTCTACCCTCAGAGTATAAGAGTCCATCCTCCCAATAGATCCTATGGGACCCACTGATATTCAATGCTCCATCAGCAACAGCTTGCTGTCTGAGGGCTTCAACAGAGGGGCAGGACTGCTGCTCTAACCGCAAATCTGCCCTGGGAGGGCCCCCTGCCCCAAGGAACTCTGTCTGATCAGGCCCAAGCTCCTCTGGGACAGTTCCTTCACAGGGGCTAAGATCATCTCCCTCAGATGACTGATCTTCACTGAAAGTTTGTGAGGAGGGCAATTCCTTCCCCTTCCTGTTCCTTCTCTTGGGAAGCACCTGGTCCATGGTTCCAGGATCCAGTGTTTTTTCAGTGGTGAGCTGTTTGGCCTGAGCCCTGGTGACAGAAAACACACTGGCTGAGATGCCCATCATCTCTGCATGAGTCCTGAACTCCACTTCAGACCAGGCTGAAGTTTCTAGATCATTGCCCAACTAACAATCTACAGGTAGGTCTGGAGATACCACAACCCTCTTAGGACCAGTTACCCCTCCCCAGCTGAGATTCACAACTGCCAAGGAATGGCCAGTCCTGACATTGCTAGCGTTGGTGACTTGGTACACTTGTCCAAGTATGACCTGTTCAGGGGATACAAGTTTCTCTGTCACCATAGTGACACTGGCCCTGTATCCCTATAAGCCATTGCTTCTCTTCCATTGATTAAAGGCTGGTGTCTGTACTTGCCCAAGTTAGTGGGACTAACTAGTAAGGTGGCAAGTTCCTTGCCACCATCACAGACTAATACAGCCTGAGCTGGTGTTCTGACTAAGTCAGAACCCATCCCAGTACCCAAGGTTAACCCCACTAATCCCTTGTTTATTATACTACCACTTGTGCTAGGGGTAGTAAGAGAAGATTCCTTGGCCTTTGGACAATCAGCATCTTTTGTCCAATGGGTCTTCACCTTCCAGAAGTAACACCAAGGTTTCTTTTTGCCTTTCTTGGAATTTTGGAACTCACCCCCAGATGCAGGTTTTTGGGGCCCTTGAGAGAACTCTTTCTTTTCTTTGGCTTTGTCCCCACCCTATCCTGAGATTTAGAAGAATCTTGCTTCTTCTGGTCACCTCCATTACCATGTTTTTTCTGCTTGACCCTGGTGCGAACCCATTTGTCTGCCTTCTTTCCCAATTCTTGGGGGGAGGTCAGGTCAGAGTCCACCACGTACTGATGTAAAAGCTGGTTCTGACAATTATTAAGGATCTGCTCCCTCATAATCAAAATTGTACAATCCTTGGTAGTCCTGTACCTTGCTTCCATGAAGTCAGCCTTCCAGAGCCTTAATAACACTGTCTACAAAATCTACTCATTCCTGGGTGTGTGCCATAGCAGTGTCTCTGAACCTAATCCTATACAGTTCAGTGGTTAAGTGAAACCCATCTATGAGAGCACTCTTCAGTACTGAGCAATTGTCAGCATCCACTTCTCTAACAGTGAGGAGCTTATCTCTACCTTTGTTAGCAAAGGGGAGCCACAAGATAGCTGCCTATTGCTCCTGAGGGACCCTCTGAACTTTGCAGGCCCACTCCAAAGCAGTGATCCAGTTATGGATATCATCCCCCTCCTGGTAAGGAGAGACTATCTTGTTCAGGTTCCTATGGTCAAAAGAAGGTTCTCTGATTCTAGGGACACTGTTGCTGCCACCATGGGACTCTAGTCCCAATTTCTTCCTAGCATTCTGGTTTTCTAGGGACTCTTTGTCAAGGGCCAACTGATCTTGCCTGAACCTATTCCTTGCATTCTCAAGTTCAAGCAGTTGGTACTCCCTGTCAAAAGAGTTGTCCCTCTTACTAGATATAGAGGTCGCTATAGAATGTCCTGAAGCATTGGATTCTCTAGAGGAGGATCTACACCTCCTTGGTCTACTCTGAACCCCTCCAGGAGGAACAAAGGGAGATCCACTTCTGGGGGCACCCTCTGTGCCATCTGCACTATCCTCTGGGGGATCTGAGTTCTCCAGGTGGGAGTCATGAGACTCCTCCTGGTCAGGGTCAGAATTAAGGTCAACAATAGGGCTCCCTCCTGACCCAGCTTCTGTCCCTGGTCCATCCACTCTGTCCTGTTCATCTGATCCACTAGCTTTCTGTAGGTCATCCAACAGTAACACCTCTAGGAGGTGTTGAATATTAGGGCCTTTCCCTGTCTTAAGCTTCCTAGAGGAACACAGGGCCCTCAGTTCCTGGAACGTAAGGTCACTGTATCTAGAAGGCAGAGAGCAACTGGCATCTCCTGTAGAAGACATACTAGATGTAGTGAGGTGTTGCACCTGGCTAACCTAGTGGAAACTAAACTCTCTGAGGTTGGAGAAAGGGTTGTGCTAGACCCTTAACTACCCAACCCTAATTTCAGTAGAACTTACTTATTCTAAGCGTGTATTATATGTGCCTAATATTAGTGATGGTTTTTCAACTAATCCACACCATGATTATCTGGTAAAACAATGCAGGCTTGAATCCCAACCACTGCATACAAATGTGAAAGGCTGTCACAGTATATGATGTACACTTATGTAAGTGTACACCCTACACTGATCCAGACAACCCTTATGGTGATTTTGGTGGTCTTAGACAACCTTAGAAAGCTCTCTAATGGTAGCTATGGAGAGCAGCCTTCAGGCTTAGTCCAGAAGGAGTGTAAAGCAATTGTTTTACCAGAACACAATCTTATAGGTATAGATTTAGTGAAAAAGAACCACACAGTGTATTTATAAAAATATGTATTTATTATAAGACACTTACTAACACATACATATATCTCCTAGCTGGAGATATACACAATGCATACAATACTTTGCAATAGAAACAGGTAAGTAGCACACAATACACAGTGGTCACCAGGGGGGGACCAAACCATATACTAAAATAGTGGTATGCAAACCACGACTCTAGTCAAGACAATAGTCAGAGGGCATAAAAGTGCCCGGGACCCAAGGACCAACCCAAGGTGAGTATCTAGGAGCCCCACGGAGGTCATGAGCAGTGTAAGAACACGACTGCATTATCCATACAAATCAACGTGCAAGTCGCGGTTGCAATATTAAAGAAGAAGGACCCTTCCCAGTTGACCCTGAAGAAACCCCGTGGAAGACAGAAGGTTGGAGAGCCACCCCACCCATGAATACTTTAGGAACCAGGATACCTGCCCCAGGGGAGCCGGGTGCATAGGTGTGAAGTGGCGTCAGAAACCGCCATCGAACCCAATGGAGGACTTCAGGAAGATGCCGCTGCTGGAGAAGGGGTGAAAGTGTCTGGTTGAACCCAAAGGTGGATTCAAGTCAAAAAGTATCTGAAAGCAGAGGGGACAGAGTCTATGCCACTTGGAAGTGACCAGGAAGCACAGAAGATGAATGCCCATCAATGTCGGGTGTTGCAAAAGAGTTGACGGTGCCCTTGAAACTGCAGCTGTGAGGACCTGCGATGCTGTGGAAGACTAGGAGCCATTCACGAGCTGCCCACATTGGATGTCGAGAGTTGAGGGGTCGGTGTCCGGCGGGAGCACCATCAAGCCTTGGCAAATGCAAACAACGTGGACGTAGAAGAAGGTGCAATGTCGGGCCCAGCAAGGACCAGGAGACTCACCACAAGCAGGGGACTCAGGGCACACCCCAAGCAATCAGGGGACCCCAAGAAAATTCAAAAGTGACCCTCAAGAGGACCCAAAGGCCAAAAGCACTGGAGTCGCAGAGGACCTCGAGCAGCTCACAAAAGATGCAGGCCCATGGTGCAAGTGATTCAGTGAGGATGAAGATCTTGGTTGCTGGAGATGCTTGAGGTTGGGGATACTTGGAGCCCAAAGATCTTGGTGGAAGGAAGCCAACAAACCTTTGCAACTGCAAGTTAACACGGGGCACAGGGGTTCGGTTCCTGCAGCTCCGACGAGGGATACTGGCCTCAAAGTTGGTGAGAGGACAGGGCAGGCCTTGAGGGATATGAAATATTACCACTTGTGTTGCTGAGTCTTTCAGAATCCATAAAAGCCCAGGATAAGCGGACAAGTCAACTTGGTTGTGGTGCCTGCAGATGCAGGCAAGTGACTCATTCACTTCATGGGAGATTCCTTCAGTTGTCTTGGATGTCCACAGGCCCTGGCTGGGTTCCTGTATGGAACACAGGCACAGATGTTGCAGCAGACAAGCAGGGTAGAGAGATCAGGAGGAGCAGGAGTCTTCCCGGTTGCAGCCTTGATGCCCAGAGCGAAGTCCAGAGTGCACAGACGGTCGAAGTTGAAGTGGTGTCTGAATTGTATCATGTCCCACGAGGAATCTAGGGACCCACCCACAGGTAAGCCCTTAAATACCCTAAGGAAAGGGTTGGGACGATACAGGGGTCCCTTCCTAAGGAGGGGCTGGACAAGGGGGAGGATACTCCCTTGTCCTTTGTCCAGTTTCGTGCCAGAGCGGGAGCCAACAGCTCACTGAACTGGTTTGAACTGGACTATGCATGGAAGGCACCAAATATGCCCTGCATGCAGACTATGTGGTACTGGCAAGCGCTCCCATCGGCCCCAATACACTAAACCCTGTCTGGGAGGTGGTCACACCTCCCTGTGACAGGATACCTATTGTAGGGCCTTCCCTTGTGCGAGCTTGGCTCAGCAGCAGGAGGGCAGAATTGTGTCTCTGGTCAGCAGCAGCCTTGTTGTGCTGTCTGAGTCTAGTCGACTGCTACCAGGAGCACTGAGGACCTAACGGAGTCCCTTTACAGTGCTTGGAATCATACCTCCCACACCGCCGTTTACAGTGTGGGGGTATGATTCCAACATGTTTGATACCAAACACGACAGGGTTCGTTACAGCCAGTTTCGAGAGGGTCATCGCGTAATGACGCGGTGCCCCTCTATATGTTATATGACTGTCTCACTTACAACCAGGGAGAATGGACTCCGAAGGCTGTAGGAGTGTCCTGCTCATGCAGGGGCACCCTCACACTTAGAACCAAGCACCCTGCATTCAGGATTGCAAAGGCCTGCTGTAGGGGTGACATAGGTTTTAAGTGCAGTGACATTAGATATAGGGAAACCTATATCTTTTGTAGGTGGTGCTAGCACCAGCTTGCACAGGCTGAAATGGCAGGCCTGTAGAGATAGTTGGAATGGTCTCCCATAGGTGGCATAATACATGCTCCAGCCTATGGGGGGCCTCTGGGGTACCTATGCCTGAGGACCTTGGTACCATATACTAGGGACTGATAAGGGTACCCCAGTATCCAAACTGAGAAGTACCTAAGTACTTATCATAACAATTTAGGGGAGAAAGCAGAGAGACTGGGGTCTTGATTAGCAGGATCTCAGTCCGACTAGTTATAAACAGCATTACATCAAGCAAAAAGTGGGCGTAACCATAGAATTATATCCTACTTACCTACAGTGGAGATTGTTTTTACTTTTCTTTCTCTGACTGCAAAGTGAGAGGAAATTTAATTACTGGTTGAGAAGGGTGAATCACTCACTACTCAAACAGCAAAAATAATTCATGTCAAGGTGAAGTCACATGCAACTCCAAATCAATCTGTACTTAACCCTCTGGTTGCTTGACACAAAAGCAGTCAGGCTTCACTTAAAGGCAATGAGTAAAGTATAAATCTAGAACTTCAAACAGCCATAAAGTTAAAATACAACACAAGAAAAATCCCACACCAATTTAGAAAAATAGAATAAAATGTAATACATTTTTTTACACAAAAATGACAAAAATCCAATCAGTAGAACCGGAGATATGCAATTTTAAAGATTTAAGGTAACTATGGGGCGTAAAAGCACAAAGCGCCACCCACAGTTATCTTGTTATGCAAGACAAGGTGAAAGTCACAAGTCCAGGCCGACCTCAATGGAGAGTGGGCCAGATACAGGGACCAGGTTAGTCAAGTTACCTTCTAGAGTTGCACAGGAAGAGTTCCATTCACATTGGAGGAGGCTGGAGGAGCATAGAGAGCATCATGGATGGTCATCGCTGTAGCTCAAAGGGCAGGCTGAGCATCACAGACAGTCATTGCTGTAGTGCAATGATCCTTTTGTGCATCATGACGGTCATTGCTGGAGATTTGCTTTGGCGTTCACCACATGTTGTCGATGCAGTAGGATAGTAGTGCAGATCTCGCGTTGCTGGTCATCGCTGGCAGTCGCTGTAACGTGAAGAGTCGCATTCAACGAAGCTTCACGGTGGCTGTCTGCAAAGGCGACAAAATTTGGGCATGATCTAGCACATTCATAGTTGCAAAAATACCAAACCCTTAAGATTTCTTCTTTCTTTAGCAAAAAGCTCAACTGATGCCACCCCAAGGGATCAGGACCTGAGAGGCACCTTTTTGAGATCAGGAACTCACTCCAGCAGAGGCCAGGAGGGCTCCAGCAGTTCCAGTTGCAGGTCCAGTTGCAGAAGCAGGCAGCAAGCCAGCTGGGCAGATGCAGGGAGGCCTCTGGAGCTTGTTATGTCCCTGTAGCTCAGAACAGGAGGTCAGTCATCTGACCCTTGGAGTCATTTTAGCCAGGGATGGAGGGTGCAGGTCCAGTCTTCTTTCTCATCAAGCAGGGCATGCCTTAAGCAGCAGGGCTCCCTTTTTCTGTAGTATTCACAGACCCAGGACTAGCCTGAGAGTCCTCTATTTCTACTTGGTGCCAACCTTTAAGTAGAAGAAGGTTCTGGAAGTGTTTACCCACAGGGGTGTTTGGAGTTTCATGCCTCCCTGCCAGGCAGCTTGTCTGGGGCACGAAAACTAGTGTGAAACTCTTTGTGAGTGTGCTGAGGCAGAGCCTTTGTGATGTGCAGGTGTTGTAGATAACAGTTCTTCTCCCCATCAATTCAGAGATGGCCCATCTTGCCAACACCTATTTCCCCTTTGTATCACTGACTGGGAGTAATACACAAAGACCAACTGCCATGTGACATAAGATACAGGCTGCAGGGACCAAATGGTTAGGGCAAGAACATACAAACTGTCTAAAAGTGGCATTTTCAAAATAAAGACTTAAAATCCAACTTTACCATTAAAGAGGGTTTTAAATAGCAATTCTTTGGAGACCAAACTCAACTTACTTTACTGCTCACATTTGAAAGTTAGCACTTATTAAATGTAATAAGGTCACCTAATGATATCCTATCGGAGAAGCATGTCTTGCAGTAGTGAAAAACGAATTTAAGAGGTTTTCACTACCAGGACATGTAAAAGTTAAAAATGCTTGTCCAACTTTTTAAATACCATGCGCCTTGTCATATAGGCTGTTTAGGGCCAACCCTAGGGGTGACATATAGGTATTAAAAAGAAAAATAATGTTTTGGCTTGACAAAAGAGTTATTTTGCCAGGTCAAAATGACAGTTGAAACTGCACACACAGGCTGCAGTGGCAGGTCTGAGATATGTTTAAAGGGCTACTAACGTGAGTGGCACAATGAGTGCTGCAGGTCCACTAGTAGCATTTAACTTACAGGCCCTGCGTATATGTAGTATCACTTTACTAGGGACTTACAAATAAATTAAATGTGCCAATTGGGTGTAACCCTATTTTACCATGTTCAAAGGAGAGAGCACAAACACTGTAGTACTGGTTAGGAGGTTCAGACAACAGGAGGGTGAAGGAAAAATGTTTAGGGGTGACCCAGCAGAAAGGGCCATGTAAAACAATTTTGTAAATTGAACTATGTAAACATCTTGCTGATGTGGAAGGAAAGACTATGCGATGTTGTTTTCTTCTAATACACAGCAAAGTTTTTTTGCATACATTATTATTTGTGCACCACATCATTTAGTCTGGAAAAACTGTATATTTGTACAAATTTAGCGGTCATTTCAATGGAAAATGTGATCCTGTAAATTACAGTGCACTACAACACCATA
Source organism: Calotriton arnoldi (assembly GCA_963921515.1). NCBI lineage: Eukaryota > Metazoa > Chordata > Amphibia > Caudata > Salamandridae > Calotriton > Calotriton arnoldi. The sequence continues at coordinate 871,277 of CAWUFW010006771.1, forward strand.
CTTTAGTAACATACTTGTGACAGTGTGCTTCAAAGTGCACCACCAGCTACATACTAAACCCTTTACACTCTCTTGCTGAATGGGCGCGGCTCATTTGCAACACTTGTTTTTGTGTAATGCTTGGATTTTTCAGAATCCCTATGAGTTCAGCGATGCAACATTTATGGCAGCACCCCAACTCTGAAAATTGTTCCAGCACCACCGGTTATAAAATGCTTGAAATCCACTTTGAGGAGAAATGCAGTTTGTCATCTAGCACCTAAGTACTAACCGAACATGCTTCCAGGAAGCTGATGCTGGACACAGCATCAGGTCATGTACAACGGTCGCATGAACGCACAGGCTCAGAAGAAGTGAGAATGAAACAGAGTGCCCCTGTGCTCTCTGTGTGACTGTGCGCATGAATTGACCATATGCACTTGCGCATCCTCGTCCAATGGTAGCAATCCAAGGTCAGCAAAGTGTCACAGGAAAAATCGCCACCAGTTGATACGAAAACAAGCAGCAAGCTGCTCTTTACGCTAGGTAGAGAGAACTGCATCGTCAACACTACACTATGCAAGCAGAAGTGATACAATCAGTATGCAACAGATAATTCATGAAACTCAATCAACAGCCAAACACCAGTTTTGAGAATGAAACATCATTGGAAAGCGAAATGCACATTAACTCATTAGCAAAGACCATGCTCTTGAAGGTGAAGGCAGGATGCTTCTGGTGTGCGTCTTGTCTCTTTCACAGTCCACACTGCACTGCCTTCCCCCTGCCCCACCTTCTTGTTGGCATGTGGCAGGGATGACGCATGTGATGACGTACACCCCTCCATGCAAAAATGCATTCTTTCAATAGCACTGCACATTTAAATGAGGAAAACTATTTATCACAAAACACTCATTATTTTTAAGGTAAATAATGAGAAATGTAATAAGGTCTACAAATACATTAATGCTTGAATGAAAGGACCTCCTAGCATAGCCACATGTCTTTTATTCAGCAAATTACATTTATCATATTTCATACGCAATTTCATAATGTAAAATAAGCTTGTGCTACACGGCGCGTATATTTGTCCAAAATGTTTACAATCATCAAGGTGTAAATACCAGTCCATGTTAAACTTTGTTTATGAAGAATACGTCTTCAAACGTATGGTGTATATTTTCTCTGTAGGCAAAGCAAAATACAAATTCGTAAACATGTCAGATGCAATTGCCCCATATTACAAAAGGTTTTTAAGAAGGATTATATGGAACACTATACTGAAGAGCTCTCGAGTTTTCCGTGCCCATGCTTCAGTAGCTCATCCATCCAAGGTTTTTTCTTTGCATCCTGGGGCTTGTAGTCCTAGTTTAATAATGGGATGAAACGGTCTACAAACCATAGAATACTAAGAAAAAAGTAGAGTAGACGAGATACATATGAAACTGAAAAACATTATCGCTCTGATGCTGTGCTTAGCTATCACTATTCAATGTCTTAGTTAAGAACTCGTTCTGATACAAAACAAATGTAGAACGGATCAGCCACCTATTACTGGTAAGGTTGCTCCTGTCTTCTTCCTTTTATCCCTTTAGATGTTTATTATAGGGACGTAGGAACCTGCAGGGTGTTTTAAAAGAACCCACACTCACCTACCTAGTAGGTGACATGCTTCATCATTGGGTTCCCACCCTGGTTGCCGAATGCTTCTAGGGTGTGCTGCGACGCCAGAATTACTGCGGAGCTGGTTGATTTTTCGTGCTTTTTTTTTTGCATGTGAGGTAGTGATTATTAAATTTTATAAGTAAAACAAACTATTGGCAATGTACCCTGTATAGACCAAGCACCTGACCCGTTATCCCTAGTTATATTTCTAAAGATGGAAATCACCCATCACATATGTGTGCACACCGTTAATGCACCCACTGCCACGATGCAATCCAATGCAGGATTATAACAATTTAAACAAAAAACCAAAGGTGCACCACTTAATGATAATATAAAAAAATATTACAATCCATATCCATAACGTAAATCTTTTAGGCTCTTCTTTTATTTATATCGAGCTTGTAAAAAAGACAGCCGACGCGTTTCGTCCAATAAAGGACTTCTTCAGGGCATAAGAATAAAGACCCGGACACTTCCAGTCATATCTTTTATGACCGTACCCGCTGTATAGGAAGAGTGTTTTGGATTCTGTCGCAGCCATATTTAGGTTGATCAGGTATTTGTCCTGTGATTTCAAGCCCACCAGATTGAGGCGTGGCTACAGATAAGGTCTGATAAAGTGTTATCTGACCTTAGACTTCTACAAATTGTGATAGAGAGATACTCTTCGTTATGATATCTATCCGTTGAAAAAGTGCGTGTAATCTGGACCAACAAATTTACTTATTGCGGACACCTCGACGTTGATTCAACTGGAAGTGTCCGGGTCTTTATTCTTATGCCCTGAAGAAGTCCTTTATTGGACGAAACGCGTCGGCTGTCTTTTTTACAAGCTCGATATAAATAAAAGAAGAGCCTAAAAGATTTACGTTATGGATATGGATTGTAATATTTTTTTATATTATCATTAAGTGGTGCACCTTTGGTTTTTTGTTTAAATTATTAAATTTTAGTTAAGAACTTTTCAGAGGAAAGACTAACATTTGTTAATGCATCACTCAAAAAGTAAAAGTCAAAAAGTCAGGTGTCCCTCGGCACCAGAGTTTAACCCAGTCAACACCTTCCAACTTGCCATTGCACATTAATAACAATTTTATTACAACAAGACGGAGGGTCTTTTCTCGCTGTTTATTTATCACTGCACATTTAAAGTACTATATCCTCCAACAATCTTTTCTTCAAACAGGAAATGATCATTAGAGCACCAAACCAGCCTATCATTATAAACAGGAGCAGTCTACAAATAGCTTTTTCCTTTTCTTGCTGCTGAAGCTAAATTTGCGCACTGTGGTTGCTAAGCTAGGGGGCATAGTGGTGCAACGCAGCAAGCTACCTAACTGCGCTGCACTGCATCACTGGGAAAGGGCAGGAATGTGTCGTATTTAAGGCATATGGTGCATTTACTGACTTTTCCCCCTGCACTGGGCCCTTTTTTGCAGACTGGCGCCAGCGCAGGTACCCTTGCACCATGGGTGCCTGCTTTACATGCACAATTGTTTTTGTGCAGGAAGGAACACCTTTCTGCACTTAAACAATCCTGAGAGGCATTTACCTCTTTCTATGTGTGCTGCAGAATGCATCCCACATAGAAAGAGGAAGTAATGAGGGGAAATAAAGATATTTCTCCCTGTTACGCCTCTCCTGGGGAGGCGTATCTTTTTGGCGCATTCCCGGGTTTACTAGCTCTTGTAAATCTGGGAATGGGTAAAAAACCATGGGAGTTCCATGAGAACACCCACACAACGATCATGGAACGCCTAACCAGGGCAGATTAATGCAATGCAGCCATTTGCACTGCGTTGTGTTGTGTTACTCCAGATCTTTGAGTCACTCAAAGTCATGGTTTCACTGTTAGGCTGTTTTGTTGTGCATTAATTGCACTGTGATTGAAGCGTCAAGTCAGTTTCCGTATTTGTTTAGTATTAGTTACTGTATTTTTTGGGCGGGACGTGCGGCAGAGGTAGCGCAATCCTGTGTCTGTTTCTTCCCTGGGAGGTGGTGTTTCAGCATGTGCTACATAGTTGCTTCATTGTTGAATGCATCTCTGTGTTAATTTCTCTTTATTTCACTGCTACAATATGACCACTGCGAGATAGTGCAGTCTGGCGGGCTGCTTCTTTTTCAAAATGTGACTGTTTGATTTTGCTTTGCAATTTAGAGTGATTTTAAAATACTGTGCAAACGTTTTATTATTTACTGTGTTGAACTGGCATATGTATTCAATTCTGTTATTACTGTGACAATTGTGGGAAGGGAAAATTGCCCTAAGGTTGGAATGATGTAGACAGAGCCTGGACTTCATGTCAGGACATAGTCTTGGATGAACTGGGGCCCTTGTCTAGGATTCGTTGCTCTGCTAAACAGGCAAAGAATTCAGAAGAGGCGCTTGACTACGATGTAGTATCCAGTTGGGCTCAAAGAGCCAATTGTTTTCTGGAAAATGTGAATGCCTGTTTTTCATATGAAAGAAGGAAGGGCCTTTTGTTAAGGATAGACTCTATGCTGGGTGGCCTAGCAGGGTCAGAAGTTGGTTTATCAGCGCAAGGATCCTTGTTTGATTATGATTTTATGAAATACATTGGCAAATATGTTCAAGCATTTACTTCTTTGGACAAGGAACTTTTCTCAATATTAAGGGGTTCTGGAATGGTTTTTTCCAGGGACAGAGAACACAGAGGTGAAGGAGCTTCTCCCAAATTGGGTAATAGAGTGTTATCACAGGTACCTCGTTGGGTTTGTAGGCAATATTTTCCTTGTACAGAAGAAAAACAAAAAGTTCCAGCCTGTAATAAACTTAAAAGACCTGAATCTATACTACCATTTCAAAATAAAGATAGTGATTTGTCTCTGAGATATTCTGCTTCGAGGGGACTGGATGATGAGTTTAGATTTAAAAGATTCATATCTAATGGTTCTCATTTTTCAGGGTCATAAGAAGAACCTTTGATTCGTGTGGCAGGGGAAAATGTAAAGGCCTAAGTACCTTTCTTTTGGCCTATACTCTCCTCCTTGGTGTTTCACCAAGCTATTAAAACCAGTAGCAGCGTACCTCAGGTACAGGGGTCCAAGAATTGTGGTCTATCTGGACGATATAATCTTCTTAGGTCATGAGAAGAAGCTTCTGGTGAAATATGTCAAAGAGGCAGTGGAACTAATTCAAAATCTGGGATTTATAATAAATGTGTAAAAGTCACATATAATTCTTTCTTAAAATATTGACGCTTTAGGGCCCCTGTGAACTTAGAGAAGGGGATGTTAATGTTGCCATGTTCAAATCTAAAGGTGATCAAGAAAGAGCTAAGGAACACATTAGCTTCTTCCCAGATTTGCCTCAGGCACCTAGCAAAGTTAGTGGGGCTCTTTTGATCCTCAATTAACATGATATTTTCATACCCCCCTTCATTTGAGGGTACTTCAGAAGTTGAAAATAAGACATTGACAAAGGGTTCTTCTTTATTCCCAGATGATCTCTTCGGGTGTAGTAGCAATGGGAGTTGGCCTGGTGGTCAAGCCACATAGAGGCTCGGAATGAGCGAGACATGTTTTCCTACATACCCAAATCTTGTGTTAAAGTCAGATGCAAGTCTTTGGGGTGCAAAGTGTGGTACTTCTTGGACTGGAGGAATAAGGTCCAGGAAGGAGTTGTGAATGCACATAAATTGTTGAGACCTTCTTTCAGGTTTCTTTTCAATTAGGACTCTTGCAAGAGACAAAGTAAGTTGTGCAGTGCTCCTTTGTATGGACAATGTGATGAGATCTGACCATCCAAATTTATACTGATAGGTTGATTGGTGCTGTAATCATTATTTCCCGTTCAGAGAAAGGTATGTTGGGAGATGTAGTGCTTTAAATGTGCTGTGATAAATAAACAGTAAAAAAGAGACTGTATAACACTCTCATACATGTCTTTGGTAAAGCCGGGACTCTCCTTCTCAACTGGCTAAGGGGAATCCACAATTAGTAAGCACAATTATGACTCAAAGCGAATCTTTCAAATAGATTCAAAACAACCGAAAAAAAGCTTCATGTATGATAAAGGCTTGCAGATGCGTTAGGCTGGTATGTGACTGAAGGAGCTCACTCACAACATCAACAGGGCCAGATTTAGGACTAAGTCACACAATGCAGCACATCACCCAAAGTTGCTGCACTCAGTGACAGGGAGAGAGGAGGAAAGTGTCACATCTACAGAGATATGGCACTCTCCTCCCATCTCCCTAGCTCAGGCGCAAAATCAGGATGCCGAGCACCACGCGCACACCTTTGCACCATAGTAAAAGGGTGTCTGCGTGAGTCTAGCATAGTTGTGTACTGGAAGGTTACCCTTCTACTGCAGAATACTATGCCTAGACAAACTGTAAAACTTTTCCTACTTTGCATGTGTGCTGTACAGTACAGCAAACTTGCAAAGTCGAAAAAGAGAGTAGAAATAAAAGTATTGCCCTTTTTAACGCCTGCTTCAAAGTTGTGTTTTTTTGGGCGCAAAACCCTGTCTATTATTGTTAGTAGATAGGGTTTTGCGTCAAAAAGTATAAGTGGCAGCACGGGAACACCCATCTAACGCCCCTCTGATGCAGAGTAATGCAAAACAGCACTTTGCACTGCTTCACGTTACTGTAAGGCAACTTTCCAGTGCAAAACAAGTTTTGCACGAGGAAAGTAAATCCAACAAAAAACGTTTTGCGCTTGTTTGCGTCACTTTTTTGATGGAAACCCAGCTCAAAAGGTTTGTAAATCTGGCCCCCTATGTTTTAGTTTTACTGAAAAAGAAGCAACAGCAACGCTCACAACTGGACATGAAGAAATATTGATGCAAAAATAAATTTTGCTTACTCTTCCTGGAAAGTTTAGACAGCAAGCTTGCTGGGTTCTGCTTTTGCTAAGAAGCTTTTTCCTGTCATCTATTTTGCTCAGATATGATTCTTCTACTAGTCTGACAGTAAAACTTTCCACAAACCTTGAACGCAAAGTGTTGTTTAGTTTATTCCTGCCCAATGTATTTTTTTCTGTGCGTTTTGTGCATGATTGAATATTTAAATAGCCCTCCCTGTAGCACCCTAAAATTAATATTTTACGGCTGCAGTACTCTTTTTTGCATTTCCTTCTTTCCTGTGCACTAAAAGTCTTTTGTCTTTTTCAGAGACTGCCAGTTGCAGTACTTTGGACGGTACAATGAACGTGCTTTACTTCCTGGTGTGAGGGTTTTCCATTCATTTATCAATTTACAGGACTTCAAATGAAGTCTGCCGGTTTTAAGTTGCTTTCTTTTTGCATGTTGCACTGTGCCTGCAGGCTCCAGCTTCTTGGTAATAGGTTAAGGGTAATGCGTGAAAGGGGGCCATATTTACAAAGCCATGAAAAGCCATGCAGGGTGGCTTTACGTGGCCTTGTAAATATGGGCAGACACACTGTGCTGCCGATACGTCCAAAAAAGGGACATACCGGCGGCGGAATGGGCTTGTAAATATGTCCCTAGAAGATGTTCCTTTGTTTATTTTTATAATAGTGTTTCAAGTTATTATCAAAGGTTTAGTGCTCGCAGTTTTTTGTGGGACATCTTCCCGTCACAATATACTGTCTTTGCACCTGATACATGCACAACACCACCATCGCTGCAAATATCCCCAGCTGAAATTTCTGCATCAAGTCCTAACTCTGAAACATGCATCACTATGTCAAAATGCCTAAAAGTACTACTTTATTTTTCTAACCTTCATGATTGCTTATCTAACATGCTTCTTTAATGTGCAAAGTTTTTCTCTAAAATTATCTACAGTGCTCTCACTCATGCTTCATAACATTACAAATAAATGGAGGAACAAGGGGATCTCTGCTTGTCTGTTGAAGTCAGCTGCACCAGACGTAAAGAAATGGGATGATGATGCCTTTGGCTCTCATTTAGGGCCAAATTTATGAACATTTTGTGCAGCCATTGCGCCATGCAAGGTGACGCAGGGTGACGCAAAACCTAGGTGCAGATTTGCTAGATTCTCATGGAGCGCAGTGCAGCAGCCGCAAATGCTGCCCTGAGTGAGAAGGAGTGCCAAATTTACAGAAATATGGCACTCTCCTCCCTCTCCCTAACGGCGGCGCAGAAATATGCTTCTGTGCACCACGGACACACCTTTGTACCGTAGTGCAAGGGTGTCTCTGTGAGTCTAGCATAGGTTTTGTATTGGAAAGAAACCCTTCCAGTACAAAATATCATGCTGAGACTAACTTTAAGCCCTTTTTCCACTTTCTGCGTGTGCTGTACACATCCAAAGTCAGAAAAGAATGGAGAAATTAATGCATTTCTCCTTCATAGCACCTATTTGAAATGGGCGCTTTTTTTCTCACATCTAACCCTGTCTACTTTTTTAAATTATAGGGCTTGGCGTCAGAAACATTGGGTGGTGGCATGGGAATGCCCATGCACCACCTATTGTATGCACCCTTGTCACTAACTAATGCAAAGCAGCGCTATACGTTGCTTTGTGCTACTTTCGAGGTGATTTTCCAGCTTTAAACAAGTTTAGGGAGTAAAAATAAAGCTAATTACCTCAACCTCTACAAACTACCATCAAGTTAACATTTAAAATGAAACTGATACTTTTAATTTCATCCAATAGAATAGAAAGCGCCTGCTCTATGTTAGAACACCCCCAACAGAAAAGCTGTAAAACAGTGTAAAACATCTAAAAGCAACACATGTGTAAGCATACAAAATACTCCCTGTGCCCAGACCAACACCTCCCACCCCAGCTGTGACACCTCAGCAATATGAAGACTCCACTTCCTGTGTATCTCCCACTGTGACACCAATCGTGTGCCCCACAGTCCTGGGTGATGTTGAGACCACACCCCCGCCACTTACCCAGGACCCAGTCAGATGGGGCACACTTGGCCAAGGGCACAGAGTAGTGGGGCTAGGGGTCATGGGAGGGTTTTTGTGGGCCAGCGAACTGAGTCCACTGGAATCACTGATACCCAGACCACCATCGGCTAAGTCTTGGGAGCCTACCATCAGTTCTAAGACATGATGGGCCAGGTACTCACCAGACTCCAGGAGATGAAGCAGCTGCAGGGGGAGTACAACCACCAGATGGAGGCCCATATTTCTAATATGGGCTCCCTGATTGGGGTGCTGCAGGACATTTCCACCCACATGTGCAGGGTTTTCCTAGCACTGTCTACCCGTTCCTCTGGTCCTACAACATCTGAGCCATCTACATTGGCCACAGACACAGGAAGAGAGGCCCTGCCACTGTAGAACCACCTGCAGACCCCTATCCCCTGCAGCTGTGAATCCCCAGCACCAGGGGACGTCCATGCAGATCACCAGGAGGTGAGGATGGCAAAAACTCTGCCACCATCAGCAAGAAATCTCGACGCTAATTTCCTCCAGTGTGTGCCTATCATTTACTCTGTGGACTATTGCTGGATACATTTGCCTTTCCGATGCCAATAGTGTTTTTGACATTGGATCTGCAACTAGGGTTTCATTCACCATGACTGACTTCTTCACTTTTTGCTTTGCTTTTGTTATATTCGCCCTCTTTATTTTCATCACGTTTGGTACAATAAATTTGCAAGTCAGAAATTCATAGACTGGTGTTGTATATATCAACTCTATCAGTGCACTTGTTTAATTCCATCAGAACTTGACAAGTCCAGAACATCAAAAGGCTGTGTCAACATAGATGATTTGCAAGTAGGTATTCTTTATTTCAAGTTCCCAAACATGAATCCCAAAATATGTCATACCATTCTATCATGCTCTATATTGTTTATTCCGTTTGATCAATACTTGTCTGTCAATATTTGCACTAACATATCAATCCTTGCATTAGACTAATACTCAGTGCCAGTTTTCACATTTCCAGTTTTAGACCTTGCCAACATAGAAGAAGGGTATATGTCTAAAACAATAAGATAGAATAGGCAAATTTACATTGATTCATGTCATCAGATGGAACCAGATCTGGCTCACATAAGGAATCCCACATCAATAACACCAAGGAACAAAACGATGGCAGCACTACATTTTGTAGACACAAGATCATTAGAAAACACTATTCCAGTATCTGGTGGAATGTAAAAAAAAAGTTTCAGTGTTGAGACACAATAAGTATGTCTTATAATGATGAGACACATCAACAGCTACATACAGTTTACATATAATGAGGATTTTGCCAATGTGAACGGAGAATAGCATGATTTGGCTCTACTACCATGTGCGTTTTGAGCAAATGATGCCCCACATATATTTTAGTGCCAATAAATCACAGAGAACAAGTCCATTGTAATGTTCAAAGATCCCATCCAATCACAGTGCAAGTTGCCTTGGTACAAGATTTGTACATCCAAAGTATGTGTCTGTCTTTCCCAGGATCCCTTTTGTTGGACATGGCCCTTCTTAGGGGATTTCCCTAAAACCTTTTGCTTTTTTCTCCTTTTTTTTGCTGATTCTCTTTTCATAGACTGATTACTCTGGGCACTTTCCCACTGTAATGCAGTGTGAAAATGCGCACACCCTTTCTACACATGCTAGGAAATGGTGCTTACCTGATTGGTTTATGTGTTGTACCTGTGAGTTCCCTGTAAAAAAGTGTACTGCATACCCAGGGCAGGTACTGCACTGGCTAATAGGGGGACGCAGCACTGATTGTACCACCCACCAGAATAGCCCCTCAAACATGCATCAGGCCTAACATTGCAGACTTGTGGGTTCGCAGTTGCGCTTATGCTCGGGTTGGCATCTCTCACTCATTAGCCAACCCTGAGTGGGTCTTCCACTACCACTAGAGCACCCCTAGGGTGAGCCCTGAGGGGCGGAGCAAGTGGTATGCGAAAGGCAGTGCAGGAACACATGGATGTTCCATGCCCAGGTAGGGAAGAACCCCCATGTGGGTTTTCCCTACCTAGGAGCCTACTAGGAGGTGGGCTTTTCCCATGGGACCCCACCAGGGTTTTGCTGATTTTCTGCTTGTGGCCTTAGGGCCCTGGGCACCTTTCCACTGTAAATGCAGTGTGAAAGTGCACGCGCCCTTGCTACACACGTTAGAAAGTGGTGCTTAACTGATGTTTTTAAACATGTCTCAAGCCTGCCATTGCAGACCTGTGTGTGCACACTTGCACCTATGATGTCTTTAATCATGTCTCAAGCCTGCCATTGCAGGCCAGTGGGTGGGCACTTGTACCATCCAATGATGTTTTTAAAGGTATCAAGCCTGCCATTGCAGGCCTGTGTGTGCGCAATTGCACTTATGCTCAGGTTGGCCTTTCTAAACCACTGACCAATCCTGAGAGGACCTTTCACTACCACTAGGACACCCCCTGGAGAAAGTCTTAAAGGGTGAAGCAAGTGGTAGGTGAAAGGCAGGGCCCTTGTAGTGAAGAATACCCATGTGTGTTTTCACTACCTGTAAGGTTTGCTCTTTCCATAGGTTAATATGGGGGAATAGTTTAAATTACTTCAGGCTGCAATAGTGGCGTACAGTGGAGCAGCCTCATAATGTTTCCTATCATTGGATTCACAATGACAAACCCTCTCCTGCAGGAAAGCGGGATTTGTCATTAATAGTTTAGAAATGCAGCTTCTAGAAAGTGGACATTTCTCTGCTCTAAAACTCTAAGTGTGCCTTTTAGTTTGACTCCAGTCCCCACTGGAGGCTGGGGGAGCACATCTGTGCCTTCCCCAGAGACAGATATAAACATTGGGCATTCAACTGGAATGACAGACCTCTGCCATTTGAGTGCCTGGCTGGATAGATTGGAGGGAGAGGTTTTGACACTTGGCCTGTTGGAAGCCAGATCATGGCCCCACTAAAGATTAAAATCTGCATTCCATGGCCCCATGGCAGACAGCACTGAAATTTAGGGGAGACATCTGTGGTTAAAAGGGAAGCCTCCGAGCCACCCCCAGCTTCAACGGAACACTACAGTATAACTACTGGTGCCATACTTCAGCAGGAAAGAGATACACTTGTGGGGACATGGAAATGCGTGGGGAACACTGTCAGAGGAATCTGTTGTGCACAAGGAAGATTACTGCCATTGGAAAAGACCGTGCATCCTTCCTGAATAGTGGCTGGCCCTGGCTGACCACTTGCTGCTGTGTGACACCTTGAAGTGTGCTCTCCAAGGGCTTGTTGCCTTGCCCCTTGTTCTCTGATGGAGGACTTAGAGACCACAAAAACCTCCTTCAAGGGACCGCCCACATCGTCTGCTGGATCCCAATTGGTAGGTCAATGTGAGTGTGGAGCTAAGTATGGTGCCTGGAGACCTGATTGCCTTGTGCGGAACCCCAAAAGTACTGCCCACATCTAAGGAGTGTGGCCCCTGCATGGTGGGGTCTCAACACACATAAGCATCTTGATGTTGGTGTGCGAATTCACCGGTTGCGGAACTCCGCATGGCCCGCTTCATGATCGTGCCACATCTTTCTCGTAAACATGCTGACTGAATGCTCAGTGTCCGATTCACATATTATGACCTTCAGAGGTGAGGGCGTACCTGTAGTGGTCCCATTTCTACATCGTGCAGCACTGCTGAACTTGCACCTGTGTGTGTGACTGAAATTGTCTGGTGCAACCCATATCAATGCGCACCAGACGTTGTGCCTTATTTCTAGGGAGGTATGGAATTTGCAACTCTTCCTTGTGTGAGACCGGAATTGTCTGATGCAACCCATATCAACGCACACCAGACGTTGTTCCTCATTTGCAAGGAGGTATGGAATTTGCAGCTCTTCATTGTGTGAGACCAGCATTATCGGGTGCAACCCATATCAATGCGCACCAGACATTTTGTCTCTTTTCCAGGGAGGCATGGATTTTGCAACTCTTCATTGTGTGTGACTGGAATTGTCTGGTGCGACTCAGATCAATGCACACCACACATTGAGCCTCATTTCCAGGAAGGTACTGAGTTTGCAACTCTTTATTATGTGTGATCGGAATTGTATGGTGCGACTCATATCAACGCGCATCAGATGTTGTGCTTTATTTCCAGGGAGGTGCGGAGGAGTGGATTCATGTTCCATTGTGCCGGGATTGAATGGGTGCTACTATGATCAACGTGTGTCTGACGGGGTGCCTCCTTCTTCTGAGAGGCTGCGCTGCTTCATCCCCAATTTATCAATTGTTCCCTTTGTGCCCTCAGTGCGGCGGACCAACTGACCTCTCCTCACCCAGCCCGACGACTTCATCTTGCTAGGTAATATTGTTTATACACCGAAGAGGAGTGAGAAGTATATGGTAAGGGTATACCCTCGGCTTCCCTATTTTACTATGCAATAAACACATGGAGAGGGGAGACCCAGTTATTTGTGACAGTGTCTGTCTTGCTTGTATCCGAGACAAAGTGAGCGGAATGCACCCAGGTAAATTGGTACTTGCTTCACAATTTCTCAGACAGTAAACTTTCTCTGAGATGGTGTGAAAAATGAAACTATTTATATATATATTCACTGAAAAAACCATAGGTTTTAGGGACAGTTATAGTTAGTTGGACATTGCACTCGTACAAAACCCGTGAAATTCCCTGTTATAGTTAGTTCAGCTAACTATAACTCGCGCCCGCAATGCACTGCTGATGACGTCACATATTACATCACTCATGACATGGTCAGAGACATCACTGATGACATCACTGATGACATCTCAAATGACATCACTGATGACATCACTGATGACATCATCCAGTGACTGTGTGTTTCTGTAAAGTTTAAATATGTTTAATATATATAGGGAAAGGCGTATTGAAGAATGAGTGGGTGTATAAGTGTCTGAATGGATGATTTAGTACGTGAGTGACTGACTCTACAAGTGAGTGATTAAACGTATCTTACTGAATGCATGGGTTAGTGACTAAACTGTGTGAATGTCTGTATCCGTCTGTTTGTTGGTGTGTAAGTGGATGCATGGATTTGCGAATAGCTACATGAGTGTCTATATGGGTTATTGATTGGTTCTCTGAGTATCTGTATGGCTGCCTGAGTGTTTGTGTGGGTGGGGTGTGTGTGACTCTATACATAGATGTGTGAGTGGGTGATTCACTGGGTGCATGATTTCAAGAGTGCATCTGTGATGGACTGCTTGGGTGGGTGAGTGTGTGTATGGGTGTGTTAGTGAGTGAATGTATATCTCAGTGGTACATGTGCGAGTAACTACATATGTAAAAAGCAGTATATATGTGTGTTAGAGTATTTAAATGGCTATAAGTGAGAGTGTGTTATTGTGAGAGTGGCTGTATGGATGCGTGTGTGCTTGTATCAGTTATTGTATAAGAGCGTAAGAATGTGCTAGTATTTGTATGAGTAAGTGAGCTGGTGTGTGTATAACTGTATAGGTGAGTAAATGGGTGTGTGATTAATTTTTTGCATGACTGACTAGGTGTGTGAGTACCTCTATGGATGAGTGGCGGTGTGTGAGTATTTATATAGGTGTATGAGTGCATATGATAGTCCTGTACTGAGTGACTGTAAGTATGAGTGACTGTACAGGTGAGTGAGTGGATGTGTGTGTAGACCTAAGAATCAGTGAGTGGGTATGTAGTTTTTGGTGTTGGAGTGTCTATGGTTTTGAGAATGGCAGTCTGTAATTTAGAGTGGGTGTATCAAAAGTTATATTAGGGTGTGAGAAGATGCATGAAATTATCACATGGATGATGTCATCAGTGATGTCATTTGAGATGTCATCAGTGATGTCATCAGTGATGTCACTGACCATGTCATGAGTGATGTAATATGTGACGTCATCAGCAGTGCATTGCGGGCGCGAGTTATAGTTAGCTGAACTAACTATAACAGGGGAATTTCACGGGTTTTGTACGAGTGCAATGTCCAACTAACTATAACTGTCCCTAAAACCTATGGTTTTTTCAGTGAATTTCAAAGGTTTTTTAAATGCTAATTTCTAACTATAACTTGTCTGAAACCTATGGTTTTTTCAGTGAATTTCAAAGGTTTTTTAAATGCTAATTTCTAACTATAACGTGCCTGAAACCTATGGTTTTTTCAGTGAATTTCAAAGGTTTTTTAAATGCTAATTTCTAACTATAACGTGCCTGAAACCTATGATTTTTTAAGTGAATTTCAAAGGTTTTTTAAATGCTAGTTTCTAACTATGCCAACAGAGGTAGGACATGTGAAGAAAGAAGAAAAAACGCACAGAAAGAAGCAAAAGATGTGCAGAAAGAACCAACAGAGGAGCAGAAAGAGGCCTTGTTGCAAAATCATCCTGTGCCCACAACTTTTTCAGACGGGTACTGGTGGTAACTGACTCTGACTAAGCAGAGCCAGTGCGCGTTTGCACAGTGGTGAAGGGAGGGGGCCTGAGGTGACATGTGTGCAAACGCGCCCCGTGGCGCGTTTTAAGTTGTGGGATTAAGTCCCCTTGAATCCTGAGGGTCCCTGGGGCCCAACTAGCCCCCAGGTACCTACAGTTAGGACCACAGAGCTGAGTTGCAGAGAGGCGTTCCGAGGCCACGCACCTTTTTTCACCTCTCTGCAACGCAACTCTGTTGTGCTTACTGAAGGTACCTGGTGGGCTAGTTGGCCCCCAGGATTCAAAGGGAATTAACTCCCCAACTTAAAACGCACCACAGGGCGTGTTTGCGCACATGTCACCTGAGGCCCCGCCCCCTCCTTTCACCACTGTGCAAATGCGCCCCGTGGCGCGTTTTAAGTTGGGGGATTAGGTCACCTTGAATCCTGAGAGTCCCTGGGGCCCAACTAGCCCAGCAGGTACTTCCAGTAAGCACCACAGGCCTGTGTTGCAACGCCTGTAACAAATTGTGCAGTTGTGTTTAGGTAGTGAAGAGGGTCGTGCTGGGGGTAGTGTTTTAGGGTTTAGGGTAGTGCAGTGGTGTTTGTGTAGTGTAGGGGGTCATGCTGGGGGTAGATTTAGGGTTTAGGGTAGTGCAGTGGTGTTTGGGTAGTGTAGGGAGTCGTGCTGGGGGAGTGTTTTAGGGTTTAGGGTAGTACAGTGGTGTTTGGGTAGTGTAGGGGGTCATGCTGGGGTTAGTGTTTTAGGGTTTTAGGGTTTAGGGTAGTGCAGTGGTGTTTGGGTAGTGTAGGGGATACTGCTGGGGGTAGTGTTTTAGGGTTTAGGGTAGTGCAATGGTGTTTGGGTAGTGTAGGGGGTACTGCTGGGGGTAGTGTTTAGGGTTTAGGGTAGTGCAGTGGTGTTTGGGTAGCGTAGGGGGTACTGCTGGGGGTAGTGTTTTATGGTTTAGGGTAGTGCAGTGGTGTTTGGGTAGTGTAGGGGTTCGTGCTGGGGGTAGTTTTTTAGGGTTTAGGGTAGTGCAGTGGTGTTTGTGTAGTGTAGGAGGTCGTGTTTTAGGGTTTAGGGTAGTGCAGTGGTCTTTGGGTAGTGTAGGGGGTTGTGCGGGGGGTAGTGTTTTAGGGATTAGGGTAGTGCATTGGTATTTGGGTAGTGTAGGGGGTCATGCAGGGGTAGTGTTTTAGGGTTTAGGGCAGTGCAGTGGTGTTTAGGTAGTGTAGGGGGTCGTGCTGGGGGGAGTGTTTTAGGGTTTAGGGCAGTGCAGTGGTGTTCGGGTAGTGTAGGGGGTCGTGCTGGGGGGAGTGTTTTAGGGTTTAGGGCAGTGCAGTCGTGTTCGGGTAGTGTAGGGGGTCGTGCTGGGGGGAGTATTTTAGGGTTTAGGGTAGTGCAGTGGTGTTCGGGTAGTGTAGGGGGTCATGCTGGGGGTAGTGTTCTAGGGTTTAGGGCAGTGCAGTGGTGTTCGGGCAGTGTAGGGGGTCGTGCTGGGGGTGGTGTTTCAGGGTTTGGGGCAGTGCAGTGGTGTTCGAGCAGTAAAGGGGGTCATGCTGGGGGTGGTGTTTCAGGGTTTAGGGCAGTGCAGTGGTGTTCGGGCAGTGTAGGGGGCGGTGCAGGGGGTGGTGTTTCAGGGTTTAGGGCAGTGCAGTGGTGTTCGGGCAGTGTAGGGGGTGGTGCAGGGGGTGGTGTTTCAGGGTTTAGGGCAGTGCAGTGGTGTTCGGGCAGTGTCGGGGGTCGTGCAGGGGGTGGTGTTTCAGGGTTTAGGGCAGTGCAGTGGTGTTCGGGCAGTGTAGGGGGTCGTGCTGGGGCTGGTGTTTCAGGGTTTAGGGTAGTGCAGTGGTGTTCGGGCAGTGTAGGGGGTCGTGCTGGGGCTGGTGTTTCAGGGTTTAGGGCAGTGCAGTGGTGTTCGGGCAGTGTAGGGGGTCATGCTGGGGCTGGTGTTTCAGGGTTTAGGGCAGTGCAGTGGTGTTCGGGCAGTGTAGGGGGTCTTGCTGGGGCTGGTGTTTCAGAGTCTAGGGCAATGCAGTGGTGTTCGGGCAGTGTAGGGGTCTTGCTGGGGCTGGTGTTTCAGGGTTTAGGGCAGTGCAGTCGTGTTCGGGCAGTGTAGGGGGTCGTGCTGGGGGTGGTGTTTCAGGGTTTAGGGCAGTGTAGTGGTGTTCGGGCAGTGTAGGGGGTCGTGCTGGGGCTAGTGTTTCAGGGTTTAGGGCAGAGCAATGGTGCTCAGGCAGTGTAGGGGGTTGTGCTGGGGGTGATGTTTCAGGGTTTAGGCCAGTACAGTGGTGTTAGGGCAGTGTAGGGGTCGTGCTGGGGGTGGTGTTTCAGGGTTTAGGGCAGTGCAGTGGTGTTCCGGCAGTGTAGGGGGTCGTGCAGGGGGTGGTGTTTCAGGGTTTAGTGCAGTGGTGTTCGGGCAGTGTAGGGGGTCGTGCTGGGGTGGTGTTTCAGGGTTTAGGGCAGTGCAGTGGTGTTCGGGCAGTGTAGGGTGTCGTGCTGAGGGGTGGTGTTTCAGGGTTTAGGGCAGTGCAGTAGTGTTTGGGCAGTGTAGGGGGTCGTGCAGGGGGTGGTGTTTCAGGGTTTAGGGCAGTGCAGTGGTGTTCGGCCAGTGTAGGTAGTCTTGCTGGGGGTGGTGTTTCAGGGTTTAGGGCAGTGCAGTAGTTTTCGGGCAGTGTAGGCGGTCGTGCTGGGGCTGGTGTTTCAGGGTTTAGGGCAGTGCAGTGGTGTTCGGGCAGTGTACGGGGTTGTGCTGGGGCTGGTGTTTCAGGGTTTAGGGCAGTGCAGTGGTGTGCGGGCAGTGTACGGGGTTGTGCTGGGGCTGGTGTTTCAGGATTTAGGGCAGTGCAGTGGTGTTCGGGCAGTGTAGGGGGTCGTGCTGGGGGTGGTGTTTCAGGGTTTAGGGCAGTGCAGTGGTGTTCGGGCAGTGTAGGGGGTCGTGCTGGGGCTGGTGTCTCAGGGTTTAGGGCAGTGCAGTGGTGTTCGGGCAGTGTAGGGGGTCGTGCTGGGGCTGGTGTTTCAGGGTTTTGGGCAGAGCAGTGGTGTTCGGGCAGTGTAGGGGGTCGTGCTGGGGGTGGTGTTTCAGGGTTTAGGGCAGTGCAGTGGTGTTTGGGCAGTGTAGGGGGTCTTGCTGGGGGTGGTGTTTCAGGGTTTAGGGCAGTGCAGTGGTGTTTGGGCAGTGTAGGGGGTCTTGCTGGGGGTGGTGTTTCAGGGTTTAGGGCAGTGGTGTTCGGGCAGTGTAGGGGGTCTTGCTGGGGGTGATGTTTCAGGGTTTAGGGCAGTGCAGTGGTGTTCGGGCAGTGTAGGGGGTCTTGCTGGGGGTAGAGTTTCAGGGTTTAGGGCGGTGCAGTGGTGTTCGTGCAGTGTAGGGGGTCGTGCTGGGGGTGGTTTTTCAGGGTTTAGGGCAGTGCAGTAGTGTTCGGGCAGTGTAGGGGGTCGTGCAGGGGGTGGTGTTTCAGGGTTTAGGGCAGTGCAGTGGTGTTCTGGCAGTGTAGGGGGTCATGCTGGGGGTGGGGTTTCAGGGTTTAGGGCAGTACAGTGGTGTTCGGGCAGTGTAGGGGGTCGGGCAGGGGGTGGTGTTTCAGGGTTTAGGGCAGTACAGTGGTGTTCGGGCAGTGTAGGGGGTCGTGCTGGGGCTGGTGTTTCAGGGTTTAGGGCAGTGCAGTGGTGTTCGGGCAGTGTAGGGGGTCTTGCTGGGGGTGATGTTTCAGGGTTTAGGGCAGTGCAGTGGTGTTCGAGCAGTGTAGGGGGTCTTGCTGGGGGTAGTGTTTCAGGGTTTAGGGCAGTGCAGTGGTGTTCGTGCAGTATAGGGGGTCGTGCTGGGGATGGTGTTTCTGGGTTTAGGGCAGTGCAGTAGTGTTCGAGCAGTGTAGGGGGTTGTGCAGGGGGTGGTGTTTCAGGGTTTAGGGCAGTGCAGTGGTGTTCAGGCAGTGTAGGGGGTCGCACTGGGGGTGGTGTTTCAGGGTTTAGGGCAGTGCAGTGGTGTTCGGCCAGTGTATGGGGTCATGCACGGGGTGGTGTTTCAGGGTTTAGGGCAGTGCAGTGGTGTTCGGGCAGTGTAGGGTGTTGTGCTGGGGCTGGTGTTTCAGGGTTCAGGGCGGTGCAGTGGTGTTCAGGCAGTGTAGGGGGTCGTGCTGAGGCTGGTGTTTCACGGTTGAGGGCAGTGCAGTGGTGTTCGGGCAGTGTAGGGGGTCGTGCTGGGGCTGGTGTTTCAAGGTTTAGGGCAGTGCAGTGGTGTTCGGGCAGTGTAGGGGGTCGTGCTGGGGGTGATGTTTCAGGGTTTAGGGTAGTGCAGTGGTGTTCGGGCAGTGTAGGGGGTCGTGCAGGGGCTGGTGTTTCAAGGTTTAGGGCAGTGCAGTGGTGTTCGGGCAGTGTAGGGGGTCGTGCTGGGGCTGGTGTTTCAGGGTTTTGGGCAGAGCAGTGGTGTTCGGGCAGTGTAGGGGGTCATGCTGGGGGTAGTGTTTCAGGGTTTAGGGCAGTGCAGTGGTGTTTGGGCAGTGTAGGGGGTCGTGCTGGGGTTGGTGTTTCAGGGTTTAGGTCAGTGGTGTTCGGGCAGTGTAGGGGGTCTTGCTGGGGGTGATGTTTCAGGGTTTAGGGCAGTGCAGTGGTGTTCGGGCAGTGTAGGGGGTCTTGCTGGGGGTAGTGTTTCAGGGTTTAGGGCAGTGCAGTGGTGTTCGGGCAGTGTAGGGGGTCATGCTGGGGGTGGTGTTTCAGGGTTTAGGGCAGTGCAGTGGTGTTCGGGCAGTGTAGGGGGTCGTGAAGGGGGTGGTGTTTCAGGATTTAGGGCAGTGCAGTGGTGTTCGGGCAGTGTAGGGGGTCGTGCTAGGGGTGGTGTTTCAGGGTTTAGGGCAGTGCAGTGGTGTTCGGGCAGTGTAGGGGGTCATGCAGGGGGTAGTGTTTTAGGGTTTAGGGTAGTGCAGTGGTGCTTGTGTAGTGTAGGGGGTCGTGCTGGGGATAGTGTTTTAGGGTTTAGGGTAGTGCAGTGGTGTTTGTGTAGTGTAGGGGGTCCTGTTTTAGGGTAGTGCAGTGGTGCTTGTGTAGTGTAGGGGGTCGTGCTGGGGATAGTGTTTTAGGGTTTAGGGTAGTGCAGTGGTGTTTGTGTAGTGTAGGGGGTCCTGTTTTAGGGTAGTGCAGTGGTGTTTGGGTAGTGTAGGGGATCGTGCTGGGGGTAGTGTTTTAGGATTTAGGTTAGTGCAGTGGTGTTTGGGTAGTGTAGGGGGTCGTGCTGGGGGTAGTGTTTTAGGGTTTAGGGTAGTGCAGTGGTGTTTGTGTAGTGTAGGGGGTCGTGCTGGGAGTAGTGTTTTAGGGTTTAGGGTAGTGCAGTGGTGCTTGTGTAGTGTAGGGGGTCGTGCTGGGGGTAGTGTTTTAGGGTTTAAGGTAGTGCAGTGGTATTTTTGTAGTGTAGGGGGGTCATGTTTTAAGATGCAATGCTCCAATACCTGACCAGTCTGCACTACATAAAACTGCAAAAAAACTAAAAATAAAAAGTGTTTTGCACACTTTTGTCATTGGGCTATATGTGGGCTACATCTGGGTAATATTTGTGCTACATTTGGGCTCTTTTTTCACTGGTGGCCATCTTGGAAGACTTCTTTGTTATGAAGTTTCCTAATTTCTTCATTTACTGCATTCTACTCAGTAGGAAATGCTTTCAGTTTTTACTTTGATTCCATCAAGAAGGCATTCAGATGTGTCTCACATCTGCCATAAATTCAGAATGTTAGCACTCTAGTTGCTCATTAGATCACTGGAGTAAAGCTACTGCTCACCAGGGAGTTAACTGGTAGTCTGCTGCTGGTATTGAAAGTGATTGTTTCAGTCTGCATGTCAGAATTTTCTAATGAAATAGAAGAGGATTTGAGATCTCACTTAAAACATGCCCTAATTTTTCTTTCTGCAGCACTAACCATAATTTCTATTTTCAAAAAGAACCCCTCATTTTGTTCCTTTTTAAATTAAATGTTTTAAGTGTTACCGGTTTATTCCAATCAAGATGGCTTCAGGTGTGCCATACTTTTGTCATAAGTAAGGCTGTTAGCGCTCTAGTTGTTCTTTAGAACACTCTGGGAAGCTGCAGTAGAACACAAAGGCATCAACTGGCAGGCTGCTCCTGTTGAAATATAACAGGAAGATATTTGAGATCACACTTGAAATATGTCTTAATTTTTCTTTCTACAGCACTAACTATAATTTCTATGACAAAATGAACCCCATCATTTTGTTCCTTTTTAAATTAAATGTTTTAAGTGTTACCAGTTTATTCCAATCAAGATGGCTTCAGGTGTGCCATACTTTTGTCATAAGTAAGGCTGTTAGCACTCTAGTTGTTCTTTAGAACACTCTGGGAAGCTGCAGTAGAACACAAAGGCATCAACTGGCAGGCTGCTCCTGTTGAAATATAACAGGAAGATATTTGAGATCACACTTGAAACATGTCCTAATTTTTCTTTCTACAGCACTAACCATAATTTCTATGACAAAATGAACCCCATCATTTTGTTCCCTTTTAAATTAAATTGTTTAAGTGTTACCAGTTTATTCCAATCAAGATGGCTTCAGGTGTGCCATACTTTTGTCATAAGTAAGGCTGTTAGCACTCTAGTTGTTCTTTAGAACACTCTGGGAAGATGCAGTAGAACACAAAGGAATCAACTGACAGTCTCTGCCCTTGTTGGATGTACATGTTTTACTGAGAATGTCAGACTTCATTCTCACATGAGTGAGAAAGATAATGTGAATTTACAGAAAATATGCTCTCATTTTAGCTTCTGGAGCACCTTCCAAACCTACATGGGACAAGCATGAGAAAATAGTGTTCTCTCAAACATGATTCATGATATCCCAGCAGAAGGTTTTTCACATGGTAAAATCACCTTAGAATACACCACAATTCCTAAAATTAGTATGGTACCATCAACAAATAAATTCTAATGTAACTAAAGCCTGTTATCACCCTTTATAGTTCTCCTTTTGGTGACCCTCAAAATCTTCTATTCACTACAATGCATTTCAATGAGGTACTATCATTTATATTGGTCCCAAGATGGCTGCCAGCAATTCCAGGATGAAGTGCTGACAGCCAATCAGATCTCACGATGACATGTGTGGTTAGGCTCCGCCCAGATATATATGTGACTTTACTTTTGATTTTCTCAGGAACTACTGAACGGATTTACACCATTTAAGCAAAAGGCACGACACTGAACCAAGGGCTACCTCTTTGCCAAATTTGGTGTAATTCCGTTCAGCAGTTCGGGCTGTAGCTGCGACTAAAGGTTCCTATGGAAAAATGAATGGGGAAAACGCGTTTTGGGACCCCCTTTTTCTCGGCCCCCGCTTGACGTATCACCCCGAGACTTTCAGGATAGGAGCGGACCGGAGCGCCCCAACAAGTTGGAAACTTTCGCGAAGATTCGTCAACCGGCGCCAACGTTATTTCAAATAGAATGTCGCGGATTTCCTATGGATAATAGGTTTTAACTATAACTATCTACTGGCGACCGCCAGTAGATAATAACTATATATAACTATATAACGATATATATATATATATATATCACCACACTCCGCGTTTCCCTCGTAGCAATCCTGCCACAACACGGACATGGACCAAATTTCAGTGCATTAAATTTGATTTATTACTTGCGATGCCGCCATAACGTTTCGGCTCGTCCGAGCCTTGATCACATGACATCTTACTACTGGTATGCAAGCTCTTTTAAAGTGACAGGTGCTCATAAATGATCATCACGTGCAAAGTGGCTTAGTAGACATGGTAAAATTACAACCTTAGCTGCAGTAAAAAAAAGTGTCACATGCACAATACACCCTAAAATTGACTCTAAAATGGACTACTTTAGAGGCTAAGACCGCAGTTGATAAATTAACGTTGTTAATAAAAAATTCATAAATGGTAAAATACCACAAATTATATTTTAAACTTACAACACTAAAACATTTTTATAGGTAAAGTACCTCTATTACCCCTTGGTTTTATTCATGTCCTATGTGTATGTGCTTCTGATATGAACTATATATCCCCTTAAATGGGTCTGCTATAATCGCGCTTGAGTGCATTGCCTATTGATACCAAAATAGCAAATTACCTATTGATACCAGAATAGCGTGGATGAATTCACCGCTTGTTAATGCAATCCTGTTGTCTAAAACCATGTCTAAAAACTGTGTTGAAAGCGCCAAGTGCAAAGTGTATGTATGTACGATCCCCATTGTATGTGTGAAACAGTTAAAAATAGATTTATGATGTCTAGTACAATGTCATATCATTCACTTGTTGCGCATTACGCGTTTACTGCTTATATGCAATAAACTATTTGAACAGAATTGTAAGATTGCCAATATCACATAAGTATGTTGAGGAATGCACCATCGAGGATTTGCTAGCTTATATTGCACCTATCCCTTGTAAAATCATCGTAATCGTATCTACCCTATGTATTTATTATTAATCTATGTTGGTGTAAGATGTCACCTATTCCAACATTTACCTAACGGTAAGAATATATAAATCATCAATAAATTAACATACTAATACAACAATATAAATATATAAATAAATAAATATATACTTAAATACATGTTATATTGAATTACATTATACAATAAAATCCAATAAAATATTGTATTAAAAAACAAATCTATAGTGTATGTTAAAAAATTTATATATATAGTGGAGTAATACTTCCCAGAGTAAATTATTAGATTTTCAAGGAAAGAGGGAAACCTGGCAATGAATTCTGGTTGTGTGTTTCATTACTTGTAAATATTGCTATGCCTGTGTGCTAACCTTACTCCCTATCCTAAACATGTGTGCAAATCTTCCGTCGCATTAAGCCCCGCAGGGTTCTTTGTGTCAAGTTGGATGATATATCTAGTTTCCAGTCTTCTCAGTTTGGATTCACGATCTCCCGCTCTCCTATTGGGTGGTATAGCATCTATCACAAAGTACCTGAGATCATTGTTTCTACTCTGGTGCACCTCCCTGAAATGTCTAGCTACAGGGTACGTGTTATCTTGGTTGGTAATGGCCCGGAGATGCTGCAAAATGCGCTTCTGGACAGGCAATTTGGTGCTTCCCACGTACTGGAGGCCACAAGGGCACTCAAGTACGTACACCACATACTCTGTCTTGCATGTGAGGAGCTTCTGGATCTTATTCTCCCTGTCACCAAATGGTGTTTTGTATGTCCTGGTGTTGACACCGTGTTGGCAGGCCTTACAGGTTTTACATTTAAAAAAACCCTTATTGTTTAAAAGCCAGCTTGTATTTTCAATGGCGTCTGGATTTGTATTAACCAAAGAATCACGCATGGAAGGTGCCCTGCTATAAGTGACAGACACCCTCCGTGGTAAAATTGGTCCTATCACAGGGTCATTCAGAACCAGAGGCCAGCTCCTATTAATGATTTTTTCGAGACTATTCTGTTGTTGACTGTATCTCATGATGAACCTAACTTGGTTAGATTGCTGCTTCACGTGTGGTGCCGTCTGCCCGGTCACCACCTGCAGTTCTTTTTTATTTTTCAAGAGGTCCTCCCTCTCAAGCATATTGGACTTAACCATTGCCCTGTTAATCACATCTTCCGTGTACCCTCTCTCAAGAAACCTTTTCTTACTGTTTGCCTGTGCCTCCCTCAGGTCCTGTTGGTTACTGCAAATCCGTTTAAGGCGCAGCATCTCCCCATATGGAATACTATTCAAAAGGTGCTTGGGGTGTGCGCTACTTGCATGTAATGTAGAATTCCCTGATGTCGGTTTCATATAAAGTTTAGTTTCTATGTTCTTCCCCATGATGTACACCTCTGTATCTAAGAAGGTGACAGACGTCTGACTCATGGTAACAGTAAAATGCAGATTGAGTTCATTTATATTCAACAAGTTCACAAAATCGTGTGCAAGATGCTGATCGCCTTTCCAAAGGATAAATAAATCATCAATATAGCGCAGCCATATCACGACATTATTATCAAATATCTGCTTGTACGTGTCCCTGAGGACCAACTCCTCCCAGTAGCCCATATGCAGACAGGCATAACTGGGAGAGAAGCTGGCCCCCATAGCCACTCCCCTGATTTGATGATAAATGAGATTAAAAAACATGAAATTATTGTTACACAAGCAAAATTCCAACATCTCTAATAGCATTTCATTATGTTCTTTGTCTTCCGGGGGTCTTTTAGCGAGAAAATGTGCTATAGCTCGTATACCATCTTTGTGCCTGATGCTGGTGTACAGTGACGTTACATCTAATGCCAGCATCCACATGTCTTCTTGCCATATCACATCTTTGATCTTCATCAAAAAGTCACCAGTATCTCGTACATATGAAGGGAGTGACTTGACATAATCCTGTAAGAAAAAGTCAATGTACTTTGAAGTGTTCTCCAATGGTCCCTCCCTGGCCGATATGATAGGCCTACCTGGTGGCATTTTAGGGTCCTTATGTACCTTAGGGATGAAATACATTGATGGAATAACCGGGTTATCTTTTTTTAAATATATATATATATATATTTATATATATATATATATATCTATATATATATATATATAGATAGATATATATATATATATACTCAAAATTTATTTTTATTCTTATTCCAAAATTCTCTTTTTTTAAAACATAAACATATGCAAAAAAAATTGTTTTTCACAGTGAAACAACCACAGCTGACGCGTTCGTCCTACTAGAGGACTTCTTCAGGGCGCTAGTAACTCTAAGAAGATCAATCACCACAAGGATGAAGAGTCCAGAGAACAAACAGAGAAACTGCCTATCCTTTTACCGCGACGCTTGACGTTTGGAAACCTGTTGATAGCCAAATATCGGTGACTGAATTGGGTGACCATTAAGAGGCGGCAATGCATTAATTTACATGCACGCCCTGCCCCTTCATCTATCTTTCCTGAAGTTCTTTCCATATATATTCTCCCAATATCGATAGCTCTGAGGAATATTGTTTAAACTTCAGATATGAAGTATTTTTGATATCGGCGATTTAGATGGGGAACGAGAGATAGGCAGTTTCTCTGTTTGTTCTCTGGACTCTTCATCCTTGTGGTGATTGATCTTCTTAGAGTTACTAGCGCCCTGAAGAAGTCCTCTAGTAGGACGAAACGCGTCGGCTGTGGTTGTTTCACTGTGAAAAACAATTTTTTTTTGCATATGTTTATGTTTTTCAAAAAAGAGAATTTTGGAATAAGAATAAAAATAAATTTTGAGTAATATTTGTATTACATATGGACTATGTCTATGTATTTTTACATCTTGTAATTAATATGTGGTGCACCTGTGCTTGTGTTTTATATTGTTGTGATCCCATGAGGATCTGCACTGTGATGGTGGGTGCGTTTCAGTGTGCACACAAACCCCAGGAAGAATAGAGGGGTATTAATATTAGAGGGATAGCAGTTCAGGTGCTGTATCTTTGGAGGGTTCCACTGTCAGACCGTGTTCAAACATATATATATATACTACCTACTGGCGGTTGCCAGTAGGCAGTTAGAGTTAGGACCTTGTTTCTATTCAAAAAGCGTTTTTATTTTTGCCAATATCTGTGGCGCTGTTTGACGAATCTTCGCGAAATTTTCTAAACTAATGGGGCGCTCCGTCAGCTCCTGTCTGGATAGTTTCGGGGTGATTCGTCAAGCGGGGGCCGAGAAAAAAGGGGGGTCTCCATGTTAATTTCCATAGGAAAACTTTGTCGCAGCTACATCCCGAACTGCTGAACGGAATTACACCAAATTTGGCAAAAAGGTAGCTCTTGGTCCAAAGTGCACTTTTTGCTTTAAATGGTGTAAATCCATTCAGTAGTTTTTAAAAATATTCCTGGAAAAAGAAATGTATATATCTGGGCGGAGCCTAACCACACATCTCATCGTGAGATCTGATTGGCTGTCAGTACTTCATCCAAGAAGTTTTGGCAGCCATCTTGGGACCAATATACATGATAGCACCCAATTAAAATGCATTCTAGTGAATGGAAGGTTTTGAGGGTCACCAAAAGGAGAACGTATAAAGGGTGATAACAGACTTTAGTTACATTATAAATCATTTGTTGATGGTACCATACTAAGCCTTCTGCTGGGATGTCATGAATCATGTTTGAGAGAAAACTATTTTCTCATGCTTTCCCATAGAGGTTTGGAAGGTGCTCCAGAAGCTAAAATGAGAGCATATTTTCTGTAAATTCACATTATCTTTCTCAATTATGTGAGAATGAAGTCTGACACTCTCAGTAAAACATGTACATCCAACAAGGGCAGAGACTGTCAGTTGATTCCTTTGTGTTCTACTGCAGCTTCCCAGAGTGTTCTAAAGAACAACTAGAGCGCTAACAGTCTTACTTATGACAAAAGTATGGCACACCTGAAGCCATCTTGATTGGACTAAACTGGTAACACTTAAAACATTTAATTTAAAAAGGAACAAAATGAGGGGGTTCATTTTGCCATAGAAAGTATGATTAGTGCTGCAGAAATCGAAATTAGGGCACATTTTGAGTGACTTATCAAATCCTCTTCTATTTCATTAAAAAATTCTGACATGCCGATTGAAACATGCACTTTCAATACCAGCAGCTGAATTCCAGTTAACTCCCTGGTGAGCAGTAGCTTTACTACAGTGATCTAATGAGCAATTAGAGTGCTAACATTCTGAATTTATGGCAAATGTGTGACACATATGAATGCCTTCTTGATGGAATCGAAGTAAAAAACTGAAAGCATTTCCTACTGAGGAGACTTCAGTAAATGAGGAAATTAGGAAACTTCATAACAAATACGTCTCCCAAGATGGCTACCAGAGAAAAAAGAGGCCAAATGTAGCACAAATATCACCCAGATGTAACCCACGTATAGCCCAATGACAGAAGTGTGCAAAACACTTTTTAATTTTGTTTTTTTTGCAGTTTTATATAGTGCAGACTGGTCAGGTATTGGAGTGTTGCATCTTACTTGAACCCCTTATTGCGTATTTTGCACAAAGTACTTGAGATTGATCTTGCGAAACATTGAACTTTACTTTTCTGTTAAACTAAAGTAGCTCTGAGCCGGGCTTTGTAACACCCGTTTTGACCTACTGGTTTTAATTAATTCTCATTGTATTGTATTAAGAAAGAGGATTTACTGTTTTTATGTACACTTTTATGATCTATGTTTCTAAATCAGATCGAATAAAATTACTGAATTGAATTGAAGTCTCCCAGGATGGCCACCAAAGAAAAAGGAGCCCAAATGTAGCACAAATATCACCCAGATGTAGCCCACGTATAGCCCAATGACAGAAGTGTGGAAAACACTTTTAATTTTTGTGTATTTGCAGTATTATATAGTGCCGACTGGTCAGGTATTGTAGTGCTTTACATGAGCATTGATTACATCACACAAGGAAAAATTCATTTTGGTTGTAGGCATGGGGAGATTAAGTGATTTGACCAGAATCACAGAATGTCGAGCTGAAGCAGAAACTACAACCTGGTTCCCCAGTTGCAAAGTCTGCAGCTCTAGAAGTAACACCACATCCTCTCCTCTAATGCAACATTTAATCAAGTGGTAAACTGGATAAAAAAACATAAAAATAACAGATAATTTAAAAGTGCTTTGTCGCTATTTGAGAACTCAGAAACTATGTCCTCATTTTAGTTTTTTAGAGCACTAACTATAAGTTCGATGCAAATAAGACCCTCTCATTTCTATAATTTCTAAAGGAAATGCTTTAGGTATTACAGTTTTTATTACATCAAGATGACGTCAGGCGTGCCGCACTTTTGTAATGAATATAGAATGTTAGCAATCTAGTTGTCATTAGGATACTGTTGAGAGGCAGAGGTCAGGGGCACGGACTCAGAAAATTGAAGGCAAGTAGGAAGGTGCAGAGGCAACAATTTGACCACACTGAGCAGGCAGGAAGGGCAGTGGCAGCACAACAGACTATGGAGGGCAGTGGAAAGGGGGGCAGGGGCAACAAACCAACAATGCAGGACAGGCAAGAGAGGCTGTGGCAATATAATAGACCATTGTGGGCAGAAGGAAGAGGCAGTGGTAGTACAACCATACATGCCAATGTTTTTAAGCCCAAATGGGCTTCATTTTATCTGTCTCCTGTCTACAATCTCCTCTTTTTCAATGTAAGTCAATGGGAAAAATCAATTCCCCAGTTTTTTTTCAAAATCTCCCTCTTACCAAGTTCAAAATGTTAGCAAGTATGGTACATTGGATCATGGAAGGCAGGAGGAATTGGGGTAGGGACTTGGACTCAGATAACAGAGGACAGGAGGGACATGGACAGGTACACCAAACTGACCTTGCAGGGCAGGCCTCAGGGTTTGCAGCAGCACAATACACCACACAGGGCATGCAGGATGGCAGTGTAGCACAACAATCCATGGAAAGCAATAGGGAGGGGACAGGACCATGCACATGGACAACAGAGAACAGAGGGGAAAGAGGCAATATCAGCAAGCTGGCCATAATGGACAGACAGGAGAGAAAGCTGCAGCATAACATACCATAAAGGGCAGAAGGGAGGGATTAGTGGAGAGGTGTGGTGCAGCGGCCAGGGCAGCTGACTTCGGAGCACAAGGCTCACGGTTCGATCCCCGGCTCCGGCGGCAGCTCAGCTCAGCACCATGTGACTCTGGGCAATAGCTCACTTAATTTCCACGACGGTCCCCAGCGCCTTGAGACCCGTAAGGGTGAGTAGTTCGCACTTTACAAATACGGATTTTATCAGGGGCATTACAATGGAACAGACAAGCCAGGAGAGAGGGAATAGGGGTCTGCACATGGAATGCAGAGGGCAGGGGGCAAGGGGGCAGGGCAGGAGCAGCAAGCTGACCATGGAGGTCAGGCAGGATGGCCACTAGAAGCACAACACACCATGGAGGGCAACAGTGAGACTATAATGGCATACACATAGACCATGGAGGGAAGGTGAGAGGGGGTCAGGGGCAGCTAGCTGACCACACAGGGAAGGTGGGAGGGGTCGTGGCAGCACAGAAGACCATGCATGGCAAGCGGGAGGGTTAGTGATCAGCACAATGGCCATGATGGGCAAGAAGGAAGGGGCAGGGGCATGCACAAAGGGCCATGGAGGATAGAAGGGAGGGATAGGAGCTTGGCACAGACAAGAGAGTTCAGGGGAAGGGACCTCACAACAGACCACACGGGCAGGCAGGAGGAGCAGTTGCTGCAAAACAGACCAGGGAGGGCAGAAGGGTGTGGCAGTAAAATGGACCATGGATGACAGGAAGAAGGGGATAGGGTCATGGAACATGGACAAGCAGAGTGGAGGTGGCAGGGACAGGTTACAGGCATCTGACAATGCTAGGCAGGTGGGAGGGGAGTGACAGCTCAACAGAACACTCAGAGTAGATAGGAGGGGCAGGTCCATAGAACATGGTGGCATGCACACAGACATCGGAGGGCAGGGGGAAGGAGAGTAGGGGCAGCAAGCTAAGCACAGAGGCTAAGCAGGAGGTCAATAATGGGGCATAGAATTGGGCAATGGAGGGCAGGAGGAGTGGACTGGGACATCACGCTAAATGAAATGAAATGAAATGAAATGAAATGGAGATTTATAGAGCGCGAAACAATCACCCAAGGGTGTCAAGGCGCTAGCTCATCAGAGACAGAACTTAAACTAGGAGGTTCGCAGATATGTTAAAGATTAAACAGCCATGTCTTTAGTGATTTCCTAAAAGCTAACAGATGTGTTTCCTGTTTCAATCTTATTGGGAGAGAATTCCATAACTTAGCTGCGCCAAACAGAAAGCTTCTACCCCCAGGAGCATTTTTTTACCCTGGGAATAATCAGATCGTGGGCAGAGGATGAGCGGAGACAACGGACTGGAATGTAAGGTAACAGGTTCCTCTTAAAAAACCTGGTCCTATATTCCGTGTGGTCTTAAAAACAATGCATAGAACCTTAAACTCTATACGTCTTTTTATAGGCAGCCAATGTAAATCCTTGAGCACCTTTGACACAGATTTGTGTCTAGGAATGTTCAGCAGCAGCCGAGCCGCAGCATTCTGTACAACCTGCAGTTTAGACAGGCATTTAATCCGAAGATTGATAAAAAGCCCGTTACAATAATCAGCTCTTGACAGAACGAGTGCGGAGACTACCAGTTTACGTAGCTCAACTGGAATAAATGGGAGGATCTTTCTCAAAAGTTTTAACGTGTAAAAAGAAAGAGAGGTAACCTGGTTAACATGGTTTTCAAATGAGAGTTTGGAATCAAAGATGACTCCCAAATTCTTAACCTTGGTCACTGGCGTAGGAAATGGCCCAAGCTCCAAATGGAGGGGAGTGGCAGCACATCAGACCATGCTAGGCAGGAGGGAGGAGGCTAGTACATGGATTCAGACAACAGAGGAAAGGGAGGAAGTGGATGTGGCAGCAAGCTAACTGTTCAGAGAAGGCGGGAAGGCCAGTGGCAGAACAACAGCCACACAGGGCTGTAATGAGGCAGCAGGGGCATGGACTTGGACAATGGATGGCAAGGAGGAGGGGAGGCAGGAGCAGCAAGCTTGGGTGGGGGCAGCACAATGCCAAGCCAGGCCCTGCTTCCAACCCCCCACCATCCATTGTGATAGGCATCTTACTTAATGTTAAAAAAACCTAGAAATTCGCTGAAAAAAAAGATTACAGGGACGTTATACTTAGACTCAGATTTCACTCGTACAAAACAAGTGAAATTCAGCAGTTATAGTTACCTGAGCTAACTATAACTTACGACCCCGCATGCACTGCTTATGACCTCAGACATTACATCATTCATGACACGGCCAGTGACATCACTCATGACATCACTTATGACATCTCAAATGAGCTGTGAATGGAATGGAACTATAATCGCTAGAACTTTATTTAGGGATAGTGTGTGTATATTAACACCCCTTCTTTTTCTTTTCTTTCGTGTAGGAACCATTATAATACGCTAAGTGTCCAGATCAATATGGCGATAGCCTTTCACTTTAAAGTAATGTGTAGTCCATTGTTTATGTTGATGTTTGCAATCCTAAGTATGTTTATTATGAACAAGTCACGTTGACGAACATACAGGTACGGCAGTCACGGGGCAAGATATGCTGAAATGACATTGTGTGCATATCAACACTTGTTTTCTTTTCTTTTTTTAATGAATTCCTCAATTTTCGCATTGTGACCAGGCCAATAAGGCCGCCAGCTTTTTGGATTAATGTAATATGTAGTCCTTTGTTAATGTTGGCAACTTGAGGCATTTGTACATTTAAACAAGGAAGCTACAATGACATCTTGTATCGTTATCAAGGTTCGGACGAGCCGAAATGCATGGATCGCGTCCTTTGCAGATTAAATACTTCCAAACTACAACCTGAGCGCTGATTCCTTCCTTGTAAGAGTAAGAGGAGATTGAATACATATATATAAAATTCACTTAAAAAACCACAGGTTTCAGGGACGTTATAGTTAGAAATTAGAATTTAAAAAACCTTAGATATTCCCTGAAAAAACCACAGGTTTCAGGGATGTTATAGTTAGTCTGACATTTCACTCGTACAATACCAGAGAAATTCAGCTGTTATAGTTAGCTGAGCTAACTATAACTCACGCCCCGCAATGCACTGCTGATGACGTCACATATTACATCACTCATGACATGGTCAGTGACATCACTGATGACATCACTGATGACATCTCAAATGACATCACTGATGACATCACTGATGACATCACTGATGACATCATCCAGTGACTGCGAGTGTTTCTAAAAAGTTTAATAATGCGATATATATATGATGATTCAGTCAGTGTGTGACTGACTGTATAAGTGAGTGATTATACATGTCTGGGTGAGTGTATGGGTAAGTGACTAATCTGTGTGAATGTCTGTATCAGTCTGTCAGTTGGTGTGTAAGTGGCTGCATGGGTTGGTGAATAGGTACATGAGTGTCTATAGGGGTTATTGATTGGTTGTCTGAATACCTGTATGGGTGCCTGAGTGTCTGTGTTGTGTGACTACCTGCATGGATGTGTGAGTGGGTGATTCACTGGGTGTATGGGTTCATGAGTGCATCTGCAAGGGGCTGTATTGGTGAGTGAGTTTGCATATGGCTGTGTTGGTGACTAAATGGATGTCTCAATGGTATATGTGTGAGTAACTGCATATGTGAATGACAGTATATGTGAGTGTTGGAGTATATAAGTGACTGTATGTGAGAGTGAGTGATTGTGAGAGTGGATGTATGGATGAGTGTGTGCTTGTGTCAGTGATTGTATAAGAGAGTAAGTATGTGTTACTATCTGTATGAATAAGTGAGGTGGTGTGTGCATAACTGTATAGGTGAGTAAATGGCATTGTGAGTGACTCTTTGGGTGACTGACTAGCTGTGTGAGTAACTCTATGGGTGAGTGGCGGTGTGTGAGTATCTGTATGGGTGTATGAGTGCATATAATAGTGGCTGTATTGATGAATGACTGCATGCATGAGTGACTGTATGGGTCAGTGAGTGAGTGGATGCATGTGTAGACCTACGAATCAGTGAGTGGGTATGTAATGACTGGTATTGGTGTGTCTATGGTTTCGAGAATGGTAGTCTGTATTGTAGAGTGGGTGTATGAAAGGTTATATTAGGGTGTGAGTAGGTGCATCAGAGATTAAGTGGATGATGTCATCAGTGATGTCATTTGAGATGTCATCAGTGATGTCATGAGTGATGTCACTGACCATGTCATGAGTGATGTAATATGTGACATCATCAGCAGTGCATTGCGGGGGCATGAGTTATAGTTAGCTCAGCTAACTATAACGGCTGAATTTCTCTGGTTTTGTACGAGTGAAATGTCAGACTAACTATAACGTCCCTGAAACCTGTGTATTTTTCAGTGACTATATATATATATATATATATATATACATATATATATATATATATATATATATATATATATATATATATATATATATATATATATATATATATATATATATATATATATATATATATATTATCTACTGGCGGTTGCCAGTAGATAGTTATAGTTACAACCTATTATCCATAGGAAATCCGCGACATTCTATTTGAAATAACGTTGGCGCCGGTTGACGAATCTTCGTGAAAGTTTCCAACTTGTTGGGGGCGCTCCGCTCCGCTCCTACCCTGAAAGTCTCGGGGTGATACGTGAAGCGGGGGCCGAGAAAAAGGGGGTCCCAAAACGCGTTTTCCCCATTCATTTTTCCATAGGAACCTTTAGTCGCAGCTACAGCCCGAACTGCTGAACGGAATTACACCAAATTTGGCAAAGAGGTAGTCCTTGGTTCAGACTGGTGCCTTTTGCTTAAATGGTGTAAATCCGTTCAGTAGTTCCTGAGAAAATCAAAAGTAAAAGTACATATATATCTATGGGCGCGTTGGATACGCGTACCCTCAGCGCACCCTGCGCGCACCGTCCCGATCACGAGCTGCATGCTAATTGGCTGTCAGCTGGCTGTCAACATTCCGATTCAGGAAGTGTTGGCAGCCATTTTGTCCCTCGGTAGAACCGAGGGACAGAAACAAGTGCGCAAAGCGCAAAAGGGGGCAGGGTAGAAACACACTGACCCCCTAGGTCTGCTCAGGGGTCCCACAAGGACCCCTGGGCAGAAAAAGTTTTTTGTTTTTTTAAATCGGCGGGATGCGCTTAGGGTGCGCGTATCCCGCAGAGAAAAAAAAGAAACAAGTGTGCAAAACGCACAAAGGGGGCAGGGTAGAAACACCCTAACCCCTAGGCCTGCTCAGGGGTCCCACAAGGACCCCCTGGGCAAAAAAAAGCATTTTTAAAAAAAAAAAATCGGCAGGATGCGCTCAGTGTTTTTTCAGAGTGATGTTGTGGGCTGTTCCGTGCCCATGTAGTGAGGCCACCCTGAAGGGCTTGGGGCTCCGGAAACGGGGAAACGCTTTTGCTTCTTGTGGATATTTATTGAGGAGCCTAGCCCACACGCGCCCCCGACCCACGAGGGAGAGCTACTTCAGCAAAAAGGAACGGCGCGTGGAAGGGATTCAGAGGGGATAACCTCCCGCTTTGATCATGCCTGGAAGAAGCTGCCTTTCTCGAGTCACAATTTAACAATACTTGCAAGGTCGAAATAACTCACCTGACCCTAAGAAACGAGTCCTTGATAACAACAGTGACTGTGCAAAACAACTATTGCCATCGAGGCAAAAAACAGCTATGGACTGCCAACATGTATTTAACCAACATGCACAGTGCATTATGGGACCGGTAGTATTGGCGATGCAGTCACGTGATTTACTCTACAAATCATGACCGAGCGCACCTGGGCGCTTGCATTCCTGTCCGTGAGCAAGGCATCCAGCCGAAACGTTGGACCAAAGGAAACAGGCGCTCTTTTAGACTTTTGAAATAAAGCCAAATCCAAGGTACTGGGCCTCACACTGTGTGTTTCTTCACAGTGTTTTTTCAGAGTGATGTTGTGGGCTGTTCCGTGCCCATGTAGTGAGGCCACCCTGAAGGGCTTGGGGCTCCGGAAACGGGGAAACGCTTTTGCTTCTTGTGGATATTTATTGAGGAGCCTAGCCCACACGCGCCCCGACCCACGAGGGAGAGCTACTTCAGCAAAAAGGAACGGCGCGTGGAAGGGATTCAGAGGGGATAACCTCCCGCTTTGATCATGCCTGGAAGAAGCTGCCTTTCTCGAGTCACAATTTAACAATACTTGCAAGGTCGAAATAACTCACCTGACCCTAAGAAACGAGTCCTTGATAACAACAGTGACTGTGCAAAACAACTATTGCCATCGAGGCAAAAAACAGCTATGGACTGCCAACATGTATTTAACCAACATGCACAGTGCATTATGGGACCGGTAGTATTGGCGATGCAGTCACGTGATTTACTCTACAAATCATGACCGAGCGCACCTGGGCGCTTGCATTCCTGTCCGTGAGCAAGGCATCCAGCCGAAACGCTGGACCAAAGGAAACAGGCGCTCTTTTAGACTTTTGAAATAAAGCCAAATCCAAGGTACTGGGCCTCACATTGTGTGTTTCTTCACAGTGTTTTTTCAGAGTGATGTTGTGGGCTGTTCCGTGCCCATGTAGTGAGGCCACCCTGAAGGGCTTGGGGCTCCGGAACGGGGAAACGCTTTTGCTTCTTGTGGATATTTATTGAGGAGCCTAGCCCACACGCGCCCCGACCCACGAGGGAGAGCTACTTCAGCAAAAAGGAACGGCGCGTGGAAGGGATTCAGAGGGGATAACCTCCCGCTTTGATCATGCCTGGAAGAAGCTGC
This sequence comes from Calotriton arnoldi, assembly GCA_963921515.1. Classification (NCBI taxonomy): domain Eukaryota; kingdom Metazoa; phylum Chordata; class Amphibia; order Caudata; family Salamandridae; genus Calotriton; species Calotriton arnoldi. The sequence goes on from CAWUFW010006771.1 coordinate 907,470, forward strand.
CTTTCTCGAGTCACAATTTAACAATACTTGCAAGGTCGAAATAACTCACCTGACCCTAAGAAACGAGTCCTTGATAACAACAGTGACTGTGCAAAACAACTATTGCCATCGAGGCAAAAAACAGCTATGGACTGCCAACATGTATTTAACCAACATGCACAGTGCATTATGGGACCGGTAGTATTGGCGATGCAGTCACGTGATTTACTCTATAAATCATGACCGAGCGCACCTGGGCGCTTGCATTCCTGTCCGTGAGCAAGGCATCCAGCCGAAACGTTGGACCAAAGGAAACAGGCGCTCTTTTAGACTTTTGAAATAAAGCCAAATCCAAGGTACTGGGCCTCACATTGTGTGTTTCTTCACAGTGTTTTTTCAGAGTGATGTTGTGGGCTGTTCCGTGCCCATGTAGTGAGGCCACCCTGAAGGGCTTGGGGCTCCGGAAACGGGGAAACGCTTTTGCTTCTTGTGGATATATATATATATATATATATATATATATATATATATATTATCTACTGGCGGTTGCCAGTAGATAGTTATAGTTACAACCTATTATCCATAGGAAATCCGCGACATTCTATTTGAAATAACGTTGGCGCCGGTTGACGAATCTTCGTGAAAGTTTCCAACTTGTTGGGGCGCTCCGCTCCGCTCCTACCCTGAAAGTCTCGGGGTGATACGTGAAGCGGGGGCCGAGAAAAAGGGGGTCCCAAAACGCGTTTTCCCCATTCATTTTTCCATAGGAACCTTTAGTCGCAGCTACAGCCCGAACTGCTGAACGGAATTACACCAAATTTGGCAAAGAGGTAGTCCTTGGTTCAGACTGGTGCCTTTTGCTTAAATGGTGTAAATCCGTTCAGTAGTTCCTGAGAAAATCAAAAGTAAAAGTACATATATATCTATGGGCGCGTTGGATACGCGTACCCTCAGCGCACCCTGCGCGCACCGTCCCGATCACGAGCTGCATGCTAATTGGCTGTCAGCTGGCTGTCAACATTCCGATTCAGGAAGTGTTGGCAGCCATTTTGTCCCTCGGTAGAACCGAGGGACAGAAACAAGTGCGCAAAGCGCAAAAAGGGGGCAGGGTAGAAACACACTGACCCCCTAGGTCTGCTCAGGGGTCCCACAAGGACCCCCTGGGCAGAAAAAAGTTTTTTGTTTTTTTAAATCGGCGGGATGCGCTTAGGGTGCGCGTATCCCGCAGAGAAAAAAAGAAACAAGTGTGCAAAACGCACAAAGGGGGCAGGGTAGAAACACCCTAACCCCTAGGCCTGCTCAGGGGTCCCACAAGGACCCCCTGGGCAAAAAAAGCATTTTTTAAAAAAAATCGGCAGGATGCGCTCAGTGTTTTTTCAGAGTGATGTTGTGGGCTGTTCCGTGCCCATGTAGTGAGGCCACCCTGAAGGGCTTGGGGCTCCGGAAACGGGGAAACGCTTTTGCTTCTTGTGGATATTTATTGAGGAGCCTAGCCCACACGCGCCCCCGACCCACGAGGGAGAGCTACTTCAGCAAAAGGAACGGCGCGTGGAAGGGATTCAGAGGGGATAACCTCCCGCTTTGATCATGCCTGGAAGAAGCTGCCTTTCTCGAGTCACAATTTAACAATACTTGCAAGGTCGAAATAACTCACCTGACCCTAAGAAACGAGTCCTTGATAACAACAGTGACTGTGCAAAACAACTATTGCCATCGAGGCAAAAAACAGCTATGGACTGCCAACATGTATTTAACCAACATGCACAGTGCATTATGGGACCGGTAGTATTGGCGATGCAGTCACGTGATTTACTCTACAAATCAGGACCGAGCGCACCTGGGCGCTTGCATTCCTGTCCGTGAGCAAGGCATCCAGCCGAAACGCTGGACCAAAGGAAACAGGCGCTCTTTTAGACTTTTGAAATAAAGCCAAATCCAAGGTACTGGGCCTCACATTGTGTGTTTCTTCACAGTGTTTTTTCAGAGTGATGTTGTGGGCTGTTCCGTGCCCATGTAGTGAGGCCACCCTGAAGGGCTTGGGGCTCCGGAAACGGGGAAACGCTTTTGCTTCTTGTGGATATTTATTGAGGAGCCTAGCCCACACGCGCCCCGACCCACGAGGGAGAGCTACTTCAGCAAAAAGGAACGGCGCGTGGAAGGGATTCAGAGGGGATAACCTCCCGCTTTGATCATGCCTGGAAGAAGCTGCCTTTCTCGAGTCACAATTTAACAATACTTGCAAGGTCGAAATAACTCACCTGACCCTAAGAAACGAGTCCTTGATAACAACAGTGACTGTGCAAAACAACTATTGCCATCGAGGCAAAAAACAGCTATGGACTGCCAACATGTATTTAACCAACATGCACAGTGCATTATGGGACCGGTAGTATTGGCGATGCAGTCACGTGATTTACTCTACAAATCATGACCGAGCGCACCTGGGCGCTTGCATTCCTGTCCGTGAGCAAGGCATCCAGCCGAAACGTTGGACCAAAGGAAACAGGCGCTCTTTTAGACTTTTGAAATAAAGCCAAATCCAAGGTACTGGGCCTCACATTGTGTGTTTCTTCACAGTGTTTTTTCAGAGTGATGTTGTGGGCTGTTCCGTGCCCATGTAGTGAGGCCACCCTGAAGGGCTTGGGGCTCCGGAAACGGGAAACGCTTTTGCTTCTTGTGGATATATATATATATATATATATATATATATATATATATTATCTACTGGCGGTTGCCAGTAGATAGTTATAGTTACAACCTATTATCCATAGGAAATCCGCGACATTCTATTTGAAATAACGTTGGCGCCGGTTGACGAATCTTCGTGAAAGTTTCCAACTTGTTGAGGCGCTCCGCTCCGCTCCTACCCTGAAAGTCTCGGGGTGATACGTGAAGCGGGGGCCGAGAAAAAGGGGGTCCCAAAACGCGTTTTCCCCATTCATTTTTCCATAGGAACCTTTAGTCGCAGCTACAGCCCGAACTGCTGAACGGAATTACACCAAATTTGGCAAAGAGGTAGTCCTTGGTTCAGACTGGTGCCTTTTGCTTAAATGGTGTAAATCCGTTCAGTAGTTCCTGAGAAAATCAAAAGTAAAAGTACATATATATCTATGGGCGCGTTGGATACGCGTACCCTCAGCGCACCCTGCGCGCACCGTCCCGATCACGAGCTGCATGCTAATTGGTTGTCAGCTGGCTGTCAACATTCCGATTCAGGAAGTGTTGGCAGCCATTTTGTCCCTCGGTAGAACCGAGGGACAGAAACAAGTGCGCAAGCGCAAAAAGGGGGCAGGGTAGAAACACACTGACCCCTAGGTCTGCTCAGGGGTCCCACAAGGAACCCCTGGGCAGAAAAGATTTTTTTTTTTTTAAATCGGCGGGATGCGCTTAGGGTGCGCGTATCCCGCCGAGAAAAAAGAAACAAGTGTGCAAAACGCACAAAGGGGGCAGGGTAGAAACACCCTAACCCCTAGGCCTGCTCAGGGGGTCCCACAAGGACCCCTGGGCAAAAAAGCATTTTTTAAAAAAATCGGCAGGATGCGCTCAGGGTGCGCGAATCCTGCCGAGAAATCGAAGCGCGGTCTCCCGCGCTCGACTGTATTTCCCCGGGTGGCCCAAGTCCCGGGGGCATGCTGGGGGTTTATTTTATGTATGGGGGCCTCAAGGGCCCCCAAGCCCCGGGGACCGCCACCCCCGGGGCTTTCTTGTAAATGGTGCGGGAGGGCTCTGAGCCCTCCCGCAGCCCCGAGGACCACCACCTCCCCGGGGCTTTTTAAAAAAATTAAACAACCTGTGTGGGGGCTCCAGCCCCCACACGCCCGGGACCGCCACCTCCCGGGGCACTAACAAATTAAAATGGGGGTCCGTTTTGGACCCCGAAGCCCCGGGGACCACCACCTCCCGGGGCTGTGCTGATGTAGGGAGGGGGCCGCGCGGCCCCCTCCTGGAGCCCTTGATGGCCCTGGGGACCACCACCCCCAGGGCCGGCTCCTGCAGTGTCCCGGGTGCCTACCCCGGGACACTGTAGTTTGCTATGGCAGGACGGGAGCCTCGCGGCTCCCGTCCTGCCATAGCAAACTGCTTTGGATATTGGAAGAGAGAGCAGGGAAACCTGCTCTCTCTTCCAATATCCAAAGCGATTGCTTTCCACATGGGGAGCAGCTTGTCAGCTGCTCCCATGTGGAACAGCAATGCCGGCTCCCAAGGGACGTGGGGAGCCGGCGGGACTGTGGGGGATTGGGGACCCCCACAGTCCCCAACGGAGAGGGCCAGCCCCGGGGGATGGGGTCCCCGGGCAAGTAGGGCTCGGGAGGGGGCCACGCGGCCCCCTCCCCAAAAAAGAGCAAAAAAATTTTTTTAAAAGGAAAGGCCGGCCCCGGGGATGGGGTCCCCGGGGCCTTAAAATGGCCAGAGGAGGGGGGCCACGCTGCCCCCTCAAAAAAAAAAATATAGAGGCCATGCCCCGGGGATGGGGTCCCCGGGGCCAATACAGGCCAAGGGAAGGGGGCCACGCGGCCCCCTTCCCGTTTTTTTTTTAAAGGTAATTTTAAAAAGGGGTAAGGCCCTGGGGGATGGGGTCCCCAGGGCCCAAAAAAGAAAAAGGAAGGGGGCTACACAGCCTCCCTTCAGGGGAGAAATTATTATTTTTTTTTTAAACGATCGGGCCCGCAGGCCCCGCCCCTTCCTTCACCACTCTGCAAACGCGCCCTGGCGCGTTTGCAGAGGGGAACGAATTCCCCTTGAATACTGGGGGTCCCTGGGGGCCAACTAGCCCACCAGGTACCTCCAGTATGCGCCAGTGGGCTGCCTTGCAGAGAGGTGTACAGAGGCCACGCCCCTTTTACACCTCTCTGCAACGCAGCTCTGTGGCGCTTTTGGAGGTATATGGTGGGCTAGTTGGACTCCGGGGACCCTCAGGATTCAAGGGGACTTAATCCCCCAACTTAAAACGCGCCACAGGGCGCGTTTGCACAGTGGTGAAGGGAGGGGCGGGGCTTCAGGTGACATGTGTGCAAACAGGCCCCGTGGCGCGTTTTAAGATGGGGAATTAAATCCCCTTCAATCCTGAGGGTCTCTGGGGCCAACTAGCCCAACAGGTACATCCAGAAAGCGCCACAGAGCTGCGTTGCAGAGAGGTGTAAAAGGGGTGTGGCCTCTCTACACGTCTCTGCAACGCAGCCCCTGGCGCATATTGGAGGTTCCTGGTGGGCTAGTTGGCCCCTAGGGACCCTCAGGATTCAAGGGGACTTAATCCCCCAACTTAAAACGCGCAACGGGCGCGTTTGCACAGATGTCACCTGAGGCCCCGCCCCTCCCTTCACCATTGTGCAAATATTCCTCTAAAATCAGCCGAAATACGAATTCCGATTTACTCACCTGTTATCAGGAGAGACCTCAGTGCTGCATCTTTCAGCCCAGTACTGGTCCTGAAAAGTAATTTTAACCGTACTTACCGGTAACTTGAATTTCCTTCATAGGCTAACATTGACTGGTTTCACTTGGAAATTCTTCTAAGTGTGGAGTTTTGGAACTTTAAAATATTCCTCTAAAATCAGCCGAAATACGAATTCCGATTTACTCACCTGTTATCAGGAGAGACCTCAGTGCTGCATCTTTCAGCCCAGTACTAATCCTCAAAAGTAATTTTAGCCGTACTTACCAGTAACTTGAATTTCCTTGCATAGGATATCATTGCCTGCTTTTTGCTGAAAAAGTTTCTAAGTGTGGAGTTTTGGAACTTTAAAATATTCCTCTAAAATCAGCCGAAATACGAATTCCGATTTACTCACCTGTTATCAGGAGAGACCTCAGTGCTGCATCTTTCAGCCCAGTACTAATCCTCAAAAGTAATTTTAGCCGTACTTACCAGTAACTTGAATTTCCTTGCATAGGATATCATTGCCTGCTTTTTGCTGAAAAAGTTTCTAAGTGTTGATTTTTGGAACTTTAAAATATTCCTCTAAAATCAGCCGAAATCCGAATTCTGATTTACTCACCTGTTATCAGGAGAGACCTCAGTGCTGCATCTTTCAGCCAAGTACTGATCCTCAAAATAGATTTTAACCGTACTTACCGGTAACTTGAATTTCCTTCATAGGCTAACATTGACTGGTTTCACTTGGAAATTCTTCTAAGTGTGGAGTTTTGGAACTTTATAATATTCCTCTAAAATCAACCAAAGTACGAATTCCAATTTACTCACCTGTTATCAGGAGAGAACCCAGTGCTGCATCTTTTAGCCCAGCACTGACCCTGAAAAGTAATTTTAACCGTACTTACCAGTAACTTATATTTTCTAACATAGGAATCCATTGTCTGGTTTTCAGCAGAAAACTTTCAAAGTGTCGATTTTCACAAACTACAAATATTCCTTAAAAATCGCCTGTATGACTTAAACGCATTCATTCAACTGTTTACAGGAGATGCACCAGTGCTGGATCCAGGATCCAAAACTGAGTAAGAAAAAGTAACGATAACAGTTTTTACCTGCTAAGTGAATTTCCTTCCATAGGATAACATTGGTGATTCTATGAGAAAAAGTTTCTAAGTGTCAACTTTTAAAGTACAATAATATTCCTTAAAAATCACGACTGTAACCAAAACGCTTTTACTCAACTGTTTACAGGAGATGTGCCAGGACTGAATCTAGGATCCAGTCAGGTGGTTAGAAAAGTAATCCATAAAGTAACTAATTGCATTTAACTAGAAATTCACATTGAGCTGAATGTTGCATTGTGTTTGAAAATGTGTTGCACATTGCAACAACTGTAACTACTGTACTTAAAAGTCTATTGCCTATGTGCAAAGTATTTAAACTAAAGTAATTCATTCTGAGAAAGTATTTTTTGTAATGTAATGTATAATGTAATTACAATGTAATTTAAATAATAAAATATGTAAAAAAAATTGTTTCTAAAAATGTAGTAAATCAGTATTTTAAAAATTTATATAACAATTAATACATTTAAAAATTGTCATTTACAAAACCTTTGAAATTCACTGAAAAAACCGTAGGTTTCAGACATGTTATAGTTACAAATTAGCATTTCAAAAACCTTTGAAATTCACTGAAAAAACCATAGGTTTCAGGGACGTTATAGTAACAAATTAGCATTTAAAAAACCTTTGAAATTCACTGAAAAAACCATAGGTTTTAGGGACAGTTATAGTTAGTTGGACATTGCACTCGTACAAAACCCGTGAAATTCCCCCGTTATAGTTAGTCCAGCTAACTATAACTCACGCCCGCAATGCACTGCTGATGACGTCACATATTACATCACTCATGACATGGTCAGTGAAATCACTGATGACATCACTGATGACATCTCAAATGACATCACTGATGACATCACTGATGACATCATCCATGTGATAATTTCATGCATCTTCTCACACCCTAATATAACCTTTGATACACCCACTCTAAAGTACAGACTGCCAGTCGCAAAACCATAGACACTCCAACACCAATAACTACATACCCACTCACTGATTCTTAGGTCTACACACACACATCCACTCACTCACCCGAACAGTCACTCATATTTACGGTCACTCAGTACAGGACTATCATATGCACTCATACTCCTATATAGACACTCAAACACCGCCACTCATCCATAGAGGTACTCACACACCTAGTCAGTCATGCAAATAATTAAACACACTACCATTTACTCACCTATACAGTTATACACACACCAGCTCACTTACTCATACAAATACTAGCACATTCTTACGCTCTTATACAATCACTGATACAAGCACACACTCATCCATACAGCCACTATCACAATCAGTCACTCTTGCTTATAGCTATTTATATACTCCAACACACATATATACTGCCTTTCACATATGTAGTTACTCACACATGTACCACTGGGACATACATTCACTCACTAACACACTCTTACACACACTTACCCACCCATACAGTCTATCACAGATGCACTCTTGAAACCATCCACCCAGTGAATCACCCACTCACACATCTATGCACAGAGTCGCACACACCCCTCCCACACAAACACTCAGGCACCCATACAGATACTCACACAAGCATTCAATAACTCATATAGACACTCATGTAGCTATTCTCAAACACATGCAGCCACTTACAAAGCAACAGACAGACGGATACAGACATTCACCCAGTTTAGTCACTAACCCATGCATTCAGTAAGATACGTTAAATCACTCACTTATACAGTCAGTCACGCACCTACTAAATCATCCATACAGACACTTACACACCCACTCATTCTTCAATACGTCTTTTCCTATATATATTAAAAATATTTAAACTTTACAGAAACACACAGTCACTGGATGATGTCATCAGTGATGTCATCAGTGATGTCATTTGAGATGTCATCAGTGATGTCATCAGTGATGTCACTGACCATGTCATGAGTGATGTAATATGTGACGTCATCAGCAGTGCATTGCGGGGCGTGAGTTATAGTTAGCTGGACTAACTATAACGGGGGAATTTCACGGGTTTTGTACGAGTGCAATGTCCAACTAACTATAACTGTCCCTAAAACCTATGGTTTTTTCAGTGAATATATATATATATATAGGGTCCTCACCCACAGGTACCACCTGTGGCATGCTTCATCATTGGACCCTCACCCAGACACTGACCGTGAATGGGTGGGCTCGACATGTTTGTAAGTGGAGCTCTTTGAGTGGTAGCAGTGAGTGAAGGCAGGGTTGAGTGAGTGTGTTAAAATAGCCTTTAAATCCTTTGTAACAAATGTATTATTCTGGGATCTAGGGCTAGGTTTAAATAGAGCAGTGTGAAGCTTTTAAGAATTAATGTTCCCAGGCATCCGATAGGTCGACATGTTTCAGCTTTTATATAGCCCTTGAAGGGTCAGTAGGCTTTTCTCAGGACATCATTTTTACCCTGCTTTTTGCGATTGCTAATTTTCTGTGCAATTAAATTGTAAAAAAACATGCAAGTAACCATACAGACCATATTTATAGGACCTTTTCCTTGTATGGTTGTAATTGAGAAGAGAAAAAGTGGGGGACGGATTAGGCATCAGTGGGCGCTCGTACTTTTTTGGAGTTCCCCCCTTAGTGAGATTATTAAATAGGCTGTAAGTATTTAGGTGAAACCCTGTGTTTGCCTTAAAATAGTTGTCACCACATCTAGAAACTCAGTATAATTAAAATTTAAAGTAGCACTAAGGAAAATACATCTAGAAGAAAAAACAGACTAGACCTATTACATACATGACTTGTTTTTTCAACAGACATCATAGGGGTACCAGGGGAGGACGGACTCTGTATTCCCACACTAGGAGGAGAAAATTCATTTAAGTAATTTTGTTGTAAAAATTACCTTCTGCATTAGCATAGCAATTCTGCTAATCAGCGTAGAAAAATGGGAGGTAAAATTAGGAAAGAAAAGACCTTACTTCAACAAGAGAACGCGTCCGCTCGCGCTCGTAGCGTCTCCCTGTGTCCCTGCATATTGGGGAAGGTCTGTTTGTTCTCTCCTTTTAAGTGCCCCATGTATCCTTGTCATGTGATCTTTGGTCACATGATTGGGACCAGAAAGGAAATGAAAGAAATACTCTTTCGTTTGCATTGAAGAACTGTGGTGTTTCTGTGAGTCTCAAAATACCTCCACCGGTATGTGGTTGAGAAATTGTGAAGCAAGCACCAATTTACCTGGGTGCATTACGCTCACTTGTCTCGGATACAGGCAAGACAGACACTGTCACAAACAACTGGGTCTCCCCTCGTGTTTATTTCCAGGTAGTATTGCCCAGACCAGGCCTGGATGGAAAGAGTAATTGACTGGGCACCCTTCTGAGAGCGATCGGAAGTGGGTGAATAGAATGTGTGACCCCCCCTGTGCTTCGCAGAAGTGGGCTGGTGGCAGAAGGCACTGTGTGTAATCCTTTGATTGAATGACTATCGCCCTCAGGCCACTTCTGCTCTGCATACCAGGGGTGAACTTCCTAAGTAGTGGTCAAAGCCTCATTTGTCGACTGCCGCCTAATTAGCCCTGCTACCTACCCCCACCTTCTTCTCTGGGACCCTGACTAAGAGTGACTCCGGCCGTGATCAGCCTAATATCAGGGGGAAGGTTTTCTTTATCTCTAATCCATCGGTGTAGGGTAGTCGGGTTAGCTGAATGGTGGATGAGAGCTTGGACCACGGAGGCTGCATGTGCATTATCAACTGACCTGCTGGTTATCAGTTGCACCACATTATGGTGCTGTGTGCGAGTGCACTCCATACATACCTGCCTGATATCTGTGGCACCGCGTATTTGTGCTGAATGAGTGTGTGGGAGTAACTGCCTGTTATTAATTACACCGCACAGCAGTGTAGCTTTACACGTTGATGTCCTACCAAAAGAATACTAGGTTTGACATTGGTTTTTACCCTTGCGGCCTTGGCTCTAGAGCTATTTAAAAGTGTTGTAATTAACCCTGGGCGTAGTTCGCGTAGTCGCACTACGCAAAGCTACGCGAAGATGTTAAAGCGCTACGCGAGCTATGCGTAGCTACGCGAGCGTGCGTAGTTGCTTGTCGCGCCCGTTCGCGGTGCGTTTTACTTCTTCTGGAACGCGTTGTGCGTGTTCGGGACGCTGTTTGTGTGCTCGGGGATAGTATCTCGCGAACTTGCCCATGCAGTCGCCTATGGGCGCGGCCATCTTGTTTTTCACTTGTCCCGCCCGTTCGCGATGCCTTATTTCCTGTTTCGGGTCGCGTATAGCGTGCTCGCGATGCGCATTTCATGTTCGGGAACGCGTCGTACGTGTTCGCGACGTTTTTTGCGTGCTCAGGGGGAAATATCGCGCGAACTTACCCACGCGGTCGCGAAGGGCGCGGCCATCTTGTTTTTCACTCTATGCTATGGTTCTGGGCCTGCTTTTCTAACCTCCCTCAATCTTTGCAATCCTTAGTTTTTTACACTGTTTTTCAAATTTTTTCAATTTATTATCTATCTCTCTCTTAAGTATGAAGTTGTAGTGAACATTATTCAACGGTTGAAGAAGACACCCTTTACTTAGCATTAGCAATGCATTAGCAATAGCATTAGCAGCGTGAGTTGAGTAACCAATGGCCTCTTCTATCTGACTCCAACTCAGCTGTGAAAGTTTTATGGAGAAGACTAAAAGTCAGATCAGATGACCTTGATGGATGTGTTGAACAAAAAGGGAAAGAAGGGTGGAAGGAGGAAGGACGGGCGAGATGTAATATGACTGGCAGAGAAGGATACGTTGGAAGCATGCATAGGTGGCTGATAGGAATCAGATGCAAGTGTTGTTGAAGGATGGGTGGAAGGTGAAAGAAGATGCCTGCCTGGGTGGGCGACACAGTATGGGTGGATACTGGGGATAGCAAGTATCATCAGCGGTGTTTGGGTGAAACTCAAAGCCAAGGCAAGCAAGGAAGGAGTGGACGCATGGGTGGTTGTTGGTGAAAAAAAACTAAGGTTTGTGGAGAGATTAAGAAGAATGATAGACATTTACTTAGAATGGATGGATGCCTGTATGTATTCATCATAGACAGCATAGGTGGAGACTGTCACTGGATGCAGAGTCTTAGTTTGAAGAGAATGTAAAAGAAACCGCGCCAGAGTAGCAAAGCTGAGGGGAATACAAGTTGTATTTTCAGAATACAGTTGACTCACAGTAGTTTGCAAGCACATCATATATATATATTGTGTATAGTTAGTTATCAAGCGCCTTCCTCCGACTCCGAGGACCACTCCCAACCTATGTTAATTTATTTTCGAATGTGTCAGCCAGCCTGCAAAGGGTGGCCTATCTGTTGGTTACACAATCAATCAAAACAAAGTACCTTATGCAGTAGCAGTAAAAATAAATAAAGCGAATTTCATTGTGCGCACTGCACCGCCAAATGCGATGCAGTGCGCGCAACGAAATTAGTTTTATTTATTTATATGTTTACTTACCTGTAATTGCCCGTAATCCATAGTTTACTACCCCCCACCCTGCCCCTCCACCTCCCCACGTCACCGCCCGGCAGCACTCCCACCACCGACCGCTACTGACCTTATGTCGTCGTCCCATATATAAGCAATGATCATTGGATCAGATATATAATCTGCCTTTTTGTAGTAGCCAGGGCAGGGTGAAAGTGAAATTGAGCAATTGCCCTTCATGTAACAGAGAGAGTATGGCCAGTGCCACCCGTAATAGAAAAATACGAGCTTCCCCACCTGCAGACAGTAGTAAATAAAACTAACGTGAGTCTGCGTCATGACTCGTATGTTTGTCTTGGGTGCAAGCTTAGCTGACTGAGCTGGCATGCCGGCTACAACCAGGTTATGTAATTTCGCTAAACTAGAGATAAGAAGAAGACTGGTGTACTGTGTACTGGAGTCCATAGTGCTAGTATAATGCCTGAAACTCCCACAAATGTTAGAGGCCGAGGAAGTGGGAGGATAGATTATTACCACAAATGTTATGTACTGTGCTTGCTAGTGCTACTGTGCCACTATGTGTTGAATTAATTTTGTGTTACTGTTTTGCTAAGAGTATTGGTTACAACAATATTCTTTTTCTTTCTTGATATAGATCCTCCTTCCCAAGAAAAACCATCACGGAAGGAGTTGGCAGCCAGGGCCCGGCGCCGGAAACTGGAGGCCATCTGCCAAGAGTACCGGCGGCTGGTGGCTCAGGCGGAGGAGGAGGAGGAGGCGGCAGCAGCTGCAGCCTCCTCCAATGCCCCGGGCCCCAGCCAGGCCCCACCTCCAGTGGTACGGTGCTGCGGTCAGGCAGCCGCCCGCCACCGCAATTCCTTAAGAGCCAGCACTGCTGCCCCCCACCCTGGATGCCACTGCAGGGCATTTCGCCACCAGATGCTCCTCCGGATTTCACGCCTAGAGGAGCAACTAGAGGAGAAGGGTCAAGGTCCTTGTGGACAAATACCTGAAAGCCCGCCGAATTTAAGAACTATGTAGGACCCCGTTGGATTGCCCCTTTCTTATTCCTTTTGTTGGTGGGTGGGAATTGGGTGTTGGGGTTTATGGACATTGTTTGGACTTTTTCGTTTTGGACATTGGTTGGGGTTAGGGAGAGGGGTGGGTCAGGTGTGGGATAGTTTATTTTTGTTAGGGTAATAAATTATATTTATACTTAAACATACGATGTTAATGTTTTGTGGGGGGTTCCTGTTTTACGAATTTACATCACATGGTTTCTTTGCTGCTGCAGGCCCGCAGCCAGTGTTTGATTTAAATAATCTGCCGATTATGTAACACACAAACAGATAGATGCGGTACCCCTCACTGAGTTATTTGTCCTACTAGTACTGTCAGTCTCTCCTCCTAGTCCATTATACCTCCCACCAAACTTATCTTACCTGTGATTGATGATGATTAAGTTTGGCACAGCGATAGCTGCATGGTTTCCCAAGAGAATGGAGAAGATGCCATGGTTGTGGTGGTAGTAGTAGACACTGGCAGTAGCATTTGCAAAAAAAATAAAAAAGAGACAGTCACTTGCCTGAGAGAGTCTGTGGGAGGAGTAGTAGAACGAAGTAAAGTACAGTACAGAAGAAGACTGCCAAACAAACAATATTGCAACTGCTAAAGTAAAATAAAACATAATGGTGGCGGGGACAGCCTAGTACAAGAAGTTACAAACTGTAGTTGTGTCGAGTGAGTCACTTAACTTAACACAATCGTAATTCGTAACCTTTACTGCTGTGTGGTAGGATGTTGATGATGAATCCAATCAATGCCGGCAATTAATTATGATGTATTAGGTCCCTTTGGAAAAAAAATTGGCTTGCACATAGACTGAGCATGGGTGGGCAAGCAGAAGAAGATCCTCGCCCTGCCTTGAAATTGAATTAGTGTTGCTTTCACCACATCTGCCCCAGCAAGCGTGTGATCAATTGGTGTACATTTAATGTAGTCACATCACACCTCAATATAAATCACAGCCCGGGGAAGAGGGTTAGGGTTTGATGAATGGATGGGAAGGGGGTTTGGGGAAAGGTTTGACAAAGAAAAACAGTACGCATGGACACAACAAAAGCAAAGCACAATCTTGGCAGACGACCATGATCTTATCCAATAAATCTATAAAGGGAGAAAAAGGAAATACATGCATGACGATGAAGAAGATAACTTGATGGTTAATGAGTAGTACTTACTAACTACTACTAGACAATTAGACAGTACAGGGCAGCAGTATATTCTATGCAATTTGCCTTGCCTGTATGCCCTCAGAGAGACCCAAATTGCATGTTGTACCGGGCTTACTTTTAAAGATAGCAAAGAAAATAAAAAAATAGTTGTAGGGATCAATTAGCAAACAAACAAACAACAACACAACACACAGTCGTAATGATTGAAGAGAAAAAAGGAATCAAATTAATTAAAAGACGAATGATGAATGATACTAAAGTTACTGTATTATCCTGGTCAAATTGTGGAGTTAAATCTCGTCATTCCTCTTGGTCCTATCTTCCACGGACGCTCCGCACATCAATCTTGGGTGCCACTGCCTGCCTGATGCGGATTTGTAAGGTAAGTGTGAGTTGTTTCTCCCAGTATAGCACAGGGTAAAGGCCGGCCTGTAAGTGTAGATGGAAAAACAAAAGGGGTATTGAAAAATCAATGAATAAAAAAAAGCATCAATTACGGTGGAGTCCAAGAAGAGAAGAGAGAACACTTTCAGACTGAGGCGGCTTGGATACATCGTGTCTATTCTGTTTACTGGATTAAGCTACAACAACAACAGGACAGAACAGGCCCACGGCACCAGGCCGTGACCCAACCTCCATTTACCTTAAATTTTGAAGAGCCAGACAAAACTCAAAAGGAATATACAGCAACCTAGCATTTTCAAAGTTAAGTGACTAAATCAATGCGCCGCTGTCAGTCATATGACTACACTCAACTCCACCACTACATGGACATGTAGGTCTGCTGTGTTTACTTTCTTGTTGAATTGTTGTGTTTACCTTTTATGCCACTTCATGAAATGCAGTTATTCCATCAATCATCTCCGATCCAACTGACTGACTGCGTGCAAAGGTAGTATGGTCATCATCATGGTGTGGTACGTGTTGTCCAACTCCAACTCAGTCTGTAGTGACTAGTCTCCGATTAAGTCCATATTTCATATTAAAAAATTGCAACGGATATTGGCTTGCACCTGCAGTAGCAGGAGTACAATTTGGTTATTAAACAACAAGAAGGGAAACATTGACTGTCACTTCAGTCACTTTCACTTTGTAGATTAACTAGTAGAGTTCGACTTCATGCACAACATCAACACAACAAACAACAGCAATCGCTCAGAGTCAGCAAGCATCCAATGCATGCCATCATTATTACCTGTCTTGCTCTTCTCTTTGGCTGTCAGATCATCAGATGCCTAGTTCTGACAGGTGTGTGTTTTTTTTTAACGCGGCAGTGGCCTCATTATTACTCCACATTCATTTTGAGTGTTGGTAGTCGCTGTTTCGGTTTTCGTCTTATTCATCTGTGGCACTTTGTCGCAGTTTAAGTTGGTTCACATGGTCAGCGCTGTGATGGGCTGCGGCCTGGGTAGCGGTCATTGCAGGTCAATTGAGTTTGCAGAAATGTCAGCAAGTTTCTTTGAAGAGTCTTTTCTTTCCCTGCCAAGTACCTTCTGTCCTGACAGT
The DNA here is from genome assembly GCA_963921515.1 of Calotriton arnoldi. NCBI lineage: Eukaryota > Metazoa > Chordata > Amphibia > Caudata > Salamandridae > Calotriton > Calotriton arnoldi. The sequence goes on from CAWUFW010006771.1 coordinate 923,111, forward strand.
GATGAGCTTTGGATGCCTGCCGAGGCTGTAGCCTTCTGACAGTGATGAGTTTACTTTTGGATGCCTGCCCAAGTTCTGACAGTGAAGAGTTGTGGATGCCTGCAGAGGCGATAGCCTTCGGACAGTGATGAGTTTCGGCTCGGAAACAAAACGGATGATAGCTATAGTCACGTTTCACTTCTTATGGAGGGACTGTTAGAGGCAACATTTCTTGTAATCCAATGTCTGGCTTGATGTAAATGTAATTAGTGCGAGTCAGGAAGATGGAGCAGGACTCTGAGGAGTGGACAGTTAAATGCACAGACGTGCAACTCCAATAGGGAAATAAAAAGAGAAGACGGTGGTGATGGATTTGTTGTGATTTGATTTGAACCAGAAAGACAGATACACAGACAAATAAAGGAAGGAAGAAAGTAACAATTTGAAAGCCTAGTTGTCAGGGAAGAGGAGCTCATCCTCAAACTCTGGTGGTTCGGACAGAAGTAGGTCCTGTAACCCACTACTTACGTCATCGAAGTCGCTTTCCTCTTCCTGCTGTGATTCACATATTTTGTAATCCGTTGGTATAAAGTGCTGATTCATTTTGATCATGGTTAACCTCTCCACGCTTTTGGGTGAGAACTGGTCCTTTTCAAAGTTACAATGGCACCAGCAGCACTGAAAACACGCTCAGAAGAGCCACTTGCGACAGGGGAAGCCAGATACTTTATCGCCAGCCTGCTGAGCACTGTCCATTGGCTTCTTTGCCCATACCAATACACCAATGGGTTTTGATCCATGAAGACCTCTGTTGGGTCATCCAGATAGGCCTGGACCGTCCGCTCAATGCTCAGGGGTGCTCCGATGTGCTCGGCCTGTTTTGCCTTTGCATCAGCACTGGACTTACCATACCCCTGCCGTAGAAACCAATCAGTTGCTGATTGTACTGTGGATGATCCTGTTCTTGCTGTTGTTGATGTTATTGGTAGTGTTGGTGTTGGTGACTGCTGGGAGGCAAACGCACTGCCCTCAGGCTCCGAAGAGGAACTTGACTCTGGATGCCCTGTAGTACTTGTTATGGCCCTGGGCGGCGGGCCTGTAATTACCAGACGTTCGTTTTCAAAGTCAATGGCTAGCTGAGCTATCGAAGTTTTGTACTTGGCAACATCCACTTCTGAAAAAGGAATTACTGCCTTACTGTTCAGAAATACTTTGTACTGTGGATCCAAAATTGTGGCAGTAATGTAATGTGGATCTGACACAATTTATTTTGAATCCTTGTATTTTCAGATAAGCGAACGGCTAAGGACTCCGCCAAATGATATGCGTCTTGTTTGTCATCCACACCTGCGTACGTTTCAGACACCTCCTTCAGCTGTTGCTCTAGCATGTGCAACAATGGGATAGCTTGGCCCATAGTACAGTCCTCCCTGCTGACTTCACGTGTGAAGATCTCAAAAGGAAGTAGCATCTCTGTCAGGCATTTAACGAGGTCCCATTGACCCATCTCAACGGTCATGCCTCTCACAGTAGGATCCCCTAATCTTTGCATGACATAAGCATTGAGTGGTATGTACTGCTCAAACAGACGATCAAGCATGTAATAAGTTGAGTTCCAACGTGTTGGCACCTCCTGGATGAGTGCTTTGACTGGCATTTTTTGCTCACGTTGAATGACCCTCAGCTGCTTCCGGGCTTTAAAAGAATGGCTGAAATGTGTGCATATTCTTATGCAGGTGGCCAGTAAGTTGCTGACTTTGTATTCATTTTTCAGAAAGTCTTGAACAACAATGTTAATGCAGTGTGCCAAACACGGGACCCTGAAATAGCGACCATTTTGAATGGCCCTAACTGCATTAGTGCCATTGTCCGTGGCAACAAAACCAATGTTAGGCCCTCTTGGGCGCAGCCACTCAAAGACCTTGCTGTTAAACTCTTCCAAAATGTTTGCAGCAGTATGAGATTTCTCCATGGCAAACATGGCTACAGTTGCATGTTTGCGAGTGGCATGAAAAATCTCAGCAGCGTCAACACCAGCAGATATCTGTTCTCTAACCCCCGCAAAAGAGATCCAGTGTGCAGTGATGCACATGTAATCAGTGGCTTGGCAACTGGTCCACATGTCTGTTGTCAGGTGGATACTATGAACAGCACTCTGCTTCAAGGCTTTTCCAAGCAATTCCAGCACGTCGTGATGTAGAGCTGGAACAGCAACTCTGGCAAAATAGTAGTGGCTGGGAACATGCCATTTTGGGCAGATGGCTGTCACAAATTCCAGAAAACCCACCCCTTCAACAAAAGAAAAAGGGAGAAGGTCCAGTGCTAACATTTTAGCCAGCTTCGCATTGTACAAACGTGCTATTGGGTGGTTGCGTTCGTACTGCCCCTCCCCCCAAACATGCTGATAATGGTAGGCTGCATGGTTTTCCTTTCTCTTAGGCTCAACAACGCACTTTTTTTCATAGCGGTACTCCTTGCTGTCTCAGGCTGACTCTTACTCTTGTGCCACTGAGATGTTGCTGAAGATGTGGGCGACGATAACACTGCACTGCTGGGGACAGGACTACTTTGTGTAGCACTACCAGAGAGAATGTCTCCCTGTCCTTCCTCTTCCACCGTGATCGGATCTTCTACTCGTTTATCCCCACCAACACCAATGGTTGCAGTTTTTATGCCGCGAAGGTGGTCCTCCCAGCTGATCAAGTGGTGTTTTTTTCAGATGGGTTATTTGGCCTCCGGTACCATAGTTTGTACCAAGCTTACCCCGACTAACAGAGGTATTACAAATGGAGCATATAGCAATGTTCTCCTCCTTTTCGCTAACCGTAAAGAAGTCCCAAACTGGGGAGCTTAACTTTTGCCTCCTGCTGGAGGTGCCACTTCCAATGCCGGATGAACTGGAGGGTGTGGGTTGAATTTGACTCTGTGCTGTACCACTACCTACTTCTACTGAGGTGGTGGTTGTGCTGGATGTAGGTCGCTGCTGGGCCTTTGCTAATGCAAATATGGAAGCTGTAGGTCGTGTTGGTGTTACCTGTGGAGGTATGCGTGCTACATCCCTCGCAGCGATTTTGGATAGGGTAATAATGTTGGTCTCCATCTCCTCGGGGCCGGGAGTGATGTTCGTGATGACTAGCTCATCATCATCATCCTGCTGTTCTACATCGACCTCCATAAGTGTAAGGCTTTCTGGAACCTTCCTTTTCGCTAGCCTGGTCTTGGGACGTGTCTCCCTCTCAGACTCAGTTTGTGGCTTCCAAGTGGCATCTAGATCATCAGAAGGGGGGCTTGGCTAAGAACTTGATGGACTAACCCTCCTTTTCCTTGCTGGGGATTTGGAAGACAATGGATCTTCTGAATGAGTGGCTTCCTCTTCTTCTACCTCTGCATGAGGCTCAATTTCCTGAACTGCCCCTACTTCGGGAGGAACAACAATTATTATTGCGGGCGGTGGTTGCGGCTGTTGTTGTTGACCACTTATCTGCTGTGTTTCCTCCTGCGTTGATTGGGTACTACTTTGAGATAGCGATAAGTTTATCTCAGGCTCAGCATCACTGCTTTCCACCATTAGACTGGCTACCTCTTCCACACTCATGTGCTTGGGCCTGGGTTGGTGGGTTGGGCCCACTGATGCGGAGGTGCTGCCCCCAGCTTGCCCCCTGGACACCGCTGCTGCAGGCGTAATATTTTTTTCCAAAAAAAGGTATTGGGCGGCACACCAGACTTAAGTGACACTTCCTTCTTCTGTTCCTTCTTCTCAATAGCAACTTTCTTGGTACTGGAGGACCTGGTACCTGCTTTCTTTGGGCCCATCTTCTTCAGATGTCAGCAGCACTCAGTTGCACAAGTTGCAGAGATGTCTGGTCAGGTCACACGTCATGTCGTGTACAGCAGCAGGACGTCTGTCTGGCAGTACAACGGGCAATGATGACACACCTCCCCCTCTGTCTTTTGTGCACCTAAAAGCAAAAAAGCCAGAAGAACATCAGTCAAACGATAGCACAAATCAAACTAATATAATATATAACTTAGTGTGTGGTTGTCTCAATTATTAAATTTTAGAAACTCAGTGAACAACAACAGTGTAGCCATTTATGAGACTTTGACAACAAGGCCAGGGCTTTCCTGGTGTACTGTGTACACTCAGGAAGAATAAGAATAGCAAAGAACAAATACAAAAATGTAGTGGAGCCTGTTTGGCCTAAATTTGTGCATCACTTGGGATGGATGCAGCATCAGGGAGCTGCAGCTGGCAATGGGGATGGATTTGGAAGCAGTAAGACAAGAGGAACAATGGAAAGACACGCAGAACTATGTGGCAAAAACAGCACACTATTAACTACCTCCACAAAATGGCCCCCAGCCACATGGTCACTCACAGGCACAAGGCACGGCAAACAATGAACTCAAGCAGGCCTATATGGCCAGACAAAGGATGCCTGATAAACAACACACACACCTTTAATGCAAAAACTAAAATCCACATGGCTAAAAACAGGTTGGAAAGTTACACAACCTCAACAACAACACATACACACGCAAAAAAGGCATTTATTTAACACACCCAAAAAGTGAAATAGACCCCCCAAAAAAAACCACATTTTGCAATTCAATCCAATGCCATCCATGCCCTAAATGATGTTTAAATTCAACAGACAACACAAACAGTTTTTATGCACCCATGATGACTACCTCTGGGCCTACTGGCAGACTAGGCCGCAAGCTTGGAGGCCTATGGCAAAAGCACAGTGGCTGGTCAAAATGGCCGCCACCACATGGCCAGGCCACCCACAACAACAAGAAAAGGAAGACAAGACAGACAATGCAGGCCTATGGCAAAAGCACAATGCCTGGCTTCACAAAATGGCCGCCACCCACAATAACAAGAAAGTGAAGACAAAGGACAGGACCAGGAAGTTGGAGACTCTGGGGAACTTCCTTCCTCTTTAAAAAAATTGTAAAAAAAGAAAAATGACTCCTTGCTCACAAAACTACATCTAAATGACAACCTGAGGAGTTTTTTGAGCAAAATTAACAAAATCATCATTTTCGAGAAGGTTTTATGCTGCTCGAGAGATATTCTTCAGCCAGATTGTAAATTCTGTGTGTTCGGCATCGCGATCTTCACAAAAGTCGTTATCGCGCACGCGAAAATGCATATTGAGCGCGCAAAGAAGAAAAAAGTGTAAGTCCGCGTTGTCGCGCAGTGCGGAGTTGCCAAAAGTCCGCGAGCTGAACGCCCAGGGTTACCTACTGGCTGAAAAGGCCTATTTATTTAACACACACCAAAAAACTGAAATACCACCCCAAAAACCACATTTTGCAATTCAATCCAATGCCATCCATGCCCTAAATGATGTTTAAATTCAACAGACAACACAAACAGTTTTTATGCACCCATGCTGATGACTACCTCTGGGCCTACTGGCAGACTAGGCCGCAAGCTTGGAGGCCTATGGCAAAGGGCACAGTGGCTGGTCTCACAAAATGGCCGCCACCACATGGCCAGGCCACCCACAACAACAAGAAAAGGAAGACAAGACAGACAATGCAGGCCTATGGCAAAAGCACAATGCCTGGCTTCACAAAATGGCCGCCACCCACATGGCCAGGCCACCCACAATAACAAGAAAGTGAAGACAAAGGACAGGACCAGGAAGTTGGAGACTCTGGGGAACTTCCTTCCTCTTTAAAAAAATTGTAAAAAAAGAAAAATGACTCCTTGCTCACAAAACTACATCTAAATGACAACCTGAGGAGTTTTTTAGCAAAATGAACAAAATCATCATTTGCGAGAAGGTTTTATGCTGCTCGAGAGATATTCTTCGCCAGATTGTAAATTCTGCGTGTTCGGCATTGCGATCGTCACAAAAAGTTGTTATCGCGCGTGCAAAAACGCATATTGAGCGCGCGAAGAAGAAAAAAAGTGTAAGTCCGCTTTGTCGCGCTGCGCGGAGTTGCCAAAAGTCCGCAAGCTGAACGCCCAGGGCTACCTACTGGCTGAAAAGGCCTATTTATTTAACACACACCAAAAAACTGAAATACTACCCCAAAAACCACATTTTGCAATTCAATCCAATGCCATCCATGCCCTAAATGATGTTAAAATTCAACAGACAACACAGAAACAGTTTGTATGCACCCATGATGACTTCCTCTGGGCCTACTGGCAGACTAGGCCACAAGCTTAAGCCTATTGCAAAAGCAAGCACACTGCCTTGCTCCACAAAATGGCCGCCACCCACATGGCCAGGCCACCCACAATAACAAGAAAGTGAAGACAGACAATCAATGCAGGCCTATGGCAAAAGCACACTGCCTGGATGGCTCCACAAAATAGCCGCTAGCCACCCACAACAAAAAGAAATGGAAGACAGACAATGCATGCCTATGGCAAAAGCACACTGCCTGCCTTCACAAAATGGCCGCCACCCACATGGCCAGGCCACAACAACAACAAGCAAAAGCCAAGGGGAACAAAGAAAAGACATGCAGGCCTATATGGAAAAAGCAGCACACTACTAAACTACCACCACAAAATGGCCCCAAGCCACATGGTCACTCACAGTCACAACAGGCCATGGAAAACAATGAACTCAAGCAGGCCTATAATATGACCAGACAAAGGAGGCCTGATTGTAGTTTCTTCGTGTTCGGGATCGCGATCTTACCAACACTGCAGCCGGAAGTCAGATCGCGCGTCCGAATGACGTGTTCGCGTTCGCACACTCTCGCGGGATCGTGCGGCCGGATTCCAAATCTCGTGGCGCCCGCAAACGGATAGGAAATCGCTTCGGCGAACGCAGAATCACGGTAGGTCGTTACCGCGCACGCGAGAACGCATATTGAGCGCGCGAAGAAGAAAAACAGCTACACTACGCTGCAAATTGCGTAGTGCTCGGTAACTTCGCGTTCTACGCAAATCGAGAAGTGAAGTACTGAGTTTTATTGGACCCAGCGGTGCCAGGGAACACACCCAATGACCTCGAGTTCTTCCTGTCTCAGACTACAGAAACACAGAGTCTTCTTGGTGGCTTCAAAGATCAATTTATTGGCTGCAGCCAGCAACAGGTATCCTAGAAGTACAACAATGTGTATGTTCTCAGGAGACTGCCTTTCTCATGGAAACCAGCTATCTCTTTTATACAGAATATTATGCTTTAGGCAAACATTCCTTATTTTTACAGTGGGTCATTCACATATTTCTTACAACAAAAGAAAAGACAGATTCATGATGACAAGCCCATTTTCAGTTTGTCCAGCCCACAACCAAATACCCAGTGAGGCCCAACACCTGCAACAGATATAATCTGGACCCCTAATAAAACCGGGCACCTCCTCCTCGTAAAGCAGGTCATAAAGAAAGAGCAGTGACAGGTGTGAATAAGATTTAGATATAGATGTGTGCAATGAAGGGTTTATGGCATGCTGCACCTGGGCCCCTAATCTCGATCGGCCACTGGGAACTAAAACTGGCCGAACAGGTTCTGGCTCTGGACAGTGGAGTCAGCTTGCCCAGGTCACTGAAAGTGTACGTGTCCCCTAAGGCGCGTTTTGGCTTGAGACATTGCCTTATGTGAGGGCAACCACAAAATGGCTGCCGTACACAAAATGGAACCCGAGGGTTCACAAGGGAATCGTTAATATTAGAGTGATCCCGTCACTCGAATATGACGCAAATACTCAGATATAGCATACCTGTCATTACCGGTCTGCTGATACCAAAATCGTCATGTTACAATGATGTTAATGACACAGGTCCAGAATTTTCAGTACCACAGACCCTCCTTTTGCCCTTACATAGGCAATTTACTTACACTCATGCTAATCTGAGTCTAGGTCTATGTTCATGAATTCATTGAGATGTTGCTGTAGCATCATCCTATTACTTAGCTCGTCCCTTGATACAGGTTTCCTTACACATGATGTAACACATAGGCCGCATATGGCAGGAACACACTGTATGCACAGACAAAACAGGAAAAGGATGGCTAGAAGTATCCCAATGACCATCAGAACTTTCCATCCCCAGGTGGATAACAGTTCCCAGAACCATCCCATCAACGACCAGTCTCCTTCATCTATATGGATGGATTCAGAGATCCTATGTAGTTTGGAGATGGCCTGGTACACTGTTGGAGCGTTATCTGGAATGAAAATGCAACAACTGGATTGGATCACTCTACATACCCCACCACGGTCTGCAAGTATGATGTCTAACGCGACCCTGTTCTGCAGGGTCATAAGGCGATCCGACTGGAGCTCAGCAGTCAAATTATTAAGGGCACCGACAGTTTCGACTATGGTGGATTCAACCACTCGCGTCAATTGCCTCACATTCCTGTTGTTAGCCATAGGTCCCCAGAACGGCAGAAAACCCCTAAAGAAGTCTCCCGCTTCTTGTCCTGCAGTGTCTTCCTTGCTGAAGACACCCCTAATTCTTCTTATCTTATGGTAATCTGCCGCAGCTGTGTAGGTGGGAGGCAACAGGAATGAAACGAAGCATGTGCCCGAGAAGTCAGGGGGCAACCACGTGTAGGCCCTATCATGGCAGATAAAGTAGGTACCCCTAGCTGCTAAGAACAAAGGGGAAGTCTGAGACGCAAAAATATACGTTTCAGTGCAGATACTCTTCCCTAACTGAGCTCTTGGATTCTTGCCATTACCTTGCAGACATAGATGACCCTGATGGGGTACAATCCAAATTGGAGCGGATCTTTTTGCTTGCTGCTTCTCGCTCAGACTCGCTCCATATCCAGTCACGTTCCATCCAATATACGCTAGTGTCTCATCTTCCGGGATAGTTTCGTAGGAACTAGTTCCCCTTATCATGTCGACTATCCCCTTAACTAGAGCACTATTCTTTGGGTTGTCTTTGACGGAACGTAGGGGGTGGATTTCGTGAGCATAGATGAACATCGTTCGGTATGCCCACACAGAACCATTGTAGCTGAATGGCAGCACTAGGTAGGGAATACCTTTCTCAGTAGTATGAGGCATAAGGCCACACACCCAACAGTTGGTTCTGTTCACTACTAGCTGGTGTTGGTGTAAGAGCTGAACAAAGGAGTTGTTCATAAACTCTAATCTTCTAACGGACTCGTGTTCAGGTAGAGGGTGAAAAGAATGTGAGGAGATAGTAGAGGAAGGCATGGGTTGTACAGTGGGTGCAGATGTCACTTGAAAAGAGAATATGATATACCCCACTAAAGACATCATTAGACTAAGTAAAATACAAAGACACATAATTTAGAAAACATTTTCTGCTCATGGTTGCACATATTTTCCTCTTGAAACTTATTATTTCAACAGGTCTCTCCATCTGAAAAGGCTCCATCCTCTAACGTGCTGTTCGCGGCGGTTGGTTTTCTTCACTTGAGAGTGTTTCTGAATGTCCCAGGGTACGCCCTAGAACAAACCAGACCCGTAGACCTTGTGTCCGCAGGCTACACACTCAAGTCTTTTCACCACGACCCTACAGCTGAACCCGGATGGTGGTTCAAAAACAGGTTTTCGGATGGGAGGACCAAAATTTCATTTTATTTGTCCATGACTCTCGGTCGCAAGTTATAACGGCTTTTTCCAGGCAATGTCTGGTCGCAAAACAAAAGTTCAGGCTCAGTAGTGTCCAATCGAAGTGGTGATGGTATTGCTCTTTGGAGAAGATCGTCACTTTCTCGCTCAGAATTTGTCCCTGTGACGCGTGCGTCACTAAAAGGCAGAAAACGAGGCACTGTTTCAGTTTCCGGAGTCAGCAATTCCCTCCTGGACCCACCGGTCATATGGTAGAGGCAAAGGGACCCTCTTACAGTGTACGCCGTGGATCCAGTTTTTCTTCCCTTGTACTCGCACTGCAGATCTTGTGGACAAAATCACCAAATAGGGGCCAATCCAGCGGGGCTGATCGTTCTTTGTCCGCTGAAAGCTCTTGATTAACACCCACGATCCGGGATTGATTGCATGCCCTGGATCTTTAGAAGCCTGAGGCAGTGTATTATGAACCTGTTGGTGTAAAACACGCAATTTAGCCGTCAAATCATGCAAGTAATCAAGCAGTACAGGGTGTTCAATCTCGCTGAATTTCGTTGGCCTCGGCACTCCCCATATGTTAGCCGGGCGACCAAACACTATCTCATGAGGACTAAGTCCTACTCGGGAATGTACGGTCATCCTAGTTGACAACAGTGCTAATGGCAACGCATCAGGCCATTTAAGGCCAGAGCTTGCTTGTATCTTGGCCAGTTTTAGTTTAAGAGTGCCATTATAGCACTCAACTAATCCAGCTGATTGGGGATGATTTGCAGCGTGAAATTTCTGCCGGATTCCTAAACCTTCACACACTCATTTCATCACTTGACCCACAAATTCACCCCCATTATCACTCCACACCATTCTCGGCAAACCAAACCTAGGGAAGAACTCTTTGAGAAGGGCTTTCGCTGTGGACAAGGCAGTATTATCTTTCAGAGGATATGCCTCTACCCATCTTGAAAAGGCACAAACAACAGTGAGTACATATTTCAAATTGTTGCACCTCTCCATGTGGATGAAATCTAGCTGCAAAACCTCGAACGGATACGTTGGAGGCGCAAAATGACCAGCTGGAGTTGGGGTTCCCTTACCAGGATTGTATTTCAAACAAACCATACAATTTTTGACCACATTCTCTGCACATTTGGGAATTCCAGCATTTTGCCACACTGGAGCCAATAACTTACAGATTCCTTTCACACTGATGTGGGCCATCCCATGTGCCATTGTAACCACTGCAAGCACATATGTATCGGGTAACAACCATCGCTGATGCTCCGACAATTCAACCCAACAACCATTTGCATCCAATTTACCCGTACTCTCTCTCCACGTACTTAATTCCTTCTCCGTAGCTTCAGCTTGGATGGACTTCACACTCTCTATCGTATCTTCACACATTCCAACGTCACCAATCCATCTTGCAGGGCCCGCAACATACATTCGACTCATCACATCTCTTGCTGTTTCTTTCGCAACTTCATCAGCAAACATATTACTGCGACCAACGTCGTCAGTGATCTTCTTATGTGCACTGCATTTCACAATCGCGACTTGCAATGGCAAAGTAAGTGACTCCAGGAGCTCATTCACCAATTGACCATGCTGTATTTTCGTACCGTGAGACGTGAGGAACCCACGTTCCTTCCACAAGCGTCCAAAACTATGGGCCACACCAAACGCATACTGGCTATCGGTATATATGGTCACTTTCATTCCTTTTGATAATACACACGCTCTCATAAGTGCAGTCAACTCTGCTGCTTGAGCTGAATTATGTGGGATACGTGCAGTTTCAACAATCGTATGTAAAGTCGTGACAGCATATGCCGCAGTCGTATCACCATTCGGAAGCTTGAAGCATGACCCATCCACCCATAAGGTACCATCACACTTTACAAGAGGAGTGTCCCTAAGATCTACTCTCCCTTTCGTTTCTTCTTCTGTCCTAAGAAAGCAATCATGCTGTTCCGGAACATCTGTCTTTGTTATAATTGGCAACAATGTAGCTGGGTTCAGCGTGTTGCATTTTCTTATGTGCACATGGCTCGCTAAAAGTGTCAACTCGTAACCTGACAATCGAGCACTAGTTAAGTGCTGTGTCTTGGTCCTGTTTAACAAAATATCCACTGCATGTGGGACCATCACGACCAGCGTATTATTCATCACCAAACCAGCAGACTGTCGAATAGAAACAGCTGCTGCCGCTGTGGCTCTCAAACAACTCGGCAACGCTCTAGCTACCGGGTCCAAAATCGACGAGAAATATGCACATGGACGTTGCTTGTCCCCAAAAGACTGTGTTAACACTGATAATGCACATCCTTCTCTCTCATGGACATACAGCGTAAAGGGCTTGCTGTAGTCGGGGTACCCAACACAGGAGCCGAACACAATGCATCACGCAATTCGGAAAAACTTTTCTGACAATCTTCGGACCAAGGAAGGGGATTCGGCGTGTCTTTATAGGTCAATGCTACCAAAGGTTTAGCCATCAATGAAAAATTCGGTATCCATTGTCTGCAATAGGATGTAATACCTAAGAAAGCACGCACTTCTCTCTGTGTCATTGGCACACTTAATTTTGCAATTGCCTGAATTCTTTCTGGGGTCAATCTTCTTCCCTCTTTCGATAACAGGTGACCTAAATAGGTCACTTCTTGTCGACAATACTGTAACTTGGAAAGAGACACTTTGTGGTGTAAATCAGACAAATGACGCAACATTGACAAAGTGGCTTCTTTACAAATCTCCTTAGTATCTGCAGCAACTAACAAATCATCGACGTACTGTAGAAGGGTAGCGCCATCAGGTAACACAAGAGTGTCAAGCTGAGACTTCAGAGCCTGACTATAGATAGAAGGACTTTCACAAAAACCTTGAGGAGCTCTCTGAAATCGGAAGCTTCGGCCTCCTAAACAGAATCCAAAAATATCCCTGCTCTCTACGGCAATAGGGATGCTGAAGAAAGCATTCTTCAAGTCAATCACCGAGAACCAAGTGGCTGAGGCTGGAATCATTGTCAGTAAAGCAGTGATATCGGGAACGACTGGAAACTGTGGCACAACTATCTGTTTACCTCTCTAAGATCAATCACAAACCTGTAAACAGGTGGCTGAGAAGAGTCAGTACGCTTCAAGACAGGTAAAACAGGACTATTGCAAACATTACCTCTTGTCTCTTCAATTACATTTTTCTCAATCAAATCATAAATGATCGCTAGCAACGCTTTTCACCTTCATTAGAGATCTTGTATTGGGGAATGCGCGGCATTTTAACATTGGCTTTCAACGTTACAACATATGGCGGTATTTCCAAAAGACCTACATCATTGGGACCAGTAGCCCAAAGAATATCAGGGAGAAACGACAATTCTGTTGGAAGTTTGTCCTTTGACAAATATATTGGTGAAACCACTGTCTTACCCAATGTGAGTTGTACTCCCGAAGGAGAACAATACAATGTCGCATACAATCTTTTCAGCAGATCCAATCCTAACAAGTTCTCACCACAACCTGTCGTTAGAATAAGTGGTGCTTCGATTTCACAAGGTCCAACAGAAAGAGACATAGGGCTAGAAATCGGGTTCCTAACCGGGGCACCAGAAAAACCTACTGAAACATTAGTTTCGCCAGACAAAGGTGCGCCAGGGAATTTAGAGTGCATAATAGAACTCTTTGTAGCACCAGTATCCAACAGAAAAGGCTCTGACACACCTGATGTAATCACCTCAATATAAGGTCCACTCTGATCTACTGGAACTGAAACAACTCCCTCTCTTTGTCTATGGCTGTCCTAGCAATCATCACCTTCCATACTCTCACCTTCTGCATAGTAGTCATCAGCATAGTACTGAGTCGTCCTACCAGACGCGTTATTCTGCTGATCAAAACTATTCATTGAATTTTGAGGAGGAAATGGGCGCGCGTTCTGGGTGAAATTTCCGCGTCCTCTAGCTCTAGGTGCTTGTGGAACACCTCGACCTCTTGCGCCAGAAATACCATTCATACGCTGCAACAAAATAGGGCAATTATATTTAAAATGACCTTCTTCCTTACAATATGAACATTGGTTAGGGCCTATCAGAGCACGTTGTTGAGGATACTCAAACCTTTGCGAATTCCTCTGATACTGTTGAGGTTGCTGATAGTCACGCTGATTACTACGAGGCGGATACGCTTGTTGTAAAAGAACCTTTGTTTTTAACTCTTTAGTTTTCTTGTCTGCTCTATCTTTCTCATCTTTATCTCTATTTTCGTAGTATTGTGCAGTAGCCAATATCTGTGCTGAAGAGGAAACGGCCCAAGAACTCTCTGAATCTTTCAATTTTTACACAATTCGGGAAGCAAATTATGCACAAACTTGTCAACAAACAACCTTTGACCACCTTCTGTACTCATATCCTGACCACTGTGGTCGATAAATGTCTCTTCAAACCTAGTGAAGAAGTCAGATACACTTTCCTCCTTCTTCTGCTTGCATGCAGACAATTTATCCCAATTTACACGCATTGCAGGCATCAAAGTCTTCATGTAAGTAACGATCCTACCAGGGAGGTCTGCTACTAAAGGCTCTGGTTTAGCACCGCCTACTTGTCTGTCATTTGCCGCATTGATATTAATCCATGTGTCCCCTAACTCCGGCGCATGATCCGTGTGACGGATCACTCTCCATAAAGGCTGTGGGACCACATTTCCAAACAACATGTCTATATCAGCTAAATTCATAACACAGGAGTCTGCAGTCTGTGATAATTCCTTATAATAACCTGCAGGGTTTTACGGGGATCGGGTAGAGTCTGCTTAAGAGCCAGGACTTCAGTTCGCTTCCATGGAACATGTACCCACACACGTTGAAAATGAGGCTGAATAGGTGGAACAGCATTTAGGTCTCCTTCTTTCCAAACTGGGGGAACTTCTCTCATGGGATACTGTCTGACCTTCCTTTTAACAGAGGGTTCTGGCTCAAACAACAGTCGAGAAATACCCTCACTCCTAAATGATAATAATGTCGCAACTGCTTTCTCAATATCGGAACCCACAATCGTGCCTTTGGAAAACTCAAACCGTATTTGACACAACTCAGGCGGATTGGCCTCCATATCACAATCTTTTAATCTTTCAAGAAGAACTTCGCACATTTTGTCAAAAACATATCTCTGTTTCGGTGCTTGCCATTGGTGGAAGACATCCATAACAGACTCTAACTCATATCTTGTAGGGTCAGTGACCCATTTATGCGCCAAATGATCCAATACTCCCTTCTCTCTAGAATCGGGCAATTGGCTACGCAATTGTTTACGCTCTAAAACGGGGGTCGTAGTCGGTGACCCAAAGAAAGGAGACAAAATACTAGTAACAGTGTTTGTCATTCTCTGTCGGACAGAAGGAGAAGTTGACAAATGAACAGGAGGAAAAACAGGAGGAGACAAAGCAAATGCAGAGGCAGTGTCAGAAGGGATAGTGTGGAGGGAAATAGATGCAGGGGGCAAAGTCATAGGAAGTAAAGATGGAACAGGTAGTAAAGGTGGCAGCCCTTGAGGGGGCTGCGCCATAGTAGTAGGTGCCAACTGAAAAACAGCTGGTGGTTGTGGAAGAACCGGAGGTACAACAACTGGGGGTTGTACAACTAAAGGTTGCGGAGGTGCTGTAGCACTCTGCGCATAAGGAGGTGGTGAATTCAACAAATGAGACATTAAAGGATCCTTCTCAAGTTCCTTCACTGTATCTTGCTGAAGAGGTGGCAAAACTGGATAACATTTATCAATTGCCAATTTACGTTGCCTGTGCAGCTGTTCACTCGCTTGTTCCTCTTCATCATCGTTATACTGCATAGCAGCTTGCATTATTGAAATACCCTTTTCTCTTTTATTCTTCTTTACTAATTTAATTTCTTTCTGTTTGGCTTCTTTTCGCCATAGGCGGAAAGAGTCAAACATCGCCGGCCGGGCTTTCTTCTTAAAAAGTCTAACCTCTAAATTATCCAGAATTTCGGTGTCAAAACTACCATATTGGGGCCACTTTAGGACACCATCTTTCCTTGTGTACCTAACCCATACGTTATTATACGTGATAGGGCCCACTCCATGCTTCACGTAGAGCTCATAGGTTGGAGTTCCAATTGGAGGAACCGGACACGAGTCCTCCAATCGGGAATCCCTATTACAACCAAGACAAAACAAATTTCCAAGTCTGCTAAGACCAGGCATCTTCGCTCACTAGTCTAGTTTCAAACTTCAAAGGATTATCGAATACGACAGTCTCGTGAATACACGAGTCCTTCGGCTTTGGTACTTGCAAGTTCCAAATCAAAAGATCCTAACAAATCAAAGATCCCATGGGATACCCAAAACTAAGAACCAAGACTAAGGACTGGGAGACGCTCCACTTATACTTAACTGAGGTATCGATGACGTCACCAGAAGACTCGTCTATTGTCTCGCTCTACAAATCATAAAAGGGTCCAAGACAGGGCGATAGTCAGGGCAGCAGTCCTTCGTAGCCGTCGGGACGCGGGAACCTCGCAGCAAAGACTTTCGGACCACGAACGACATACAGGGGTCGATGAAGTGGTTGGCCTTCCTCCAGAATTTTACACGAAGCTCCTCACGACCTCTGGCTTGGACCGGTACCGCTGAAATCGCCCCACGTTGGGCGCCAATTGAAGTACTGGGTTTTATTGGACCCAGCGGTGCCAGGGAACACACCCAATGACCTCGAGTTCTTCCTGTCTCAGACTACAGAAACACAGAGTCTTCTTGGTGGCTTCAAAGATCAATTTATTGGCTGCAGCCAGCAACAGGTATCCTAGAAGTACAACAATGTGTATGTTCTCAGGAGACTGCCTTTCTCATGGAAACCAGCTAACTCTTTTATACAGAATATTATGCTTTAGGCAAACATTCCTTATTTTTACAGTGGGTCATTCACATATTTCTTACAACAAAAGAAAAGACAGATTCATGATGACAAGCCCATTTTCAGTTTGTCCAGCCCACAACCAAATACCCAGTGAGGCCCAACACCTGCAACAGATATAATCTGGACCCCTAATAAAACCGGGCACCTCCTCCTCGTAAAGCAGGTCATAAAGAAAGAGCAGTGACAGGTGTGAATAAGATTTAGATATAGATGTGTGCAATGAAGGGTTTATGGCATGCTGCACCTGGGCCCCTAATCTCGATCGGCCACTGGGAACTAAAACTGGCCGAACAGGTTCTGGCTCTGGACAGTGGAGTCAGCTTGCCCAGGTCACTGAAAGTGTACGTGTCCCCTAAGGCGCGTTTTGGCTTGAGACATTGCCTTATGTGAGGGCAACCACAAAATGGCTGCCGTACACAAAATGGAACCCGAGGGTTCACAAGGGAATCGTTAATATTAGAGTGATCCCGTCACTCGAATATGACGCAAATACTCAGATATAGCATACCTGTCATTACCGGTCTGCTGATACCAAAATCGTCATGTTACAATGATGTTAATGACACAGGTCCAGAATTTTCAGTACCACAGAAGTTACCGAAACTCCGCAAACTCCGCGAGCGTAGCGTAGTTCACCGCCCAGGGTTAGTTGTAATTATCTGGGTGTACACATTTCTGATATCGTTGTGATCTGGGGTTCACCCTTTAACTGTGTGGTATTGAATTATAATAATTGTCAGGGTGGGCCTCGATCTGACAACATTTCGGTGCTGGGGGTAAAATAGGATCTTTCCCAAGTGTGCATATTACTGATGTAATTTTAATACGGTTGGGCGTAGTACTGCTAGTGATATTTCCAAATGTGATTGATGCCCAGAAATGCATGATGTTAATGTTGTGTTAATGTGTCTGTTGAATACAAACTTTATTTACATACGTCACATGTGAAGTTTCTTTTGTGACACTCAGTGTATTTATTGTGTGAGAGTGCTGTGCCACTGATTTACACATTGCCTTTGTGAGAAGCCTGGCTGCACAGTGCCAAGCTACCCAAGGGGGAGAGCAGGTTATACAGTGAGTGTAATCATTGCTGTTTGATGGGAGCAGTAGGTTCTGCCAGGCTAGGGCACCACCTCAGACAACCAGAAAGTGCCAGTTCCAACACCTTTGTACTTTCCAAATGAAGATGACATAGTGAAGGAACCTAAAACTGATTAAAAAAAAAAACTTTACTGATCCAGCAGAACATGATGGCCACATTACAAAGTCCACTTCTGGAGAACACTGTTTCACAATACAGTAAGGAAAAACAAAAATCTGTCCTTTAGGAACACGAAAGCCAGCTCCACTGGCCACCGTGTTCGTCCATGGGCTTCATTGAAGCAGACTTCCCCTGGCGTTGTTGGATTCCTCAGCAGTGCCAACAACCATGGTCAGTTGGGATAAGCTGAGGTTCCTAGATGGAAGATGTAGGAAGCTGGCTCTGTATATGGTATACCACTAAGTGGTTATACCATGTCCAGAGATTCCCCCAGAAGTGTACAGGGCTCAATGTAAACCCAAAGTGCTCTATTTGTGGTAGTGTGGTCGAGCAATCTTAGGCCTCACACAGGGGAGTGTAAGACATTTGTTATGCACAATGACTAATAAATGATAAACAACTCAAAAAGGAGATCCAAGCCAATTTTAGAAAAATAAGCTTCTTTCAAGATTTATTTTTTATACCAAGATGTCTGCAAACGGGTAAGTATGTTTTTCAGGAAAATACATGATACTATAAAAAGTGGACACAGTGGAATTTTCAAGCTTTGTAATGTTAACCAATTGAAGGAAAACAAGAATGCAGTTTCACAGGTAAGTACACGACCAGGCAAGTTTCAAGTTGGGACCAAAGGTGTACCACCAGTGGCAAAGGGGCGGCTGGGTGCAGAGGTCACAGTTGAGGTCGGACGCCCAATGTTAACCAATACAGACTGGTGGTGATTGAAGATGCGCTGCTCACAGGTGAGTTAAGCGGTTCCTATGGTGGATCTCCTAGATTTAAGGTACGCACAGGGGGATCCACAAGGCAGCACCAAATGTACACTCACAGCGGCACAGGAGTGGCCGGGTGGAGAGTGCCAACACAGCATCGGGCACCCATTACTTTTCAAAGGAGGAGATCGGTTTTGAACAAAGGCTGCAGGCTCAGGCCAGGAGGCCAGACAAAGAAAACTCACAGCTGCCCACATAAGTAGAGATGGTAGGTGACATAGAGACACTGCTGGTTGAGGTCTCCAAGGCACAGGGGCTGCGGGTGCAGGGGTGTCCTTAGACATTGGAAATCTCTTACCAGGCAGGCAGCGTTCAGGGGGAGTCCTCCAGTTGGGGCTACAGACGTGGAGGTGGAGTCCGGCAGTGGTCAGCCCTACAGTGACCTTGGGCTCAGAAGCGCTGGGGAGCCTTCACAGGACTGGTGGGCCACTCGGGCTTGGGCCGTGGGCGTTGGGTGCAGAGGTGGATCTGGAGGCAAGTTCACGGTTTCTCAGGTACTCCGTTGTCTTTGAAGATGGTTTCTTCTGGACAGGTCTGCTGTCCATGGGAGATTTAGCATCTTTATTGAAGGCAGGCAGTCCTCCCAGGGCTTTGGAGGTCACTGGGCCTGCAGGAGGAGTCATTTTTTGGTAGCTGAGGCGAAAGGCATCAGACAGGCCAGCACAGCTGGTGCATACACAGTCACTGGTTCTTCTTCTCTTGTGCTGGTGCAGCTCTTCAGTGTGCGGGCTTCTTAGGCTGTCATAGATCTGATTTCAGGGTCCGGGGGAACCACCTAAATACTAGATTTAGAAGCACTATGGAGAAGTAACAGGCAGGGACCAATGGGTCCCTTATCTGTGGTGTCTATACCCACTATTATCCCACCCTTATGTGGGAGAGTGCATAGGCCTAGCCCTGATTGGATGTCCCACTACCTTTATAATGGTGGGCACTGAAAAGTGTGCTTTACTTTGCCTCCAACACCTGAGGTGTGGAGTTGGCAAAGGGGGGCACACCTTCTATTCTTCCTACGTTGTTCTGGCAGTACTCTCCCCAAAAATGGGGGTTTGAACCGAGGAGGCCATCTGCTGCTAGCAGCAGAGGCTGGGGTCACATTACAAAGGCAGCAGGCCATTGAAGCTTCCCTCTCAAGCACTCTGCTCATCCTGGAGGAGGAGGTGTGACACCTCCACCCAGGATGTGCTTTGTTTATGGCCTCAGAGGTCAGGGGTTATCGACCCAGGGGTCCAGAAACATGTCTGGTGGTGGCAGGCTGCTTAAAGCCAGTCACATACCATACCAGGGTTGGTAGGTTTTCAGGGGGCACCTCTGAGACACCCTCTGAGTACATGTTTTAATAAATCCAAAACTGGCATCAGCTTGGGTTTATTAAGAGAAGTTGTTTAGTACCAAACACTCCTGGGTTCAGTGAAGCAATCATGGTGATGGGGAACTTGAGTTTCCAGCCCATGTACTCTCTATGGCTTCACTGGCACTTACAATATTAAGGAATAGACTTAACTATTGTAGGAGCCTATCTGCTCATTCGGGTATGCCCACACCTGAGATATAGTGCACCCTGCCTTAGGACTTGTAAGGGCTGCTAGAGGGGTGACTTCCCTATACCTTAGATAGTGCTGGTTGACATGGCACAGAGGCAGTGTGCCATGTCGACTTTGTTGTTTTTTACTGCACCAAGGCATACACACTGCACTGGCAGTGGCATGGCCTTGGCGTGGGGCCCCTAGGGGACCTTCTTCAGTTCCCATGCCCTAGGTACCAAGGATACCATGTACTAGGGACTTAAAGGGGGCTGAAGTTGCCAATTGTGGTACAGTTTTAGGGGAGAAGCACTGGCACAGAGAACCTGGTTCGCAGAGACCCTGTGCAGTACAAACAAAACCACATAATTTTCCAGGCAAAAAGTGGGGGGTAACCATGTCAAAAGAAGATCTTTCTCACAGAAGACAAAAAGGCCCAAAATTAAAGTAACACAACTCAAGTTTTTGCAACTAGCAATACCCCAAACAATATTATGAATGATTGTACTGACCAACAAGCCAGTCTTTTTGGTCCAAGTTGGGACATTTGCAGGGGTATGGGGCTGTTCCGTAGTACAAAGGAATCATGGGCAGAGCCGGGGAAATGGGCACAGATGCTTGTGATGTACAAATCCGGTAAGCAGACAACTTGCACGTTGATTGAATGGAAGTTCTTTTGATTCCAGTACACTTGTTCTCTGGTGTGTTGTGGCACTAAGGCAATATGTGTGCCATCAATAGCACCAGCCACACGTGGTAGGTGACCTAAATCGTAGAAGTCACCTTTCACATTGGCTAAATCCTGCTGGCGTGGAAACTGGATGAAGCTGTTAATGTGTCTCATAATTGAAGATAGAACGTCTTGTAACGCACCACTCAAAGTTAGTTGTGACATACCACCAGATACTGCCACAGTGTATTGGGAGGATCCTGTGGACACAAAATGAAGTATAGTCATGATTTTGACAATTGCTGTAATAGATGTGGGATTTCTGTTATGGGGCTGTAGATCTGGCTCCAGCTGATGATTTAAGTCCAGTCTTGTTTGCATATTCAACCTGAACTTCTTGATGATATCCCTTTCTTCCACGGTGGCAAAGTCTGGAAATGGGCGGTACACTGGAGGCTGTTGTCTCCTTAGTCTCCCAGTGTTCATATGTGTGCATTGTAGAAACATGTGAACATTTAATGTGATGAGTAACACTATGTGATGTGTAACACAAAAGTCACCTATTTTTAAAAATGTAATCGGTCAATACATATTTAAAAGCTACATTTGCTTCTTGTCCTGGCCTTGGTATTAATCGGAGAAATAAATGTGTGCATAATCCTTTTAAAATGTATTATTTACACAATTTTTGATATTTTCCCTTAATTCCTTAAAAACTACCATCAACGGAGGTGTACACAACACTGCACTAATATTGCGTTTCAGCACAGTAACTCACTACACACAAAGTTTCATTTTCAAAATATAAGTGTCCATTGAAGTGCTATTATTTGAACAAAGTTGCCACCATTTGGGGCCAGATGTATGATCATTTTTAACAGTCACTAACGGAGAACCAGGCCATTTGCGGCTGCTAAACCTATTACTGACTCGCAAAATAGTCGCTATTTGGAAGGGGTGTTTCAAGAGCGTCCCTTCCTATTAGCGAGCCGCAGTGGCATGCATAAATGTTTGCGGCTTGAATGCAGTTGCAAAACATTCATATTTTACTGACTCCGTGAAGGAGGTGGTTACCCATTCACAAACGGGAATGGGTTTCCAAGGAATCTCTTCCCTTTTGTGAATGTGGACACCATTTTTTAAAAGCAGGCAGTGGTCCCACGGTCCACTACCTACTCTTAAAAAATGAAAAGAACATTTTTCCTTTTCTTTTTTAAATGCATCCCTTTTTCCTTTAACGAATAAGGGCTACATTTCAGAAAAAAATTGCTTTATTTAAAAAGTAACCACAGACATGGTGGGCTGCAGCAAGCCACCATCCCTGTGATTACAGGCTATTCTTAATGGGTCATAAATTGTGACCTACCTCATGAATATTAATGAGGTAGGTCATTTGCAACCCCATTGTGAATCGATAAATGTGTCTGAGACACATTAGTACATTTCATTTTGCTATTCTCTAATTGTGAGTCACTAAACATCACAATTTGCAAGTCGCAAAATGAAATGGTCATACATCTGGCCCTTGGAGTAGTGTTGATGCACTTAACAGTCACTAGACACTAGTTTGAACTCCTAAAATGGCAGATGTCTGACCTCAGCAATAGGACATTTGGAATCAGGCGGGGGTGGTAGTCAACCGCGCAGTGGGCGGTAAGCTGCACGACAGACATAGCCATAGGTTAATTTTGGTAAATGTAGTGGTAGAAGGCCAATGGATGTGTCCGTTGATGATTGCGTACATGTACACAGCAGTTGGAAAAAAAGCTCACTTGCCTCCTGACACCTGTGCAGTAAAGACCTCCTCCACTTTTGCTGCTGTTTATGACCTCTGGGGGCAACTATGCAAGGTCCAAAAGCTGAGAGGGCCCCTGTGTTCATGCCAGATGAGCTGGAGTTGCAGGCAAAGGAGGTCCTCTCCCTATATGGCATCTGTATGGCTCACCAGAGGAACAGGTACATGTCTGGCATACATGTGTGAATGTCCCTTTGAGTTCCAAAGTGAAGTGTAGTGATTGATGGTAAGTGCCATGTAATATGGTCCTTACATAGGACAATGGTGTTAGGTAACTGTATGCTCTTTTCAATGTTAAATGTACAATGCCATCAATATGTGTTGTGTGTTAAAAGCCTTAGATTCACATTGGCATGTATGTAGAGATCTTTACATGCATATGTTTGATGTACTTGTGATAAGTTGTTGAATAACATCATGGTAAATGGTAAACACGTCATAAAGATTTTTACTCTTGGAGATATGTATGTTCTGTGTCCAAACAAATTGAAAATGATGTTAGCTATGCAAATAGTACCACAAATGCCTCAGCCTCGAAAAGGGCTCTCCACAATTTAGTTTGGTAGCTCCCAGTAGCTCCCAGACCCCTTCAGAGTAGCAAACAGCCTTGAGGTGACTTATTGGATGAGCACAAGGTGACCCTTGTAATGTAAAAGATGAGGAAAGGCAGTATTCATGTGACATCATGATCATCAGGCTGCAGACAGCAAGGCCTGTCATTGAGCAGTGCTCGTTCAGATTCATGGGTATGGCTGGGCTGAATCACAGGGTCATACAACTGATGCACTGAGGTACAGCTGGCAAGAACATATCTCCTTTGCAGGTCAAAATTTTAGGTGGCTTAGATTATGCCCCTGAATACTTTCAAATGGACAAAAGTTGAAAAAGTGAGAGCACCCGGACTTCTTGAGCTAACACTTTTTCAATGGTCTAGCATTTCAAAGAAAGTCGTACAAACTTCAGGCCCCTTATTCACAGCAGCCACTATTCACTGTGACATAATCATTAATGTTTAGCCTTCAGTAGTTAACAATCTTTAGCACTGATCAGACGTAGGTCACATCACAGATTATGTAGGGGCCCCTGGGATAGATGAAGTCACAGGCCTTCATTTGTGTTTTGGGACCATGCCTGGGATGTGCAATAGGCCACGATTAAAATGTGTATGAAGATATTGGTTTAGGTCAGCATGTGACAATACACATGTTGTATGGTAATTTATGAGTTATGCCACTGAAAGCTGTAGACAATATTTGCGACAGCAATACCGACAAACCAAAAGTCTCAATACCATTGTTTGATCTTTCCTTTTAAGTAACCATACAGGTCAACGCCTATCAGAAGTGCGAGATATTGAAGGCCATCACCAGGAGGGTGCAGACCCTAGAGGTCTACAGGCCGTGCAAAGTCCACTGCAGCAAGAGGTGGTAGGACCTTAGATGCTGGACCTGGAAGTGTTAGAATTGAATGCATCATTGCCCCGTCCCCCATGCCATATACCATGTTATGTTAGCATTCATGTAGCTATTTTATATTGATCGCTATTGCAAATGTGTCTGACCAGCCCTTATTAACGTTGTGCAGGCTAAAGTTAGCATCTGAGACACCATTTTCCTCTCTGTAGCTGCCATGTTACACTGTAAGCAAGGCCCGGTCTCTGTGCCCCTCTCTGCTTGCCTCAGCAGAAAGCTGCTTTTCAGTTGTTCCCTCTTATCGTATTCAAGGTTGAAACCCAGATGTACTAAATGAATAGTTTATTCTGCTCTCGCATACCTATCCCTGGTCGTAGTTATGCTCCCACACTGGAGAGAGCTAAAACTCAGCAAGATGACCTTGGGAGCCTGATAACGTGTACCCATTCTGCAGGTGGTAGCTCATCCTTCTGTGCCTTCTTTGTTCAGC
This sequence comes from Calotriton arnoldi, assembly GCA_963921515.1. Taxonomy (NCBI): domain Eukaryota; kingdom Metazoa; phylum Chordata; class Amphibia; order Caudata; family Salamandridae; genus Calotriton; species Calotriton arnoldi. The sequence continues at coordinate 947,465 of CAWUFW010006771.1, forward strand.
CTTTGCCCAAGCTGTATTTTTCCACCAGGGGCGGGACTTGGGAGGTGTTGGAAGGCTTATTTTGTGTTACCAAGGGTCCTGAAGTCAGTCCCTCGACAGCTATCCCATTAGGCTGGTCAGACCGGGCTCCACTGCAGTGTATTTACTAATAAAGGTTTTCGATTGTATTCTCCACTGACGTCCCGACTCTTAATTTTTAGGAAGGACAAGAGGTGTTCGCGAGTGACCCGGGTGGCCCATTTCGGGTCACTTCCTTCAGTTGGTGCCCGAACAGGGACTCCATCGGGCTGACCCATAACACCCGGAATCGGGTGTAGAGGACGGGGCTGCGTCGGGTCAGATGGGCGGATCGGGGATCCCCACACGATAGTGCTTAGTTCTCGCGGCTGCTCCACCTGTCTGATCGGGCGGTGCCTCGCCCAGCGGTCATCCCGGCTGGGGTCCTAAAAAGGCGAAACCCTTGGATTCAACCATTTGGTCCGAAGAGTCGGTGGTGGAGAATAACTTGGCTCGACCTGTGTGCACCAGTGAGTTTGTCTAGCCTTTTGGTAATTATGGCGCCCTCTTGAATAATTTTGAATATGGACTGAGGATTCCTCGTTTGTTTGAACTTGGTAGGTCTGCGGACCCTTGAGCTACAGAGTGTTTGCGAACGCTCTGCCAGGCCACCTGCAGAATTTGGTTCACTCTTGAAAAGTCCTGGGGCTAGAGCCTATCTTCTTGTCTTGGTACAGTCTCCGGACTGTCTTGTCTTGGTACAGTCTCCGGACTGTCTTGTCTTGGTACAGTCTCCCGACTGTCTTGTCTTTGGCGCAGTCTGAGGGCTGCCTCTTGGATTTTCTTTGTTTGGAGTGTTATTTGTTCGTGTGAACAGTGAATGTGTCTTATATTAAGATGCCTTGTCTGAGCAAAATATGGTGTTCGGGTTGCCGCTGTTGGTCTGCCGAAGCTCGGCTGGAGGAGAGACAACCAGCACCTCCAGAAGGCACCCCGAATTTTGACATGTATACCAAGCACAGCATTGGCCCGATTTTGTTTAGTACACTATGGCGCAAATATACGAGGGACAATGATGAGCTTCAGTGGCCACCGACAGGTACCTTTGATGAACAGAAATTGAACTATCTGCAGGATAAATTGTTTGCCAGAAGAAGTAGGCAGTCGATGTTTGATTCCCTCTAGGTATGGCAGAAGGAAGCTAGGCACAGGCGCATGCGGGCGGAGAAGGAGGCCAGGAAAGGGAAAATGCAAACGGTAACTCAGAAAGCAGTAGCCTACGATAGAGAGAAAATAGGAAAAGGTATAGAGTGTGCTGATAGGAAGTTTCGATTACAATGCGATAAGTCCTATGTTGCCCGAGAGGAAGGTGACGCATTTGTGGATGAACTATTAGAAACTCGGTCCCCACCTCCCTACGCCCTGCAGAGGGTATACCCTGTTGTTCCGACATCTCAGTCTTCTGCTCCTCCTGTTGCAGTAGCTGCAGGTCCTTCTGCTGTATCTGCTGTCTCAGCTCATGTTTCTCCCCTTTCTCTCACACCTTCAACGCAGTCATTACTAACACTAGTGCCCATCCCTTCATCTATTGTGTCTTTCCCAGACATTTCATCCCCGGCATCGTTGGGTGCTGGGACACCGGTGCGTGGGTTGGCTGAGGGGAATTGGGCTGCGGCAAGGGAACGAATGGGGCAGGTGCTGATTCGATCTGATGTGGGAAATAAGGAGAAAAACAGTGTAGAGGACGTGTGGAGTGTGTTGAAAGATTTTGAGCTGTTTGTGCAGCAGCATGCCCTCAAGCATATGTCGGCTACATTGATAGGGTTGTGGGAACAGTGTTTTGGTGGTGTAGAACCCCAAATAATATATGACATTCGAGACCGTGTATATGCTACTGATATGGCCCCTAACGATGTTTTTAGTAATGTTGCAACAATGATTGGTTATCGGGGTAGGCTGCAACAGAAAACACCGACGACTGTGTCCCAATTCCCAATGAGGGAGGTGCATCCTATTTTCCATCCCGAGATCCCAGAAGAGCATAATGCGCAGGATATTATAGTTCAACAACAGGTGGAGGCTCGCTTTCAGGAACAATGGGTTTACACTCCATGGAAAAGGAGTGAGGTGCTAGCCCTTAAGAATCAGCTGCCGGACCCTAGGAAAAATCCAACTGCATATTACAAAGAATTAACAGAGGCCGCCTCATCGACGGTAATGACACTGGCAGATATTGAGATGTTTTTTGGGTTGTTGGTACCAGTTGACATATGGAGGCAGGTGCATACGCAGGACCATGTTGTAGAGTTGGGTGGCACTTGGAATGAGATTAGGGCATGGGATAATGAGCGAAAGCCTGGTGAAAAGCCTAAGGCTGAGATACTAGCTTTGCCGAGTCGTATCATTACTTACATGCATTCTCTCATCCCACCCAGACGAGTAGATTGGGATAAGTTAGCGGCATGCCGTCAGAAGATGAAAGTGTGTCTGATTTTTTCACTTGGTTTGAAGGGGTGTTTCTGGATTTCAGTGGACAAGATATGTCGGTAGAAGGAGGTGTCCGGTTGTTCATTAATAGATTTGTTACGAACCTGCTTCCCGAGATCGCAGCTCGGTTGCAGGCTTCTGAGAGGACCTGGACTACCTCCTCCCCTTCAGTGACACTCAGTATGGCTCAGTATTATGAGCATAGGGAAAACGAGGAGCAGGAAAAGGTGGAGAAGAAGAATAAGGAGTTGAAGACTAAGGTACTAATGCAGCAGGCAGCAAGAGGGTCCGGCAGGGGACGTGGCACTGGTCCGGCCCAGCGGTCGCGTGGCGCTGGTAGAAACAGCATTCCTGTGGGGCCGAACCAGTGTGCGCATTGTAAAAAGGAGGGACACTGGCGGAGTGAGTGTCCGGAATTGTTGCAGAGGGTCGCGGCCCCCAGAGGTCGGGGTTCGGGTGTACGGGGCCGTGGCGAGTGTGGTCGTGAGGAGGTCCAGGCATATTCGGGGGGTCGCTCCGATCAGACCTATTTTGATGACCCTCGGGGACGGCAGTACTATCATGATGATTATGAGTTAGACGAGGTGTCCGGGATGTCCTATAAGTAGGACAGCCAAGGACAGAGTGAGGGACCAGTTCAAATACCTGTAAATCAGCGTGGTCCTTACGTCACGGCGGATTTGCATGGTTCGGGCAAGACATTTTTAGTGGATACAGGTGCAATGAATAGCTCTGTTTCTCGTTCACTGGTCCCCGGGGCAGCTTTGTCTGGCCATAACAATGTTTCAGTAGGGTTTTTCAGGCATACCGGTTGTGAGCCTCATTTCTGAACCCCCTGCTCTAACTATTGGCCCTTTCACTGTGGACTCGCCATTCTTATTGACAACGAATTGTTGAGAAAATCAAATGGGATTAGATTTGTTGAAAAAGTTGCATGCTAAAATTTCATGTTCTCAGGATGGCGTTTATATGACAATAGGACCAGATGTGGCCAGTACAAAACAGTGTTTTTCAAAAGACGCACCGCTTCCTGCTGAATTTAAAGATATGCAGCACACGTTGTGGGCAATAGGAGATACGGACGTGGGGTTGTTGCAGATACCACCGGCCTCTATTACGATTAAAGACAACGTTGTGCTGTCTCGTATTCCCCAGTATGAAATACCGCAGGCGGGGGAACGGGCTTTGTTGCAGATTATACAGGATTTGATCAAATCCGGGGTGGTTGAGGAGACAGTTGCCAATGTGTGTAATAGCCCTATTCTCCCCATCCTCAAAAAGATACCCTCGGATTCTGCTGATGCTCATCCTGATGTCTATCGTTTTGTGATTGATTTGCGGGAGGTTAACAAAATAGTGGTCCCTCAGTTCCCGGTGGTACCCGACGTTACTGCTCTTTTAACAATGATTCCTTCCACAGCCAAATTCTTTTCTGTGATTGACTTGAAAAATGCTTTCTTTAGCATCCCAATTCATCCGAATAGCCGGCACCTTTTTGGTTTTACCCTAGCGGGCCGGAGTTTCCAATTCTGTCGAGCTCCTCAGGAGTATACTGAAAGTCCAAGTATATATAGTCAAGCCTTGAAAAGTCAGTTGGATTCCCTCACTCTCCCTTCAGGTAATGTATTATTACAATATGTGGATGACCTTTTGGTAGCCTCCGATACTGAAGAGGGTTGCAAGGATGCCACAGTCAAATTATTGCTACATTTGGCACAGTACGGACATAAAGTGTCCCTTTCCAAGTTCCAATATTGTCGACAGGAGGTCACCTATTTAGGTCACCTACTGTCGAAGGAGGGAAGGAGGCTAACACCTGAACGAGTTGATGCCATTGTTAAGATGCCCGTCCCTGTGACGCAGAGGGATGTGCGTGATTTCAAAGGCATCACCTCGTATTGTCGTCATTGGATACCTGGTTACTCTTTACTAACAAAGCCTTTATTACGCCTAACCACTAAGGATGTGCATGAACCCTTACCCTGGACGCATGAATGTCAGCAAGCTTTTGAACAATTAAAAGTTGCGCTTTGCTCTGCACCTGTGTTTGGTACGCCAGATTACCAGAAGCCTTTCGTGTTGTACGAACACGAGAAGGCTGGATGCGCGCTTTCAGTGTTAACACAAGCCTTTGGAGGTAAGCAGAGGCCGTGTGCTTATTTCTCTGCTCTTCTTGACACTGTTGCCAGAGCCCTCCCGAGCTGTTTAAGAGCTGCCGCGGCCGTGGCTGTCTCTATCCGACAATCGGCAGGGCTCGTCCTCAATACTGACCTCACAGTAATGGTACCCCATGCTGTGGACACACTTCTGAACAAGACAAAGACGCAGCACCTTCCCAGTGCTCGTCTGACTGGCTATGAATTGACCCTGTTTGTGCCACAGATCACCATTAAAAGATGTGCCACTCTGAACCCAGCCACGTTACTACCCCTCCCTTCGGAAAATGAGGACACAGATGTCCATGATTGTTTATTCCGGACAGAAGAGGAGACGAAGGGATGGGTAGACCTGACTGACGTTCCCTTATCTGACCCGTATGGAGAACCATATGTCTATGGCTCTTGTTTCAAATTGTCAGATGGCACCACCACCGTAGGGTATGCTATTACTACGCTGCGCACTGTAGTTGAGACATCACGTGTCCCCTACCAATCGACACAAGCTGCAGAGCTGGTTGCTCTTTTGCAAGCATGTGAGTTAAGTGAGGGATTGGCTGTCAATATTTATACTGACAGCCAATATGCGTTCGGAGTAGCCCATAATTTTGTCCGGCTCTGGGTGGAGAGGGTATTCCTGACTTCCCACGGCACAAAGATACAACACGGCCCTCTGATACATAGGCTTTTGTCAACCCTGGCACTTCCCAAAAGATTGGCCATTGTGAAGTGTAGTGCTCATAAAGCGATTACTGACAATGTGGGGAGGGGAAATGCATTTGCAGACCAGACAGCTAAAGAGACAGCCAGGTCCAAGATGAAGAGAATGTTCGTGGCGGGGTCAGCTAGATGGGTGCCTGAAAACGGGATGTTTGAGGACACATTGGAAAATGTTAAAGAAATTCAGAGTGAGGCAGCCTTTGGGGAGCTGGCAACGTGGCAGGAGAGTACGGGACACTTGGATGAGGAGGGGTGCTGGACCGATAAATCGGAAAAGCAAAGATGGATGTTACCAGATGCATTTGTATTCCCTGTAGTTACAATGGCACATGGCCCAGCCCACATTAGTGCGAAAGGGATATGTAAATTATTGGATCCCGTATGGCGAAATGACAATATCCCTATCCCTGAAGCACTGCATGGTTTGCCTGATACATAATCCTGGGAAAGGTACTCCTACACCACCCGTCATTTTGCACCCCCTTCTTTCCCTTTCGAGGTTCTCCAGATGGAACGAGTTAACAACTTGAAATACGTGCTGGTGGTTGTTTGTGCATTCAGTAACTGGATTGAGACTTACCCCACTAAAGAGAACACAGCCATAGCGACTGCAAAGGCCCTTTTGAAGGAGTTTTTCCCACGCTTTGGCTTGCCCCGTTTGATTTGGAGTGACAACGGGAGTCACTTCAATGCAAAGGTGATTCAGTTGGTGTGCGACGGTCTGCAAATCAAGCAGAAGTTTCATGCAGCGAACCACCCCCAGTCGGCCGGTTTGGTTGAGAAGTACAATGGTACTCTCAAGTTGAAGCTGGCAAAGATCAGGGAGAGCACAGGATTGCAATGACCAGATGCGCTACCCCTTGCCCTATTATCCACGAGAGTGACAGCTCATTCTGGAATAGGATTATCCCCATATGAAGTTGTTTTCGGGCGCCCCGCAAATGTGTGGGGCGTCCCCCACCCACGCCAGTTTTCTGAAATTGAATACCCATTGCTTGTAGATTACTTATGTGAGTTAACTAAAAATGTGCGTACTGTTCATCAACAGATACATGAGGCACTCCCGCCAACACCTGAGGGGCCAGGGCACAGCATCCAGCCCGGAGATTTTGTCTTGGCCCGAAACTACCAGAGGCGAGGGTGTTTGGAGCCGAGGTGAAAGAGGCCCCTGCTGGTTCTGCTTGCCATGTGGACGGCAGTGAAAGTGGATGGCCGGAAGCACTGGATTCACTCATCTCACTGCCGGCGTGTCCTGCTCCCTCTCCCTTATGACAAGTGGGTCTGTGAGGGCATAGGGAACCACGAGACGGAGAAGGTGCCTCGCTTTGTCACTTTTTCTGATGCCCAATTGACCTGGGCACAGATGGAAGAGGAGAACGACACTGCTTTGAATGAGGCGGTCCCTCCAGAAATAAGGGCTGCCCAGGTTTCTCTTCCATCTGGTCCGCAGGAGCTTGAGTCTCAGTCCCCTGCCTCCTCTGAATTTAAGATCCTTTTTTGTGACGAGACAGTGCCTGGAGTGGCTAGGTACAATTTGCATCCCCGGCGGAGGGACAGTGCACCCACGGACAGTCAGGTTAGTAGGGATGGACTTCTGGAAGAAGAATAGGGTCCATGTACCTCGTCTGTGGTACCAACGATAGATTAGGGTAAGGGAGATTGGTGCATTGTCTGAGACACTGGACAGGATAAGTGGGGGGTGCCTTCCCAGGAGGGAAGCTGCCCTATCCTGAGTGAAGAGACAGAAAGGGTTGTGATCGTGCAGCCCCACCGTGAAGTGCTTGGTGGCACCATTGTTGATGAACAATAAGAGTCTACAGACACTGAACTGTGTGTTTTATTTTTGTTCTTTTTTCCTTTTTTCCCCCTTTCATATACCTTGCTCCATAGCACGGACTTTCCTCTGGTAGTTTGATATATAAACATGTATCCCTTTGGCCGCCTTGTTATGGAAGAAAAACAGCCTTTAGCAGCACCCCGTTTTGACCAACATAGTCCAACATGGTCGAGCTGGCCCGCCAAGACTAAGATAGTGTTCCTAGTAATAGTTTTCATTGCTTTAGTAGCAGTGTTAGGGATTATATGGTTCCTTGAAGAAAGACATCCTGTGCATTCCCTGATTGGTACTACTACTGTTCCTCCTGAATATGTCTTTGTCACTTTGGCCCCTCATAAGGAAAGACACTGACAGACTCATGTGGATAATGTTTTCCTGCAAATGCTCCATCAGGCTCACCATACCACCAATGTCACCAATTGTTGGGTTTGTGGCTTACTTCCCTCAGTGATGCATAAGAATGACCTGTTACTGTCACTGCCCTTCTCTTATTTGGCCAGCTGTGAAGGGTGGTTCCAGTTGTTCACCATGGTATATATCCATTATCATTCAGATACAATGAATATAACATACCTTGATTATGAGGCTGTATTGGGTTATATAGCAACACACCAAGGATTTACCCCGGGGAGGGATGGGACTGCTGACACTCTACATCCCGATGCCTGCATGAATGTTTATGAAAGAAAGAAAAATGTAAAATGGCTCCAGAATGAGATGATGGATTTCGAGGACTTTAACGTTACTGAATATTTCAGGTCCTTTCAGTTGCGTAATATTACTCAGGACAAGGCAATGCCAGTACCGGTAATTAATACAGCAACTAGTTTTTGTGTCCGAGGTTTTGGACGGGTTCCAGTAGGAGTGAGTACCTGCAACTATACTTGAAATTTGTACTTGTACTTGTAAAGCGCACATATACCCCTAAAGGGGTTTTCCTGGCACTGTACGCATACCGCTGTGGAACCCTTCCTGGCTTTTCCCTGTGAAATGTCCACTCCTGGGCACCCCCAGGGTGAAGCCAGGCATCCCAGCGCTGTTGGGGCCGTTGTGGAGATTAAGCAAGCTATTGCCCAGAGTTGCAGAGTGGGACCCATGATTAGAATAGGCACCGAGGCGAGAATTATCAGGTCCGAGGAAATTGAGCCCAAGACCCGCCGAGGCGGGAATTGAACCCTGGTCCCGGGCCAGATCTCTGCATCAGGGTCTGCCGCTCTAACCATTGAGCCAAACTTACGATTTGAACACGACTAGTAGTCCACCATTGCTTCCACCCCACAATGTGTACTTCATTTGTGGGTCCCAGGCTTACGTATGGTTTCCCAGGGGGTGGTCTGGTGTGTGTTATGTGTCCTTCCTCTTGCCCCCTGTGTATATTGCACCATCCAATTATCACAGAGACCACAGATTACAACGCAGGAGTGTGTATCTGTCTCGAGTAAGAAGGGTTCCCGACACGAAAGATATAGATCAGACTGACACTACCTTGCAGCAATTTACAGATGCCATGAAGGGTATTTTGCCATTTTGGGGCCCCATGCATAACAGCCGTAGTATACGCAGACTCACGAGGGTTGTAGAAGGAGTTATCAACACCACAGCGGGAATTCTGACAAACATTACAGCTGAACTTCAGGCTACAAGACTCGTTGCCCTTCAAAACAGGATGGTGTTAGACGTCATCCTTGCTGATCGGGTGGGGCCTGTCGCGTCATCTCTAGTAGTTGCTGTGTACATACCGGACCATGCTCCGAATGTCTATGCAGCAATACAAAAGTTACACAGACTAGCATCTGACATCCACCAGGAGAATGGAACATGGTCTCTGTCTGGGTGGTTTTGGGGTCTTTTAGCTACAAGGGGCAGGAAAATACTCTTATTCTTAGTAGCCATTGCAGGTGATATGTTCACCTGTTGTCTGTGCATTAATTGCCTTCCCGCCTGTTGTACTTATTGCATACAAAAGTTAACACCCAAGACCAGAGTTCAAGAACAAACAGCTAAGTCCTCTGCCATGATGGTACAGGCTGTTCATGATTTGATGTCCATTGATGAAGGCATTTTTGAATATTGATATTGTGCCTATCTAACATTGCTGATGATCATCCAAATGGTTCAACTGTTGTATATGTACCACCATTTTTCCCCTTAGAATTGTAAAGACCCTTACCTGATAGCAACAATAAAAACTTAGCAATGAATGCTAAAAGGAAGGTCTGTTAGAATCGAATGCATCATTGCCCCGTCCTCCATGCCGTATACCATGTTATGTTAGCATTCATGTAGCTATTTTATATTGATCGCTATTGCAAATGTGTCTGACCAGCCCTTATTAATGTTGTGCAGGCTAAAGTTAGCATCTGAGATGCCATTTTCCTGTCTGTAGCCGCCATGTTACACTGTAAGGAAGGCCTGGTCTCTGTGCCCCCACTCTCTGCTTGCCTCAGCAGAAAGCTGATTTTTAGTTGTTCCCTCTTATCGTATTCAAGGTTGAAACCCAGATGTACTAAATGAATAGTTTATTCTGCTCTCGCATGCCTATCCCTGGTCGTAGTTATGCTCCCACACTGGAGAGAGCTGAGACCGAGCAAGATGACCTTGGGAGCCTGATAACGTGTACCCATTCTGTAGGTGGTAGCTCATCCTTCTGTGCCTTCTTTGTTCAGCCTTTGCCCAAGCTGTATTTTTCCACCAGGGGCGGGACTTGGGAGGTGTTGGAAGGCTTATTTTGTGTTACCAAGGGTCCTGAAGTCAGTCCCTCGACAGCTATCCCATGAGGCTGGTCAGACCGGGCTCCACTGCAGTGTATTTACTTATAAAGGTGTTAAAATGTATTCTCCACTGACGTCCCGAATCTTCATTTTTGGGAAGGCCGAGAGGTGGTTGCTAGTGACCCGGGTGGCCCATTTCGTGTCACTTCCTTCAGAAGACCACAGAAGTCCAGCTCAGGAATTCTTCCCAACATGTGAGGGGTGCACGCCGCACACTGACCCCCCTAATGACCCGCATTCTTGTGGTGGCCTATCTGGAGGTTGATGGACAGTTGAGGGCCCAACAGCAGCAACAAGGGGATAAGTTCTTATCAGAGTTACACATGTTACATAACCAATTTTTTGATACACCCAGGATTTATTCCATCGACATTCAGGGTGACACATGTCCAACCCTCAAGAAGAGTTGTTGAAGGTGTAAGTTTTATACAAGGGTTTATACAAGGTGTATGATGATGAGCTTTGTCTATTGTTTTTGGATATTCTTCCCACATGATTCCTGTTTCCAACCAATGGACTGTACTAAGCAGACACGACTGCCTAAACTCCACATATACATCATGTTGTTTTATGTCATGAGGGACAGATGTAACAAACATGCAACTGGTCTTCATTGTGTCAGGTATGATGCTCCTTAACTGATGTAGATGATGTCATGTTAGCCCTATTACAGACCTGTGTGTGCGCACTTGGACCTATGATGTCTTACACTCATGATACAGTGGATGTACCAACCGTCACTTGGTGAATTGGGATTCTACACAAACCAGAGTGAGCATGTGATTCAACATGACTGGTGACTACAGAATTGATGGCTGCATATTGGTATAAAGACATAACCAAATGTGTTCTGCATCAGAAATGCTGTTTCACACATGTTAAACGGTGACAGATTAGCATGATATCTTACTGCTTCACAAATGTGTGCGTAAGGCGGTCTGCTTTTGGTCAAATTATTGAGCTAGGCATACAATTTTGAAGAAACACAGACAGGAATGTTTACACAATGGTGGCAGAGTACCAAATAGCCCAAACCATTCCTCAGTGTCCTTTGTAATGTCCAGTTGTACTATCAATGATGGAATTTGTGAGAAGCTGACTTAGTATATGGTGCACACTTATGTAAGCGGGCACCCTGCACTAATCCAGATGTCATACACAGAGGATGGTTAACACTAACCTTACAGCCGGGTACAGCAGGAACGATGAATGGAGCTAGTTAATCCCTTCCCCAATATGGGAATACCCAGGAGTAGATATATCTAACACTCCAGAGATAAAACCACCATAGGGGAAAGGGAAAAAAGGGACAAAAGAAACAATAACGTTGCCGCTGTTAGGCTCAGACTAGGGATGTCGTCAGAAGATGTAGACCTCTCTCTTCTACAATCCACCCCATCTGCCCTGTAAGTGAAAACACAGTACACACATTAGACTACTCCCCTTTCTATCCGTAGCACCCCTATCCCCCTATGTGTCATGTACTTACTTAGATTCTAGCAGTGCTTCTCTTAATTTAAAAAAGGCACAAAAGAGAAAAATAAAGAAAACAAAATAACAACATAGTTCTGGATCAGAATGAGGTACTTATCTTATTGCAGATAAGCCTCTCTTGCTGCTGGATATTCTGTCTTGTGCCATTGCGCAGAACCTCCTGTAGATAAAAATATCTCTCTGCCCACTTTGATGAGCTCTCCAGAGCTTTGCTAGGCAAGATGGCAATGTATATCCACAATGCAGCGCTGATAATGCAGAAACAACCTTCCCGTTTTCTGGGTGGTTATTTACGTGAACATAGAAACAAAAAATATAAGCGCTTTATCCAGCGCTGAGTCTCTTCCTCGGTTCACTCGAGGAAAGCTAAACGCGGCTCCAAGTAATAGTTTCAGTATTCTGAATGCCCCCCCCCACATCCGTCTCAAGGCATGGAACACTCGGGAGTTCCGGAATTGTGCCGATCCGCTTTACTCCGTCAAGTGCGTCCTGAACACACCCCCATGATCGCAGGGAGGCTGTTAGACTTGGCATCTTTTGGCGTGTTTCCCCTGACTTTTTGCTTTCTGACCTCCCGGTTTTGACTCTGTTTTTGCTGGTGTAATGATTCTGCGCACTTTCCTCACTGCGGTCCAGTGGGAAAGTGCAAGTGCTCCTGTATAAAATGTGCTATGGATTGGTGTTTCCATGATTGGCCTATTTGGTTTATCTGTCAGTCCCTTGTAAAGTGCACTGCGAGTGCCAGGGCCTATAGACCAAATGCTGTTGGTGGGCTGCAGCACTGGATTGTGCCACCCACGCAAACAGCCCATAAAGTGTAACTCGGGCCTGCCATCGCAGAGCCTGTGCGCTGCCTGGGGCTGCCATGTCGACTTGGCAAGTGCACACACTTGCAAGTCCCTAAAACCTTCCCTTTGCTACATGTTAGTCACCCCTAAGGTAGGCCCAAGGTACCCCTGTGGGCAGGGTGCGGTGTATGCGAAAGGTAGGACATGCCCGGGTGTGTGCGGCATGTCCTGATAGTGAATTACAGCCTAGTTCGTTTTTCACTATTGCAAGGCTACCTGTTCCCCTAGGCCAGAACGGGCAGTTTTGATTATTACAGCTTATAATCCTAACTGACCCCGGGAACATGGTAGAAATTCGAGTTTAGTATGCCTGGACTCAGAGTGATAAAATGCAGCTTTTAGTGAAGTTGGTTTTAACATTCTGTGTTTGAAAATACCACTTTTAGAAGGTGGGTATTTTCTTGTCTAACCATCCAAGCCTGCCTCTGCGAGGTTGTGTATTCCTTGTCTGGAGTGTGAGTGACAGGGGCTGGGGGATGCCGGGAGACAGGGTGAGTCAGCGCAGGGCTGAATAGCAAGATCTACATGTAGATGGGTGGGAGGGGTCGCACCTGGGCCCTGAATAGGACAGTGCCTTCCCTCCACAATGCTGGCTCCACCTCCTGTGGTGCGTCTGATGTCCCTGGCCTACTCACTGAAAGAAGGAACGGAGACTTGTCAACAAAGTGCTCCAGAACTGGTTTGGACTAGGCAAAGGCCTCTCTGCCTTCAGAGAACAAAGGAATTTGGGATATAAATATTGGGGCCCTGACCCCATGAATTTAGATCTCGCTGGAATCAAGGAACCTGCCAAGACGAAGAGCTGGAAGAGCTGCCAGGAGGAGTACTGCCCCTTTGCTGTGTTGTTGCTTTGTTGGGTTGGCCTGCAGTTGCTGCTTCTGTCTTGGGCAGTGAAAGGACTGGACTGAACTTTCTACAAACTTGTGCTGAGTATCTCCAAGGGCCTGGAACCGAGCTGGCCTCCTGTTAAGAAGTCTCAGGGACTACAAAGACTTCACAAGCCTCTGGGTACCGCTTCTGGAACGCTGTTTCAGTTGCCACAGAGGAAGGGAACTGCAACCGACTCCGTCAACCGAATCCATCCCTGGCCGGTGACCTGTTTGCACCGCAGACCGCATCGCCCCGCTTCGCATCGCAACCCTGGTCTCACCGTGGGCGACGTCCGACGCCGCCAACATCGAGCCGCTGCTTGCACCGTGACCTGTGGGCACCGCAGTTCGCATCGCATCGCTTCACTGAACCAGCCGGACCCGACCGACGCGGTCGCTGCAACTGGCTCAAGAGTCGAGACCGCACCGCATTTGGGGCACCGCTCGCACGTCTGCGACGCACCGCTCCGACTCGCACCGCTGTCCGACGCCAGCTCCCGCACTCCGGCTAGGTCGCCTGCATCGCAACCTGTCAGCACCGCATCGAGCATCGTCTCACCCTGCATCGCACGCCTTGGACGTCTACCGACTCCGTCTGTACGACGCTCATCGAGCCGCTGCCTGCACCGCATCGAGGGACACCGCACCTTGCATCGCTCCGTCTTGCACCGCAACCGCGACGAACGCCGACCGGCTCGTACACTCCGTACCAGCCACAACGAGAAAGGTACTGTAACCGAGTCTGTTCACGACTCTGCTGGCCCGTATCGACGCGGTCGGCTGGAACTGTTAGACTCTGTGGTTTTCAGCATCACGGTAGGCTCGGACGGAGCTACCGACTCGTACGAACTTTGCTTTTGTGCTATTCCTGCAAAGAAGAAGTTACCGTATCAAGTATTCATTCGTAAAGTATAGTATTGTGGATTTTTGTCGTAATTGGTCTTGTCTTGAGTATATAAAATATTGGTTATTTTTCTAAACTGGTGTGGTGTCCGTTTGTAGTGCTTACACTGTATTACTGTTGGTTATGTGCAAATGCTTTACACACTGCCTCTGAATTAAGCCTGACTGCTCGTGCCAAGCTACCACGAGGGTGAGCAGGGGTTACTTCACGAGTGTAACACCCTTACCCTGACTAGGAAGAAGGGTCCCTACTTGGACAAAGGTGCAAGCCCTTGCCAACTAGAGATCCCATTTCTAACATTGGTTGTCAGCGGTGAGGATAGGACTTGTGTTTGCACTTGACTTACAGTGATTGGTGTGCACTACTACCATATCGCAGACCATTACATACCACATACTGGTTCTTTTTCTTTTGGCCTATTTTTGATCTTGCCAGTTTTCAACTCACTACTTTTGTCATGCCTGAATCAATTGCATCATCCGTTGCATCTCTGGAAGTTATCTTTGAGGAGGATACGTTGGAATCCTACGCCGTAAAGGAGTTACGAGCGATTTGTAAAAACCTGAAAGTCCAAATTAAAGGCCTCACAAGGAAGGAGGAGCTACAGAAGGCGCTGAGGGCCTGGGTATCAGCCAGACATGCCAATGGGCAGCCTGGTAATCTCAGTGAGGAGGTGGAGGAGCCTATTTCCAGGGGGGATGTGCTTTTGGGTAGGGGGGAACCCGCCAGGTCAGGCAGCAGCAGTCTGTCCCCAGAGGAGCTGGAGGACAGGCGGGAGGCAAGGCAGTTTGAGCTGCAGAAGCTCAGGCTGGAGAGTGAGCGGGAGGAGAAGAGGTTGGCCATAGAGGAGAGGAAGATGCTCTTAAAGCATGAGAGAGAACTGAAGGAGCTAGAACTTAGGAGTAAGTCAGGCTCAGATGGTGGCAGCAATTCGTCCAGAAAGGCAGACAGGATTGTGCACATTCCCGAGAACGTAGGCAAGGAGTTCAAGAAGGGGGATGACATACAAAGGTGGTTTCAGGGTTACGAGGCAGCCATACACATGAATGGGGTCCCTGAGGAGAATTGGGGAGCAGGATTGTGGCCACTTTTCCCGGAAGAAGCAAGGGATGCTCTGATAGCTTTGGGTAAGGGGTATCACCTCACCTATGCTGACATGAAGGATGCCCTTCTCACGAAGTATGGTCTTACTCCTGAAAAGTACAGGGATCAGTTCAGGTCCAGTAAGAAGTCTGATGCCAACACTTGGTTGGAATGTGTGGATGTGTTCTGCAGGTCGCTGGATGGTTGGGTGAAGGGCAGTAGTGTAACAGATTTTCAGGGGCTCTACAACTTGATTGCATGGGAGCACTTGTCTAGTCTATGTTTTGCAGATCTGCGCCAGCACCTAGTTGATAGTAAGCTAACTGACCCCAGGAAGCTTGCTATGGAAGCGGACCGCTGGGTGAGTACCAGGGTCCACAAGAAAGCGTTTGGGGGAGACTCAGCCAAAGGTGGGCAGGGTCCCCGCAGAAAGGTGGGGGGGACAAGGGTAAAGCACAGGAGTTCTCTAAAGGGCCCCAAACTAGTACCCAGGGTAAAGGTTCCCAGCCCCCGGTGATAAGAAGAAAGGGGTCTCCACAGGGAAGCCTGTTGAGACCGGCCCCCGCAAGTGTTATGCATGTGACCAGGTAGGTCACTTTAAGGGGGACCCCAAGTGCCCGAAGGGGACACAGCCGCCCACCGGTGGACAGTCCAAAGTGTTGGCTAGTGTAGCGCTTGGGGAGGAGGGGTGCCCACAGGAGGGTGGGGATCCCGCAGAAATGACCCTTGTCTCACTAGGGGACAGTGAGATGGTCCCAGGAAACCAGGTGCCCCCTAACACAAAGAAATATAGCACCTGGGTAACCATTAATGGGAACAGGGTAGAGGCTCTCAGAGACACTGGAGCCAGTGTGACCTCAGTCCGGTGTCACCTGGTGTCTGAGAAGCAAGTAGTCCCAGGAGCATTCCACCAAGTAGTTGCTGTCGACAACTCAGAGCGCCAATGTATGGTGGTGCAGGTTCCCTTTGAATGCGGGGGGGTCTCAGGTCCCTTGAGGGTGGTTGTGAGCCCTACCATGCCTGTAGATTGTCTGCTAGGAATCCACCTGGAGCAGTCCTCATGGAAGGAGGTTGAGCTCAGGTCTCACTTGGAGATGCTTGGGTTGCCAGAGTGGGCATGCGTGTCTACTCGGTCAATGGCAGCCAGAAAGGGTGATCAAGAGAACTTGGAGCCTGAAACAGTGGCCCAAGTCCCTGCCAAGAGAAAGGGCAGGGGGCGCGGGAAACCGGCCCCCGAAGTTCCCACGGACCGGGAGGAGGCGGACCTCGAGGGGACGCCCCGGTGCCTACAGGGGAGCAGGTAGCCGAACTGGGAGACATCTCTGAGCTGACCCATTGGCAGCAAGAAGGGGGTCCCACCAGGGAGGAGTTCTGCAGGGAGCAGAACGAGTGCCCTACTCTGGAGGGTCTGCGGCGGCAGGCTGCAGACCAGGCAGCTGGTAATCAGTCCGGGTCACATCTGATCTACTGGGAGAGTGGTCTCCTATACAGTGAGCCTAAGGTTGCTGAGCCTGGGTCAGCCCGTGTGCTGGTGGTACCCCAGCGCTTCAGGACCTTCCTACTGGGTCTGGCTCATGACGTGCCTTTGGCAGGACATTTGGGGCAGGACAAGACCTTTGACAGGCTTGTCACCCACTTCTTTTGGCCCCAAATGCGAAGGCAGTCAGATGCACACTGTAGGTCTTGCCAAACTTGCCAGGCAAGTGGTAAGAGTGGGAGGAAGGTCAAAGCTCCTCTCCAACCTTTTCCTGTTGTTGGAACACCCTTTGAAAGGGTAGGGATGGATATAGTGGGGCCACTGGATCCCAAGACAGCCATGGGCAACAGGTACATCCTGGTCTTGGTGGACCATGCCACCCGGTACCCGGAGGCAATCCCTCTCAGGACAACGACGGCGCCAGTGGTGGGCCGGGCGTTAATGGGGATCTTTTCCCGTGTGGGATTCCCCAGAGAGGTGGTTTCTGATAGGGGGACCAATTTCATATCGAAGTATATGACATCCCTGTGGAAGGAGTGTGGTGTAACCTACAAGTTCACCACTCCTTACCACCTACAAGGAAACGGTCTGGTGGAGAGATTCAACCAGACCTTGAAAGGCATGATCAAGGGTCTAACAGAACCCATGAGGCGTAAGTGGGACGTCCTCTTGCCATGCCTACTCTTTGCATACAGGGAGGTGCCTCAGAAGTCTCTTGGGTACAGCCCCTTTGAGCTCCTGTATGGCCACCCTGTCAGAGGACCTCTGAGTTTGGTAAAGGAAGGCTGGGAGGCAGCTCCCAGGAAAACTCCCCAGGATGTATTTAGCTACATGCTGGCCTTTAGAAACCAAACTGCCCGCTTCAGGAAACTCGCTCAGGCGAACCTAGAAGCCAGCCAGGAAGAAATGAAGAGATGGTATGACCAGAATGCCACTCTGGTCGAATTTCAACCTGGGCAGAAAGTGTGGGTCATGGCTCCAGTGGCACCTTGTGCCTTGCAGGACAAGTGGACTGGGCCATATGAGGTAAAGGAGCGCAAAAGTGACGTCACCTACCTGGTGGATTTGCAGGCTCCCAGGAACCCTTTGAGGGTCCTTCATGTGAACTGCCTCAAGCCCCACTTCGAGAGGTCCGAAGTGAGTATGCTCTTGGCGACAGATGATGGGGTGGAAGAGGAGAGTGAGCCTCTCCCTGACCTCCTGTCTACCAAGGAGCATGATGGGTCAGTAGAGGGTGTGATCCTCTCCCCTACTCTGACTCAGGAGCAGCAGGGGGACTGTCGCCAGTTGTTGGGACAGTTCGCCCCACTGTTCTCTCTGATCCCCGGTGTTACTCACTGGTGTACCCATGACGTGGACACTGGTGACAGCCATCCTGTGAAGCACAAGATTTACAGGTTGACTGACCGGGTCAGAGCCAGCATCAAGGAGGAGGTCTCTAAGATGTTGGCGTTAGGGGTGATTGAGCCCTCCCACAGCCCTTGGGCCAGCCCAGTGGTCTTGGTCCCAAAGGCTGCTGCGCCCGGTGCCACTCCAGAACTCCGGTTTTGTGTGGACTACCGTGGGCTCAATGCCGTCACCAGGACTGACGCGCACCCCATCCCCAGAGCTGATGTGCTCATTGATCGGTTGGGAGCTGCCCGGTTCCTCAGCACGTTTGATTTGACGTCTGGGTACTGGCAGATTGCCTTAACCGATGGGGCCAAGGAGAGATCAGCATTCTCAACCCCAGAAGGTCATTACCAATTCTGGGTGATGCCCTTTGGGTTGAAGAATGCCCCTGCCACCTTTCAGAGGTTGGTCAATCAGGTGTTGGCTGGGCTGGAGGATTTCAGTGCCGCCTACCTGGATGACATTGCTGTGTTCAGTTCCAGCTGGGAAGAACATGTACAGCACCTTGAGAAAGTGTTGAGGGCTCTGCAAGGAGCAGGCCTCACGATCAAGGCCAGTAAGTGCCAGATCGGGCAGGGTTCTGTGGTGTACTTGGGACACCAGGTAGGAAGCGGCCAGGTGGCGCCCCTACAGCCCAAGATTGACACCATTCTGGCTTGGGAACCCCCCAAGACCCAGACAGAGGTGAGAGCCTTCTTAGGTCTCACCGGTTACTATAGGAGATTTGTTAAGGGCTGTGGCACCATCGTTGCCCCCTTAACAGAGCTGACCTCTAAGAGGCAGCCCAGGAAAGTGATCTGGACTGAGTCCTGCCAGAAAGCTTTTGATGCCCTGAAGGCAGCCATGTGCACGGCGCCCGTGCTCAAGGCACCTGACTTCTCCAAGGAATTCGTCGTGCAGACTGACGCTTCAGAGCATGGGGTGGGAGCGGTGCTCTCACAACTGAACGAAGAGGGCCTGGATCAGCCTGTAGTCTTCCTTAGCAGGAGACTACTTCCCAGGGAACAGAGGTGGAGTGCCATAGAAAGGGAAGCTTTTGCTGTGGTCTTGGTGCTGAAGAAGTTGAGACCATACCTGTTTGGGACTCACTTCCGGGTTCAGACCGACCACAGGCCCCTCAGATGGTTGATGCAAATGAGGGGTGAGAATCCAAAACTGCTGAGGTGGTCCATCTCCCTACAGGGAATGGACTTTACGGTGGAACACCGTCCTGGTACAGAACACGCCAACGCAGATGGTCTGTCCAGGTTCTTCCGCCTCAGTGAAGAGAATGGGGTTGGGTAGTTCTCCCTACTTTCAGCTGGAGGGGACATGTGTTAGACTTGGCATCTTTTGGCGTGTTTCCCCTGACTTTTTGCTTTCTGACCTCCCGGTTTTGACTCTGTTTTTGCTGGTGTAATGATTCTGCGCACTTTCCTCACTGCGGTCCAGTGGGAAAGTGCAAGTGCTCCTGTATAAAATGTGTTATTGATTGGTGTTTCCATGATTGGCCTATTTGGTTTATCTGTCAGTCCCTTGTAAAGTGCACTGCGAGTGCCAGGGCCTATAGACCAAATGCTGTTGGTGGGCTGCAGCACTGGATTGTGCCACCCACGCAAACAGCCCGTAAAGTGTAACTCGGGCCTGCCATCGCAGAGCCCGTGCGCAGCCTGGGGCTGCCATGTCGACTTGGCAAGTGCACACACTTGCAAGTCCCTAAAACCTTCCCTTTGCTACATGTTAGTCACCCCTAAGGTAGGCCCAAGGTACCCCTGTGGGCAGGGTGCGGTGTATGCGAAAGGTAGGACATGCCCGGGTGTGTGCGGCATGTCCTGATAGTGAATTACAGCCTAGTTCGTTTTTCACTATTGCAAGGCTACCTGTTCCCCCTAGGCCAGAACGGGCAGTTTTGATTATTACAGCTTATAATCCTAACTGACCCCGGGAACATGGTAGAAATTCGAGTTTAGTATGCCTGGACTCAGAGTGATAAAATGCAGCTTTTAGTGAAGTTGGTTTTAACATTCTGTGTTTGAAAATACCACTTTTAGAGGTGGGTATTTTCTTGTCTAACCATCCAAGCCTGCCTCTGCGAGGTTGTGTATTCCTTGTCTGGAGTGTGAGTGACAGGGGCTGGGGGATGCCGGGAGACAGGGTGAGTCAGCGCAGGGCTGAATAGCAAGATCTACATGTAGATGGGTGGGAGGGGTCGCACCTGGGCCCTGAATAGGACAGTGCCTTCCCTCCACAATGCTGGCTCCACCTCCTGTGGTGCGTCTGATGTCCCTGGCCTACTCACTGAAAGAAGGAACGGAGACTTGTCAACAAAGTGCTCCAGAACTGGTTTGGACTAGGCAAAGGCCTCTCTGCCTTCAGAGAACAAAGGAATTTGGGATATAAATATTGGGGCCCTGACCCCATGAATTTAGATCTCGCTGGAATCAAGGAACCTGCCAAGACGAAGAGCTGGAAGAGCTGCCAGGAGGAGTACTGCCCCTTTGCTGTGTTGTTGCTTTGTTGGGTTGGCCTGCAGTTGCTGCTTCTGTCTTGGGCAGTGAAAGGACTGGACTGAACTTTCTACAAACTTGTGCTGCGTATCTCCAAGGGCCTGGAACCGAGCTGGCCTCCTGTTAAGAAGTCTCAGGGACTACAAAGACTTCACAAGCCTCTGGGTACCGCTTCTGGAACGCTGTTTCAGTTGCCACAGAGGAAGGGAACTGCAACCGACTCCGTCAACCGAATCCATCCCTGGCCGGTGACCTGTTTGCACCGCAGACCGCATCGCCCCGCTTCGCATCGCAACCCTGGTCTCACCGTGGGCGACGTCCGACGCCGCCAACATCGAGCCGCTGCTTGCACCGTGACCTGTGGGCACCGCAGTTCGCATCGCATCGCTTCACTGAACCAGCTGGACCCGACCGACGCGGTCGCTGCAACTGGCTCAAGAGTCGAGACCGCACCGCATTTGGGGCACCGCTCGCACGTCTGCGACGCACCGCTCCGACTCGCACCGCTGTCCGACGCCAGCTCCCGCACTCCGGCTAGGTCGCCTGCATCGCAACCTGTCAGCACCGCATCGAGCATCGTCTCACCCTGCATCGCACGCCTTGGACTCACCGACTCCGTCTGTACGACGCTCATCGAGCCGCTGCCTGCACCGCATCGAGGGACACCGCACCTTGCATCGCTCCGTCTTGCACCGCAACCGCGACGAACGCCGACCGGCTCGTACACTCCGTACCAGCCACAACGAGAAAGGTACTGTAACCGAGTCTGTTCACGACTCTGCTGGCCCGTATCGACGCGGTCGGCTGGAACTGTTAGACTCTGTGGTTTTCAGCATCACGGTAGGCTCGGACGGAGCTACCGACTCGTACGAACTTTGCTTTTGTGCTATTCCTGCAAAGAAGAAGTTACCGTATCAAGTATTCATTCGTAAAGTATAGTATTGTGGATTTTTGTCGTAATTGGTCTTGTCTTGAGTATATAAAATATTGGTTATTTTTCTAAACTGGTGTGGTGTCCGTTTGTAGTGCTTACACTGTATTACTGTTGGTTATGTGCAAATGC
Source organism: Calotriton arnoldi (assembly GCA_963921515.1). Lineage (NCBI taxonomy): Eukaryota > Metazoa > Chordata > Amphibia > Caudata > Salamandridae > Calotriton > Calotriton arnoldi. Next base: position 969,049 of record CAWUFW010006771.1, read on the forward strand.
TTTACACACTGCCTCTGAATTAAGCCTGACTGCTCGTGCCAAGCTACCACGAGGGTGAGCAGGGGTTACTTCACGAGTGTAACACCCTTACCCTGACTAGGAAGAAGGGTCCCTACTTGGACAAAGGTGCAAGCCCTTGCCAACTAGAGATCCCATTTCTAACAGAGGCTTTCAGGGAATTCACCACAATACCGCTCCAGGGTGTAGAGATGCCGAGGAATAGCGGTTTTAGCAGGAAGGAGAGTCTCCGATACAAGTACTACTGCTGCCTCCCATCAGGCACAAGCCTTTGCGAACCTACTCTCCATGTTCAGGCATTACGTCCAATTCACAGGTAACACTTAGTCTCTCCGATACAAGACATTAGCTCGAGTGACAAGCACCGAGTTCTACCAGGGCGGGGCTTAAGTACCCATAGTCAGGTGTTGTCTCAGCCGTCTCCAAGGATTATGGGAGTTGTAGTTTGTGTGCCCATCATTCATACCATGCATATTTATCGTGCGCAGTGTACCTATTTCTGTCTAGCCATGACACCAGACAACCCTTATGGTGATTTTAGTAGTCTTAGACAACCTTAGAAAGCTCTCTAAGTGGTAGCTGTGGGAGAGCAGCCTTCAGGCTTAGTCCAGTAGGAGTGTAAAGCAGCTTGTTTTACCAGAGCATAATCTTATTTGTATAGATTAAGTGAAAAATAACCACACAGTGTATTTATAAAAATACGTATTTATTGTAAGGAACTCACCAACACATACAGATATCTCCTTCACAGATATATACACAATGCACACAATACTTTGCAATAAAAACTGGTAAGCAGCACAAATACACAGTGGTCTCCAGGGGGAGACTAAACCATATACTGAAATAGTGGTATGCGAACCACGACTCAAGTCAAGACTATACCCAGAAGATGTAGAAGTGCCGGGGACCCAAGGAACCACCAGAGGTAAGTAATCAGGAACCCAAGGGAGGCCGTGTGCAGAGTGGTAACACGATTGCGGGCTCAATACAAGTCAATGGGTAAGTCGCGGTTGCAATTTTAAAGAAGAAGAACCCTTCCCAGTGGACCCTGAAGAAACCCAGTGGAAGACAGAAGGTTGGAGAGCCACCCCTCCTGTGGATACCTTAGGAACCAGGATACCTACACCAGGGAAGCCAGGTGCATAGGTGTGAATTGGCGTCGGAAACCGCCGTCGAACTCAATGGAGAACTTCAGGAAGATGCCGCTGCTTGAGAAGGTGAAAGTGTCTGGTGGAACCCAAAGGTGGATTTAAGTTGAGAAGTACCTGCAAGCAGAGGGGACAGAGTCTATGCCACTCAGGACTGACCAGGAGGAACGGAAGACGAATTCCCACCGATGTCGGGTGTTGCAGAAGAGCTGATGGTGACATTGCAGCTGCAGCTGTGCGGACCAAGCAATGCTGTGGAAGACCAGGAGCCATTCACGAGCTGTCCCACATCAGATGTCGAGAGTTGAGGGGTCGGTGTCCGTCGGGAGCACCAACAAGCCTTGGGAACTGCAACCAACGTGGAAAGCAAAAAAGGTGCAGTGTTGGGACCAGCAAGGTCCAGGTGACTCGCCAGAAGCAGGGGAGTCAGGGCAGTCCCCAAGCAATCAGGGGAGCCTGCTGAAATTAAAGATGACCCTCAAGAGGTCCCACAGGCTGGAGGCACTGGAGTCGAAAGAGGACCTCGGGCACCTCACCAAAGATGCAGGCCCACGGTGCAAGCGATGTGGTGAGGACAAAGATCTTGGTCACAGGAGATGCTAGAGGTTGGGGCTACTTGGAGCCCAAAAATCTTGGAGGAAGGAAGCCAACAAGCCTTTGCAACGGCAAGTCGATGTGGCGCACAGGGGCTCGATTCATGCGGCTCCGACGAGGGATACTGGCCTCAAACTTGGTGAGAGGACAGGGCAGGCCTCAAAGGGATGGGAAGAACCACCATCTGTGTTGCTGAGCTTTTCAGAGACCCTGGGAGCCTAGGATCAGCAGACCGGTCAGCTTCGTTGCGGTGCCTGCAGATGCAGGGAATTGACTCCTTCACTTCAAGGAAGATTCCTTCAGGTGTCTTGGATGTTCACAGGTCTTGGAAGGTTCCTGTACAGAGCATGGGCACAGAAATTGCAGGAGACTTGCAGGATGACGAGACCAGGAGCAGCAGGAGTCTTCCCAGTTGCGGTCTCAGAGCCCAGGGAACTATTCAGGGTTCCCTCCCAGGGGAGGGGTTGGACAGTGGGGAGGATACTCCCATGTCCTTTGTCCAGTTTCATGCCAGAACTGGAGCCAACAGCTCCCTCAGCTGGTTTGAACGAACTGGACTATGCAAGGAGGGCACCAAATGTGCCCCTCAAGCCGACTGAGTGGCACTGGCAAGCGCCCCCACCCGGCCCCAATACACTAAACCCTGTCTGGGAGGTGGTCAGACCTCCCTGTGACAGGATACTTATTGTTCTGCCTTCCCCTGCTCAAGCTTGGCTCAGCAGCAGGTGGGCAGAATCGTCTCCCTGGTCGGCGGCAGCCATGTTCTGCTGTCTGGGTCTAGAAGACTGGTACTGTGAGCACTGCGGGCCTCCAGGAGGAGCTTTAAAGTGCATGGAATCATACCTTCCACACCATTTACGGTGTGGGGTTATGATTCTAACATGTTTGATACCAAACATGACAGGGTTTGTTACAGCCAGTTTAGAGATGGTCATCATGTAATAACGCATGGCCACTCTATGTATTATAATGGCTAAGGCACATACAACCCGGGAGAAAGGACTCCAAAGGTTGTAGGGGTGTCCTGCTCATGCAGGGGCACCCTCACACTTATAACCGAGGACCCTACCTTTAGGATTGAAAGGCCTGCTCTATTGGTGACTTATAGGTTTTAAGTGCAGTGACCTTAGATATAGGGAAACCTATATATTTCATAAGTGGTGCTAGCACCAGCTTACACAGGCTGCAATGGCAGACCTGTAGTTACAGTTTGAGTGGTCTCCCATGAGTGGCATAATCCATGCTTCACCCCATGGGAGACCCCTGGTGTACCTATGCCCTAGGTACCTCAGTGCCATATACAAGGGACTTATAAGGGTACACCAGTATCCAATCTGGGATGTACCTTAGTACTTACCATAACCAATTTAGGGGAGAAAGCACAGAGATTGGGGTCTGGTTAGCAGGATCCCAATCAGACTAGTCAGAAACAGCATAGCACCAGGCAAAAAGTGGGGGTAACCATAAAAACAGATCCTACTTTTCTACAGAGTTGTTGCTCCAATATGAATTTACCTTGAAAAAACAAAGAAAAGAGGCATTTGACAAAACAGGAACAGCCGGGAGCACAGCATCCAGAAATGGGTCTGAAGACTAACTCAAAGTACAATTGTTTTGAACGTCTTTTTATACATTTCTCGAAGCATCATAAAACCATTCATGAATCCTGTTTTGTGGTTGGAATGTGGGCCTAGTCATGCAGGCATAATTTTCTCCCACATGATGACAAATGCAGGTGGGCCTCAACTTTGCGTGGACATGATGAAGGCCAGTGGGTAACAAGTCCAGATGTTGGAATGGGAGCTCGTGATCATTGCGCATAATGTGTGTGCTGTGTCCTGATTGGCTGAGTGTTCCTAACTTCATTTGGCATGTAACTTTATGGTGTTTTGGGAACGTGCACCCCTCTGGCCATGTGTGTTTTATTGGGTCCAATCTCCCAGGACCATTGTGGTATTGCTGCCTCTATATGGGACTAATCTGGGTTTTTCCTGTTTGTGAGTTTGTCCTGCTGGTTTGTTGCTACCACACCTGTGATCTGTCAATCAGTAGCCTCAGATCTGGAACACAGGGCCTGCCTGACCATGTATTTCTTACTCGCAATTGATGGAAAGGTCATATGGGGAGATTTCAACAACAGTGATTTGATTTTGTTTTTGTACATACAAGTATCATTGGGAACATCAACATTAATATTAACATTCCCCCCCTCTAGGTGAATTTTCAACTTCATCATTTACCCCATACTTCATGATAGTCACATTGTTAGGGGCTTGTCGTGGTCCATTTTTAACAATTAGTACTTCCCTAGTTACTTCCATTCTACCCAATTTGAGGACTGTGTTTTTACAGTTCGAATCTCTAATTGTAGGAAACCACACAAAAACAGAACAAAAATGAGAATAGCCAGCAATGATCTGCACAGTGCTGTCACCCACTGGGGGAGCCAGGAAAACCAGTTGATGTACCAGTCCTGCTCAAGGGCACCTCCCTCCTTATGCAAGTCAGTTTGTAAACGATGCAGTGCTTGGATGGCAAGAGTCAGAGTCCCATTGTTCATTTCATTGCCTGGCAGGAACGTGCAACAGGACACACTGATCTTGGCACACACTCCTCCCTCCATTGCCGTCATCAAGTCCAACACATACAGATGTTGCATCACCAGGAGGCGGATGGCTCTTAGTTCTTCCTTAATTACATTAGAGCCAAGCTCAGTAATGTTCATCATTTTCATCATCTCCCATCTGGTCATTTGCAAACAGAGGGCATTTGCTTTTGTCTGCACAGTGAAGAAGGGTATTGACCCTCCCGCATTGTGTGTCAGAAAACAGTCTGAATTATTCTGGAATGTCCTTGAACTGAGCCCAGCCAAAATAAGTTCTATTTCTCGAGCCTGATACAATAAAGTTGTTTTCTTTTGTAGCAGATGTTGGTACAACTCTGACAGATCTTCTCCTGGAATGACCATGGTAGGGGTGTGAATGACGACCAGGGAGTACAGGCCTCGCCATCAGGGGACAGGCTGGGTGTAAGCAAATTCACCGCGTTGCCAGTAGGTATCCATCAGCATGGAAGTGCCCTATTGTTTCTCTGGTATGTGCAGTATTGCGGCGCAGTTCTCATTCGTGTCGAGTGGAGTCATTCCTTTTCCCCTGAAACACAAGGAATACAGTGTAAGTTTCTGTACAATTAGGGGTTGCCCCTTCCCTTCCCACCATGTGTACCTATCTATCTCAGTGTCCCATACTTCCTAACAGGGGTTATCTATACTGGTATTTAACCCTCCCCTACGAGATTCATTTCCTTTCTTATCATCAAGGATAATGGCCCTACACTGGTTCTCCATATCTGGTGTCCAATTGTTATTGAAGAGGACTGCACCAGACACGCTAAGGGCCACCCTGGGACCACAGACGGAAGCAGGAGCAGACGTGTTTGTGCACTGGTGCGGTTGCTTAGCTACCTCCAAGAATTTTTTTCTGGAAAGTCTCTGAGCCAAACAGTATCCTCCCCTATGGTGCCCTGCCTGCACATCGTCTACTTGAATGCTGTAGGATTGGTCTTGTAATGGGTTACATTTACTACAACTCTATGGGGTTCTTCTCTGTTGGGTTGTATCTTGGCCCTCATCCTACATAGATAAAGGTGAAGTAATTTTGCTTTTTTGGGGCCTATCTCTTGGGACAAGTAAAGCCTGTCTGTGCCTACTTCATGTGGTATCGGTGAACAGATGTAGCATAACCTGGCTGATGTCTGGGAGCCCATGGCCATCATGTGCTGATACCAAGTGCTGCGTAAGAGTGCGCTTTGTAGTGCATGTGGAATATTAGTGTTGTGTTCAGTGTAATTATAGGTGACATGGGAGAGGTCCCTACACAAGCGTTTTGCAAATGTTGGGATGGAATTCATTTGACTAGGCAGATCTTTGGCAACATGTGGATGCGGGAACACCCACATTAAACAGAGGGTATACATTTGTACAACAATACATAACTTATGGACATTGCAGATCTTGGGTATGGATCCAAGAAAGATATCTGTGATCTTCCGGTGATTGGGAAATTTCTTTACTTTGGAGAAGTTTGAAAGAGTTTGTTGTAAAAGTTTGATAAAAGTTCAAAGTCTTGGACATGCATGCTTGGGTCTTTGCTAGGATTGTGGGAGTAGTTGCTGGAGAGATGGTGGGCCACTGTCAGGGTGGTGCACTTATGCTGCTCCATGGCAGACCTATTAAGAGCTGTTGTTTGTTGGTTAAGTTTTAGAAAACATTTGCATTCTTATTTATCATCATCAGCCATTCTTGGGGATTCCTGTGCCTTTCTTTTTTAGGAGTGTGCTTGTACATTCATAAGTTTTATTTATGGTGGGGCACCGCAGGGTGGCCCCTGATCAGGGTGTTTACTTTTTTGGAGACAATGGGTGTTTATTCAAGGTTTACCGTAATTCTTGCTTGGGGGTCATCGTCTTCACCCTGCCCTACCTCACCATAATAGTGAAGGATATATTTTGTTAAGGGGTGGTTTGTGTGAGCCTGTGGATTGTATGGGTTCTTTGACTAACATTTTAGGGGTGTTGCTGGATGTCTAAAATCCTGCTGTCCCTAGTGAGAGAGTGTAGGACGTGCCTTTTTGACCTACATGTGCATGTATTGATGCAAAAAGAGGGGGTGTGCCGTAATTAGGTGTTGTGAGTGATCACAGTGTGCTCTGGGGTGACGTGTATACCCCACTAGTCCTAGTGCACTGCATGCAGTAGACCCTCCCTAATGGTGCTAGGTGTCTTGACTACGCCCTTTTTATAGAGGGTTCTTTTTGGGCTAGTTTTGGGCTTTTCTTTGCTGGTATCTTTGCCGTTTCCCTAGGCTCTCATGTGGTATGGTTATTTCCATTGTCGTTTACCGGAGGGGATCAGAGACCTGTCCCGCAGCCCCCATGTGCTTCTGATGTGGGGGTGTCTGAGATTTGGCTTGCTCGCTCTCTTAGACGGTGTGTGTATGGCCTTGCATGTTGTCAGGTTGGTCACTAGGCCTTATATGGTGGTGAGCCTATTTCTGAGTACCTCGCATGGAGCTGTGAGGGATTTTTGCGGACTCGACTGGGATGATCGATTGTTCTGGTAAGCTCCCTACTGTCTCAGCACCATGCGGTAGTTTGTGAACGGTCGGATTATTATGTGTGCTATGGACATTATGGGGTCTTCATCATCCTAAGTCTGCCTGGCTTCTGACACTGGAACATTGTCTAATTTTGGAACTGAAAAGGGGCCTCCATTGGCCTGGAGCCTGTTGGCTGTGGTTGAGACCACAAGGCATGAAGGAATGTTGGTCCCAGACTAGAGGCCCGAGAGTGGGGTACGTTTGATCTGGTTACTGAAACCCGTCCCAATTGGACTTGGGTGAGGGGATCTGGGTGCCTGCTTTTATGCACTGGATGCGGAGCCTCCCTGCCCCCTCGTCAGACTGCCCTTCCCCCATCGCGCGGCCAGCTAAACCTGCCCTGGAGGATCAGCAGCAGAGTGGGGTCCTAGGCTCTTGCAGGCACTCGAATGGCAGACTTTAGTGCGGATTCCAGATTGACACAATGTACAGCAGCCATGAGTTTCCCAAACTCAGATGTCTTAACAGTCTTTCAAAATGTATATTGAGGTGTGCGTGAAGTGTGTGTTCTGTATTGACAGTTTGAATCTACTGAGTTGGTAGGTTTTGCGATTGTGTAAAGGCATTGCCTCCCCAGACAGTTGCCCCTCCCTGCTGAGGTCCTTTTTAGGCTGGGGTCCCAGTCTTTTACCACGTGTTTGACCAACCACCTGTTCCCTGATGCGGTGGCGCAGTGGCTGTCTGACCTCCTTGAGGCTGAGCGTAAGGTGTATCCAGGTTACCTTGGGCTTGGTTTTGTGGATGGGGATTCTGCAGGGACCGACCCAGAGTTATCGATCATTGCTCATGATAAGCTTTTAAGTGGCATCAGTCGGCCATGTGGCCCATTCAGTGGCAATAATAACATTCTGTGAGGTCTGGTTGCTGCCAACCTTCCTGACCTCTTCCGTTGTAACTGGGTTGAAATCCTCTGAGGTTTTACGATGGAACGCCCCTCGAGACAGGTGCCATTGGTGTACTAGCAGCCAGTGCGGCCCACTCGAAGGCTGTCTTTTTTAATTTGTGCTGGGCCAATTTGGTGGTGTCTTTCTGGGCTTGCTCCTGCTGTTCCCTCTCCTTTTCCTGTTTCTTTCTGTAATAATGTAATATATGGGCCTGTATTTCATGCCAGGGTTGGTATCTAACCCTACTACGCTGTCGAATCCACTTTGTATCTAGGTGGGTGTTAGATTGGGGGGTCTCAAGTTGGCAGTTGCTTGTACCCTGCCAAGTAGGGACCCTTTCTTCTAGTCAGGATAAGGGAGTTACACACTTCAGATCACCCCTGCTCACCCCCTTGGTAGCTTGGCACGGCAAGACAGGCTTATCCCAAAGGCAATGTATAAAGTATTTGTACCGAAACACACAGTGACACATTGAAAACATCATAAATGGACCACACCAGTTTAGAAGAATAAACAATATTTATCTAATTCAGTCAAAACAAAAAATGACAAAAATGCAACATAAAGCAATCAAAATATGCGGTTTGCTAAAAAGAGGTCCTGTAAGACGGTATGGTTATCTTTAGGTGTGGGAAGGCCTATGAGTACTCATTGCACAGGGACTATTATGTACGACGTGGGGACTGCTGGGGACCGTGAGGGGATGTTGTCAGTTTCTTCAATGGTGCCCAAAATTGTGGCCTCCTAGCCATTCATGGCCAGGCCCACAACTACGAATGCCGCCCTCCTCAGCAGAAACACAAAAGCCATGAGGATCCCTTCTCCTCAAAGGCCCCTTCAAGAGAAGGGACCCGCCAGTACAATGCCCCTGGTTAAGGCAACATGAGCAGGGACTCCTGCCTCCTTAACCAGGACAGTGGACTCGCTCGCCCCCATACCTGGGTCTTCGCTTGGAGCTGTGGGTCAAGGTTCACACAGCCACTGTCCCTCATGGCGGGCGGAGCAGCTGTTGGCTTCTTCTTCCTTTGGCTGGTTACTGCAGACACTTGGCGGCTTCTGGGCTGCGAACGATGGTTGCCAGGCAACGCAAGAGACTCGCTCTGCAATCTCCAGTGCGCTGGGCTCAGCTGAAGAGTAGAGATCTGCGATCTTTCTGCTTTACAATACAGCACAGGATGCACAGTGCCTCGGGTTGCTCACAGCGGATGGGGGAAGGTCGGCCCAGTAACCAGGTCAAAAAGTGTTCTGTAGACATTACAGATGAGAGCACAAAGGAAGAATTTAATTTCCCTGAGACTTGTACAACAGGAGGCCAGCTCACACAAGCCATTGGAGATCTTCTTTCAGCAGTATCTCACAGCAAGGTAAAAGTTTCAGTCCTTTCCTCTGCCCACAGACAGAAGCAGCAACCGCCGGCCAACCCAACAAAGTAATACACAGCAAACGAGTAGTACTCTTCCTGGCAGCTCTTCAGCTCTTCTTTTTGGCACAGTCCTCTTAGTTCCAGCAGTGATCTTTTAAAGTCTTTGATTTCCCTGAACAGGAGGTAAGCTATGCATTAAGCCCTTAAGGATACTTAAAAGGTAGAAAGAAAGGTGCAGTCCTTTTTCTGCTCAAGACAGAAGCAGCAACTGCTGGCAAACACACCTGACACACAACAAGGGGCAGTGCTCCTCACACAGCTCTTCCAACTCTTCTTCCTGGCAGGCTCCTCTGTTCAGAGTAATCCAAAGTTCTGGAGTTTTAGGTTCAATACTTATACCCCATTTTTTCTTTGTAGTCTTTGTTTCAATAGTCTATGAGCTCAGTAAAAACCAGTTCAATCCTCCCTGGTCCAGCTTCACAACAGGAGGCGGAGACAGCATTGTGCAGAGCACACGCAGCCAATTCAGGTGCTAGTGAAAACTCCTCCTACCACTCTAAATGCAGAAAGGTCTATTTAGCCTGGTTACGAGTCACCCAGGAAAGGCAGGACACACCTCAACACCCCTTGTGACAGTCTAGAGTGAATGCACACCCTCAACTCCTGCCTCACCAAAACCAGACGGTGGAAATACAAACAGGCAGAGGTACACAGGATGGTTAAACAAGAAAATGCCCACTTTTTAAAAGTATCAAAAGAATAGGCAACCCAATAAACCCTTGTGGGCTTGGGTGATAAAGTAAAGAAGGTAAAGGTACCTACAATGGGTTCATTCAAAAAGATATGATTTGGAGTAACTTTATCTTTGATAGGGTGACATCTAATGACATCTAATGAAGTAACTTGAAACAATTCAAAAGAGTCGTTCAGCAAATCAATTACAACAACCGGGTGTATCAAAAAGGTAATTAATTTTATATTACAAATAGCATGAAAGTGAGGGTATAGAAATAGCAACAATGAAATCAAACATGCATTGACAACAGAAACCATATTTATTAGACATACAGAAATATCCTAGTTATCAATGTATAACTGCTCATCTTCAATTAATCAAACTGTGAGTCGGTCCTATACTTAGGATTTAGAAGTTAAAAAAAATCAATAAATGTTTAAAAAAATAAAAATCAATAAGCAATGACTAAAGAAAGGGGTAGGCATCGACGTTTCGGTCAAATCAGTAAGACTATCTTCAGGACAAAGGTAGATCTTGTGAAATTTCTTGACCCCTCTAGAACAACAACATTATTAAACATTACTTTAAAAAAAAAAACCTTTGCTTTAATATTAGATAACTCAATCACCCGGAAAAGGTGAAAGATTTTTTTATGTTTAGTAAATGTGAAAAAATATAGGCAATATCCCAAGAGTTGAAGGAGAAAAGAATTGTTATATATACATAGATGTGTATATTTATGTGATGTAAAGCAAGGTATACTACCTCATCCCAGTGTCGAAGTTTTATAGATAACTCACTGGTTGATTAACTTAAGAAAAAACTCAGCTCAACAGAGGAGATATCTTCAGTTCGCTGATTTAGGCCTATATCAGATAGGTAATTATTACATATCGTATATCAGAAGTCTCATTGTATAGTATATAACTTATACATAATAGGTAATACAATAGTTATAAATCAATTGGCCTCTTAACGCAAAGAAACAAAATGAATGTCCTAAAAGAGATATATAAATTGATGTAAAAGAAGATTTCTTAACATGCATAAATATAAAATCTAATACTCAGAGTTTTTGATGAAGAGAAACACAATGATGTTCATTTGTGTCCATTCTCGATGAGTCATATTAAAATGTCTAAATCAATAGGCTAACTTAGGACTAATGGAAGGAATCTATCAAGTCCTATGTTAAAAGAAGCACAATGATGTCTGATTTGTTTCCATTCTCGATGAGTCATATATAAATGACTAAATCAATAGGTTAGCTTAAGACTAATGGAAGGAATCCATCTAGTCCTATGATAAACAGAAACTTAATCAATCTCTAGTATGTACTTGAATAGAGGCAGAAACGTGGCCTTGTAGGTGCTGATGCTATCTCCAGCGAAGCGCTGCGTGCAACATTATACACAAGGTAACCACAGGGTTAGCACCAGTCAAATGTTTGCTAACATGATGATTTATGCAACACAATTTGTATTGAAACCGTATATTCTAACTATAGTTCAATGTCGTACAAATGCAAAGGCAGAGACGTGACCTTATAATAGAGGCTCTCCCCACCATGGGGAGAGCCGTCGATATGGCGGGGTGCCGGGGGCCAATGGGGGGACGTGGCGTGCCACCCCGTCCTTCTGGGTGAGCTCGGTGCAGATTGGTCACCGCACCCGCTGCCCAGGAAGCACTGAAGTGCTTCAGGGGCAGCCGATGGGAAACCCGCCCATATTTAAGCGGCCGTGCTGGGGCAGGCAGGTCTCTGTTTCCTGCCTGCTGCAAGACGCAGTCGCCTACGAACTTACAGCTTCGTGGCCAATGGACTCCTTGCCGCCCGTGAGACCGGCGGAGGTGCTGGGGCACTTCACCACCCCCTTTGGGAACCCGCTTCAACCACTTTGGGAGCAGCGCGGGTTTGAGTTTCTTCTCCCCTGACCCGGGAGTTTTAGGGCTCTCGGTCGTGGCTCCGGAGACTGCGGCAGGCCAACAGGTAATTTTAGGCCACGGTGGCGATTGCGGGGGTGCCTTTTTTCTCAGTGAGGCGGTGATTGCATCTGTTGGGAGAGGCTGCAAGCAGTTGCGATCCATTTCCGAGTGGAGTGTGGCGGTGATCGCATCTGTTAGGGAGGAGGCTTCAGGCATCTGGGAGCGAGCGTAGTGGTTACGGCGTGGCGCTTGTAACACGAAGGCCAAGTGCGAGAGGTGATTTTATCGGCAGTGGTTTAAGGATCCCTAGCATCGTAGCAGTAGAGTGGCGAAGGAACACCTTGCTTGGCCTGGTGGGGCTCAAGCATTTGTGAGCGTCTTGCGCCCGGCTGGTCTTGGGAAAGGCTGATCCCACCTCATTGTTGAGTGTAGTTGCTTGGCAAGGGCGGTTTTGCCTGAAATAAGGAGGTTTTTTGACTCTTTATTCTGAGGTTGTAGATTTGGTATTACCATGCCTGGGGGACCAAAGCAGGGTGCTAAAAGGTCACGCCCGGCTAGCAGAATGGAGGAGATGATGCTCAGGATGGAGCGCAGGATGGAGGCAATGGATGAAAGGCTAGCCCTGCTCCAGGCAAGGGATTCCCAGGGGGGTAAGCCACTGGAACCAGCAGTGCCAGACAGGCCTTGCAGGCCGGGGGTAGCTCCCCGAGCAGCTTTTCCTCCAGTCAGGAGGCGCGGTAGCGGACAGGGTGGCAGCAAGGGATGGGATGTCCAGGCCGCACCTGATCCAGGGCCAGTTGAAGTTGTCCAGACAGGGGGAATAGGTGTGGTTGAAAGTCGGGCAGATCCCCCGAGGGCGGTGGTGTCAACACCGAACGCCAGCATAGTGCAGGCTGGGCGGGTTGGCGAGGGAGCTCTAGTTGGTTCGGTTGGCCAGCCAGATTTAGTGGCAAGTTTGGCTAGTGTTTTTTACCTTGGCTATCAATGGCAGGTGTGTGGTCTGCACCAGTGTTGGGGGGTGCATTGGCTGGTGTGGCTTTAGCTGATCATGTCGAAAGGGCAAAGAGGTTAGTGGCCCATGTTGATGGCTTAGGCGTGCTGCAGGGGGGACATAGACAGGAAGGGGTTGCAGTTGGGACAGTAGGTCAGGGACCAGTGGTGGCGGGGAGCCCGCAAGCTGGTAATGTGCCTCAGGTAGCACCGGCTACAGTCGGACCTTCACCTCCGCCTAAAGAAAGCACGCCATCAGGTACGTTACAACCATTGCCGAGCATGGGTCTTGGCGATGTGTGCTCAGAACCTGATCAGTTGGGCAGGCACGTTCACCTTGAAATTAAAGAAAAAATGTGGAAGGATGCTTATGTTGTTATTTGTGAGTTGATTGTTGATACGCCTAGCAGGGATGAAGCCAAGCGGTGTAAGGAGTGTTCACATTCCAGGGAGTGTGGGCATTGGCCATACAAGAAGAGAGTCGACAAGACTATCATGAATTGGGTAAGGGGTTTCACGATTTTTCAGGCAATCATGGGGGAGAAATTCCCTACATTAGAGGGGCAGTTGGCTTGCTACCAAAATAGGATAGCGTGTGCGCATGATGAGTTTGGGGACACTGCCTGGAGAGAATACGACAAAGAGTTCAGGTATATTAAGGCCACTAGACACACCCTAGGATGGGATCAAGTTGATGTGAATGCATGGTTGCGTTTCATGCACTCGCTGAGGGCGATGGCAGGTACAAGTTAGCCCTTTCGGGCAGGCTCAGGTACAAGCAATAATTCAGGGGGCGGGGCAAGGAAGGGGGCATGCTGGGATTTCAATAGAAAGACTTGCACCAGAGCCCCAGGTCTTTGCAAATTCAAGCAATTTTGTTCATTCTGCAGCCTATCCTCACACCCAGAGTTCAAGTGTTTCAAGAAAACCAAGCATAAGGGTCCCAAAAAGCATGATTGAAGTCCCGGCTATGGTTATGGCTCCCTCCCCGGTTAACTGGCAGGCAATGGTTTTATGGTTGAACGCATACAGAAACACAGCAGCAGCGCAGGCTTTATATGAGGGATTTAAGAGCGGTTTTAGGATTCCACCTGAGGGCTGTGTGGGCGTGGCGTATTGCAAAAATTAGCAATCTTTAATTGCCAATCCTAACATTGCCAAGAATAAAATCAGGAAGGAGAGGAAATTAGGGAGGGTGACTGGTCCTTTTGAATTCCTGCCTTTTGAGGATTTTGTGTGTGCACTGTTGGGCATAGATCCCAAAAAAGACCCTGGGGAGTTCAGGCTTATTCACAACCTTTCAGCCCCAAAAGGACAGTCTGGTAACAAGGCTATTGATGGGGCATTGTGCTCCGTGAAATATGCCTCACTCGATCACACTATTACAATGCTCCAGGAGCTGGGACCTTGTTGGCAAAAGCTGATGTAGAATCGTCTGTTGCCGGTTCACCCGGATGATTTCCATCTCTTGGGTTTTCAGTTTGAGGGTGCATTCTATTTCGATAAATATATGCCCATGGGTTGCTCAGTATCCTGCGCTTACTTCGAGAAGTTTAGTACCTTTTTGGAATGGCCATTTAGGAAAAGATCTGGGCATCGTTGGGCCCTACATTACTTGGATGACTTCCTCTTCTTGGGGGCTCTGGGCACAGATGATTGTGAGAGGGCTTTGCAATGCTTCCAAGAGTTAATGGGTATTTTTGGAGTGCCGCTGGCACATGCAAAGACTTGTGGACCAACAACCATAAAAGAATTCTTGGGCATAGAGTTTTGTTCCAAGGCAGGGGTATCCAGGCTCCCTCAGGAGAAGGTAAGAGGTTTTTCAAAAGTGCTCGAGGAATGCCTGAGGGCTCAAAAGGTGACGTTGCATCAGTTGCAGGTGGTGGTGGGGCAGCTGAATTTTGCACTCCACATTATACCCGTGGGTCGCCCATTTTCTAAATCTATTGCGCAGGCCATGTCGGGTCTGAAATCAAAGCATCATCATTCAAGGCTGACTAGTGAGGTTCGCCAAGACATGAGAATATGGGAGGCAGTTTTGAAGGATTTTAATGGGTCGGTGGTGTGGCCAAACCCTGCCAGGACCAATGCAGATTGGGTTTATTGACTGATGCTGCAGGCAGCACAGGTTTTGGGGCCATTCTGGGACCAGATTGGTGCTCGGAACTGTGGCCAAGAGAATGGTATGAGTCTGGCCTAGTGGCAAACATTGGTTTCCTGGAGCTTTTTCCTATCTTGGTGGCACTCACAATTTGGCCTGCACAGTTTCGCAATCAGTCAGTGGTATTCTGGTCGGACAATATGATCGTGGTCGAGTGCATCAATCGACAAACTGCTAGGTGTAAAATGATTTTGCGGTTACTCAAAGAGATTGTCCTGATTTGCATGAAATTGAATGTCAATTTTACATCTAAACATGTCCCTGGTGTATTGAACAATGCAGCAGATGCTTTATCTCGTTTCAAAATGTAGGCGTTCAGGTTCCACCACCCAGAAGCGGTGGACCTCCCCTCACCATTCCCGGAACATCTATGGCAACTTGGTGCCCCAGTTTACCAGACCTCGTTTCAGCCAGCTTAGCTCCCAGGACAAGGCGTGCCTATGATGGGGCATATGGCACATATCGCAGGTTTCAGGAAGTACATGGGACGGGGGTTGGTCCTCCCAGGAGTCAATAATTGCCTTCTTAGGGTACCTGAGAGAGGAAGGGAGACCCGTATCATATGCAAAACGCCATATCGTGGCAATCTCGTTTTTTGCAAAAATGCTGGGGTGCGCGGATGGGACAAGGGCATTCCTGGTGCAAAGAGCTCTGAGGGGCTGGCAGCGTTTGGAGGGGTGTAGATCCGACTCCACGTGCCCCATTGACACAGGGAAATTGGCAGGGATCATGGCCTCTCTGGAGGGGATATGCATTTCACCGGATGAAGTTCTCCTTTTTAGAGCAGCTTTTGCCTTGGCCTTTTATGGGGCATTAAGGGTAAGCGATTTGGTGGCAAAGAACAAAAAGGATTTGAAGGGAGGACTGCAGCGCTAGGACATACAATGGCCCAATGGCTCGCTAGGGAGTACCATTTCCCATTTCAAGACTGAACAGGTGGGCAGGGGGGATCACATATTGCTACACCGAGCCATGGGGAGCAGCTGTTGTCCGCTGGGCAATTTGGAATCCTTTCTGGCTCGGCGGGGAGGGTGTACAGGTGGCCCTCTGTGGTTGCACCAGGATGGGACACCGCTAACTCAATTCCAAGTCACCATGGTGCTCAAGGCGACTTTGGGGGCTGCAGGTTTTGATCCTGCTGAATATGGTTCCCATTCATTCCGTATTGGCACAACGACAACTGTCATGAGTATGGGGTTGGCGGGACAGGAGGTGCAAAGGGTAGGCCGGTGGAAGTCTGATTGCTACAAACGATATGTGAGATTGTACATGTTGTGAATGTCACAGTGGCTGTGCTAGTGCCTTACCCTCTTTCTTTCATCAATGCAGGTGATGGAGAGGTTAGGGGGATCCAGCTGCTGGACACCTCATTGCTGCTGGGTTAAGCTGGAGCAGGAGTCATTACAGATGTGCTGGTGTTGGGTCATTCCTATGTGAGGCGTGCACGGAGTGTTTATTTAACAGGCGACAACGCGTCACAAGCAAGGAAGGATGGATATCATCTGACTTTCTGTGGCCAAGGGGGGCTACGCTTGGCTCAACTGAGAACTGCATTGGACAGAATGTTGCCCCGGAGGCTTACGCTTCCAGGAGTGATAATTGTACATATTGGAGGCAATGACATGGCGGAGTTAGGTCGGAGAGATCTATGTGAGCTGATTGTTTCGGAAATGTGTTGGTTGGCAAAGAAATTCCCAGAGGCCACAATCGTGTGGTCTAATATGATCCAGAGGGCGAAATGGAGAGGTGGTAAGTCGGTAAAAGCCATCAATGAATCGGTAAAGAGGTTGAACCGAAAACTTGGTAAGTTGTTCAGGACGGATCGGTTGTCGGCCATATCTCATGGGTGCATCAAAGGGGAGCGTTTTCTTTTACAGGATGGAGAACATTTATCTGATGAAGGTAATGCTATGTTTCTGGAAAACCTGCTTGCCTGGCTGGGCCAGCACACATTCTCGGGCAGGGGGGGCCATATAGTAGGTGAACTATGCTGGCCTGTGGCGGGTGAGGTTAAGATTGGGAGGACACTGAGACTCCTTTTTTCGCCATCCTGTTTTACCAAATTTGACATTCTCATCCATGGACCCTCCAAGGGGTGTGGCCACCAGGTCAGAAGGAGGTGACAGGGGCGCAGGGGGTTTCTGGGCAGTCGCTGACGCGGTCCTTTACATAGCAGCCACCCGCGCAGGCGAAGTTGGGCACAGTTGGGCATAACCTAGCACTGGCCCTTGGGGGGCAAAAAACCTGGGTGTAGGGAGTGCCCACAGTAGGTATACTAAGGGGAGCCGGGCCCCCTGCACAAGATTTCGCAGACATTGGTGATTTCCCCGTGGGGATGGATGGGAGAGGGAAAGGGGACTCCTTCCATAAGGAGGGCCCGCAAAGGGGTAAAAGAAGGGGCAGAGCCAGGCTTGATCTCACTCGGAATGGGTTACTGAATAATTTGTTTGGTTACACAGGAACAGACTAGTTATGGATAGGTGATTCCCATGTACTAGAGTCTATGTTAAGGCTAGGACAACCAAATGTAAACAGAAATATAATTAATATGGTTACTGTGTAAAAAGTTATAAAAGTGTGTAATTTTGATGTAAGCTAATAATAAATACAGCCTGGGGTCTTACGACCCCTATCCCAAAGAAATACAAATTGGACTTGTTTGCATTGTGTCATGAGGTTTTGGGGTAATGGTAAGTATACGCTTTCATGGGCCATCGGCGACTCCCTGGCCATATAACAGAGGCTCTCCCCACCATGGGGAGAGCCGTCGATATGGCGGGGAGCTGGTGACCAACGGGGGGACGGGGCGGGTCCCCGCATCCTTCCGGTTGAGCTCGGTGCGGATTGGTTGCCGCACCCGCTGCTCCGGAAGCACTAAAGTGCTTCCGGGGCAGCCAATGGGAAACCTGCCCATATTTAAGCGGCCGCGCTGGGGCAGGCAGGTCTCTGTTTCCTGCTTGCTACAAGACGCGGTCACCTACAATCTTCCCGCTTCGCGGCCAACGGACTCCTCGACGCCCATGTGATTGGCGGAGGTGCTGGGGCCCTTCACCACCCCCTTTTGGAACCCGCTTCAACCTCTCTGGCCTCTCAGTTTTCCCCACTCACCTTCCCAAAAACTAGGGTCCTTCTAGGGTGTTTTTCACGAGGGAGTTTTTTGTTGCTTAGACTGATGAACGCGTTATTATATGTAATTGTGTTTGCTCTTGAATTAGGTTTCGAATTCAATCAGGTATTGCTCTCTTGTTGGTTTGCTGTAACAGCAATTTTTCTCTCTTTTTTGACTAACAGTTTTGCTTCCTTTGAATTGTTGTATTTATGTTGGTGGGTGAGGTCAAAATTGGGGGGACACTTAGGCTCCTTTTTTCGCCAACCTGTTTTACCAAATTTGACATCTGCATCCATGGACCCTCCAAGAGGTGCGGCCACTAGGTCGGAAGGAGGTGACAGGGACTCAGGGGGTTTCTGGGCGGTCGCTGACACGGTCCTTTACCTAGCAGCCACCCACGCAGGCGCAGTTGGGCATAACTTAGCACTGGCCCTTGGGGGGAACGACAAACTTGGGTGTAGGGGGTGCCTGAGGTAGGTATACTAAGGGCAGCCGGGCCCCCTGCACAAGATTTCACAGACATTGGTGACCTCCCCGTGGGGACGGACGGGAGAGGAAAAGGGACTCCTCCCATAAGTAGGGCCCCCGAAGGGGTAAAAGAAGGGGCAGAGCCAGCCTTGATCTCACTCGGAATCGGTTACTGAATAATTTGTTTGGTTACACAGGAACAGACTAGTTATGGATAGGTGATTCCCATGTACTAGAGTCTATGTTAAGGCTAGGACACAATAATGTAAACGGAAATGTAATTAATATGGTTACTGTGTAAAAGTTATAAAAGTGTGGTTTTAATTTTGATGTAAGCTAATAATAAATACGGCCTGGGGTCTTACAACCCCTATCCCAAAGAAATAAAAATTGGACTTGTTTGCATTGTGTCATAAGGTTTTGGGGTAATGGTAAGTATACGTTTTCATGGGCCATCGGCGACTCCCTGGCCATTTTGGTGTTAATATAATCGTCGGCAAAGCATTGCATGTAATGTTATGCAAAAGGTGGCCACAATGTTAACACCAGTTATATGGCTTTGTAATACAACAAAATGTGTACTAACACCACACATTATCTCTATATTTCAATGGAGGCCTGCACATGGCCATGGATTACTTAATTTTCATGCAGATTGGATAATACATTAAACCGGCTCAACAAATACATTAAACCGGCTCAACACATATATATTCTCTTGTTTCAAGATGTATGTAGACAGAAAATCCAGAAAAATAATATTTTCCAGTAATAAAACCACACACGTCTATATCCACAAACGTATCCTAACATTAAAACAGCAGAGCTCCTCGTTTAGGTACCATGCATATGTGCACCCTTGTATCAAAGCACCATAGTTGAAGTGTAAAAATAATGAAAAAGAATATTAACCCCTTCGATGCTTATGACGAGCTGGACTCGTCATGGCACACAGTGGTCGTGTGCTCATGACGAGTCCAGCTCGTCATAAGACCACCCACGGGGGAAGCGCTGGCGCTCCCCCCATGGGAATCCGATCGTTGTTTTTTTTTGGGGGGAGGCAGGGGAAGGGCTTCCCCTGCCTCCCCCCACCCCCCCCCTCAATGACGTCAGCGTGCGAGGCGCGCTGACGTCATTGGGGGTTTCCCTTTGTTCCCCGACGTGCTGGAAGCCATTTGCTTCCAGCGCGTCGGGGAATAAGGTGAGTTTTAGCTCCGGGGAGGGGGGGTTTCAAACAAAAGAGGCATCGAGGGAAAGAAAAGGGTTTTCCTTTCCCCCGCGATGCCTCTTTTGTGCATTCCTGCTGCACGATCATGCGATCGTGCAGCAGGAATGCCCACTAGACACCAGGGAATTTTTTTTTTTTTTAAAGTGAAAATACTGTTTTGGGGAGCGGCCCCTTGGGCAAGGGTCGCTCCCCTTTTGGGGGCCATATGTTTTTAGTGGTCTGCCCCCCTGGGGGGGGGGGGGCATTTTTTTTTATTATAGCGCTGGCTTTACCCAAAGGTGTCAGAGCGCTTCACAATAGGAACAGTAACATTACATGAGGAGAAGGTTACAAGTGAGCATAATACAAAAGCAAAGCGTTACATTACATGAGGAAAAAGTGACAATTGTGCAAATAAAACAAACAAGATACAAAAAGAGGTATGCGTTACAAGATACATGAGATACAAAATACAAATAGAGGTATAATACTGCAATAAGTGGCAGTCACTCAGAACACACTGGGAATGCACTTCTATAGGCATGGAGTACAGAGTTTCCTATAGTGGAAGAACTTCCTTGAGGGAGTAGAGAGGGCGTGAATTAAACAGGAGACTGAAAATGAAGGGTACACAAATGCAGCACAGCACGCAAGGGTGAGGAATGTGCAGGAAAAAGTACAAATTTACAATGAAGAGCGAACTTCCTAGAGGGGGCTGAGAGTGAAAGTATTAGTTCTGAAAGTGTCTTTGGAAGAGAAGAGATTTGAGGTCAGCTTTGAAGATCCGGGTAGAGGAGGTGGCACAGAGCAATGGGGGAAGCGAGTTCCAGATTCTCACCGCATTGCCTGAGAAGGATTGCGCCATCGATCTTTCCCTTTTGAAGACGGGGGGCTCAAGCAGAGGTTTATCCGCATTGCGAGAAGGGCGAGAGCCACCGGACAATTTCAATTTATTCGCCAGGTAACGAGGGAGGACGTGTGTAAGGCTTTGTGTGTGATGCAGGCAGTTTTGTAAATAGATCTTGGCTCGATCGGAAGCCATCGAAGAGAGGACAGGATAGGAGTGACGTGGTCGCTTCGTTTAGACCCTGAAATGAAGCGAGATGCTGAATGGAGGATGGATTTGAGAGGGGAGAGGTGGGATTTGGGTAGGCCCGTCAGAAGAGAATTGCAATAATCCAGTCTTGAGAGAACCAGAGATTGTACCAAGGTTTTTAAGTCTTTCTCCGGGAAGAACCGACGGATCCCCCATAGAAGGCGCAACTGGTAACGTGCGTTCTTAGCAATAGAGTTGATGTGGGAGATTAGGTTGAGTCTTTTGTCAAGAATGACACCTAGGGATTTAGCGCTGTCGACAATGATGGGTTTGTTGTTGAGTAGGTTCAGCTGGTCCATCCAAGATTGAACAGGAGGAGGTGAGAGAAAGGTAGAGAGGAGGAGGAATTCAGTTTTGGCGGGATTCAGAATGAGTTGGTGAGCTAACATCCAGTTGTGAATAGAGTTGAGAGTAGAGTTGAGTAGGGAGAGATCGTGTGCGGAAGATAAAGGTATCTTCCCACTAGTCCACCAGGCATTTATTTGTGGAGAGTGACCCCTTGGGCAAGGGTCACTCTCCTTTGGGGGCAATATTTGTGGCTGTGTCTGCCCCCCATGAGGGCAGATCGCCATGTTTTTAAAAAAAATTGGGCCCACTAGACCACCAGGGATTTGTTTGAGGGGAGTGGCCCCTTGGGCAAGGGTCGATCCCCTATGGGAGCATTAATTTGGCCGTTTCTGCCCCCCTGGGTGGGCAGATCGGCTGATTTTTTTGTATGGCCACTAGGCCACCAGGGATTTTTTTGTGGGGAGTGGCCCCTTGGGGGCATTGTTTGTGGCTGTCTGCCCCCATGGGGGGGGGGGCAGATGTTGCCATTTTTTTAATATTTGGCCCACTAGACCACCAGGGATTTGTTTTTGGGGAGTGGCCCCTTGGGCAAGGGTTGCTCCCCTTTGGGGAGCATTAATTTGGCCATTTCTGCGATCCTGAGGGGCAGATCGGCTGATTTGTTTTTTTGTAGGTCCACTAGGCCACCAGGGGTTTTTTTATGTTGGGGAGCGGCCCCTTGGGCAAGGGTCGCTTCCCTTTATGGGAGGATGATTGTGGCCATTTCTGCCCTCTTTGGGTGGCAGAATAGCAGTATGTTTTTAGGCCCATCTGCCCCCAAGGAGGGCAGAAGCCACTAGACACCAGGGTTTTTTTAATTTTTGTGTTGGGGAGTGGCCAAAAGGGCAAGGGTTTCTTCCCTTTACGGGGGTGAATATTTTATTTATACTCTTTGGCCCACCTACCCCTTAGCTTGGCTGGTGGATTGTGTGTGGACTGGTGCATTATTTGCATATGTGATTGTAATGTTTTTTTTCTCCTTTTTATTCTAGTGTAAAGCTTTTGATTCCTGTTTGCGGTTTCGGCAGTGGTTGTTCTGCAGTTTTGCGTAATTGCATTTATTTGTAAGAAAAATATTTTTGTTGTGTGTACTCCAAATGAGTATTATTGTCATGCATGAATGAATTTTTTTGTAAGTGGTGTCATAATGGCAGCATATTTGTTAGTGTTCAGAGCATGAAATTCTTTGCGATGTTTTGCATTGTCTTATGTGTAATTTTTTTTTCTTCTTTTTAGTGGGATATTGTTGATCCTTACTGTGTCTGTGCAGAGTAGGTGGTGGTGAGTCTAGCTGCTTCTGTCACGTGAGTGGTATAGTGTTGGAGTATATAGGTCTTTGTGATAAAGCTACATTTTTTTTTATTTTTTTTTTTACAAAGGGTTTGTTGTTGTTGACTTGTTTGACAAGTAACCTTTATTAGTAAGCATTATGGCTAGCCGTAGAATGACTGCTCAGCAGGTGGTTGGTTTGCTTCTTGAATCTTCCGCTGAGCAGGATTATGAGACTGACAGTGCGTCTGAGGGAGAGGAGGGAGGGGAAGATTCAGGCAGTGAGTTTTCTCTCCACATGGAATCATTGGATGATGAAGGTACTCTCAGTGCAGATGAAGTGCCTGTTTTAGAGGAGGATACCACTGTGCCGATGGTGCAAGAGGCATCTGGATTGCAGCCTGGGGCTGCTAGGCTTCCTACTGGAAGTGCTGGACTCTGGGTTGATCCAAACATGGTGCAGCCGGTGTTGCCTGCCTTTAGTGGTTATGCAGGGTGTAGAGTGGATTGTGAACATTATTTGCCAAGACAGTATTTTCAGTTGTTTATGGATGATGTATTTTTGGGTGAGATTGTTGAGCAGACTAATTTGTATGCTGAACAGTTTTTGAGGGACAACAGTGCCAGACTTAGGCCCCATTCTAGAGCTACCCGGTGGAGTCCCACAAATCTGGAAGAGATGAAGAAGTTTTTGGGTTTGACTTTTTGATGGGTTTGATAAGGAAGCCGTCCATGGGTTCATATTGGTCTACCAGTCCCTTGATGGCAACAGCCATATTTCCTGCAGTTATGACTCGTGATCGGTATTTACTTTTGCTTCGGATGCTGCATTTTGTTGATAATGGTTTGGCGTTGCCACGAGATCACCCTGAATGTGACCGTCTTTTTAAGATTCGGCCTGTTCTTGATCACTTTGTAGATCGATTTTCAGAGATCTATACTCCAGGGAAAGAAATATCTATTGATGAGTCTTTGGTCCTGCTCAAGGGCCATTTGGTTTTTAGGCAGTACATTCCTAGCAAGAGGGCACGCTATGGAATTAAGCTGTATATGTTGTCTGAGAGTAGGACAGGATATGTTTTTAATTTGCGTGTGTACACTGGTAGGGATTCCACTATTGACCCCCTGGTTGTCCGTCCACTTTTGGAGTTTCAGAGAAAATTGTGGGGGATCTTGCTAGAGGACTGTTTAACAGAGGCCACCATTTGTACCTTGATAACTTCTACACTGCTGTGCAATTGTTTAAGGAATTGTTCAAAGTGGACACTTTTGCTTGTGGCACAATCCGCTCTAACCATAAAGGTTATCCAAAAGAGCTTGTTTGCAAAAAACTTCAGAGGGGACAGTGCAGTTCCTTGCGTAGTGGTGAACTACTAGCTGTGAAATTTGTGGACAGGAGGGATGTGTACATGCTGACTACCATCCATGATGAGAGTACTTCACCTGTGGCTGTTTGGGGTCAGATTGCTGAAGTGCGCAAACCTGTGTGCATTTTAGACTACAATAAGCACATGGGTGGTGTTGATAGAGTAGATCAGAGGTTGGAGCCTTACACTGCTATTCGTAAGGCTTACATTTGGTATAAGAAGTTGGCCATCCATCTCTTCAATTTAGCAACTTTCAATGCTTTTGTTGTGTTCAAGGAGTGTTCTCCTGCGTCAAAGTTGACTTTTGTTCAGTTTCAGCAGTCTGTCATAGGCAGCCTTGTTGTTGTGGAACAGGCAAGTGTTCCTAGAGTTGGAGTGGTGGAGGATGTGGCTCGATTGAAAGATCGCCACTTTCCTGATCACATTCCTCCTACACCCTCAAAAGACTTTCCCACTTGGAGATGTAGAGTCTGTTGGCGAAGAGGTGCGCGGAAGGAGACTCGTATGTACTGCCCTGAGTGTCCTTCTAACCCTGGGCTGTGTGTGCCTGCTTGTTATAGAGCGTACCACAAGCAAAATAATTATTGGGAGCAACCATGAGTGGTAAAGTGAACTGCCTGGTCTGTAATGTTTAAGAATTGTTGTTCTGTTTCAAGGTTGGCATTAGTGCAATGTATTTAGTTTCTGATTTTGTGTTAGTAGATTTGTATCTATTTGCAATTTGTTTGTGTTTTCTTTTTTGTATAAAAAAATCCTAAATGTGATGGTGGTGTGTGTAGGCTGGTGCTTGGCTGGCGGTGTGCGTGGAGTGGCGCTTGGCTGGCGGTGTGCATGGAGTGGCGCTTGGCTGGCGGTGTGCGTTGAGTGGCTCTTGGCTGGCGGTGTGCGTGGAGTGGCGCTTGGCTGGCGGTGTGCGTGGAGTGGCGCTTGGCTGGCGGTGTGCGTGGAGTGGCGCTTGGCTGGCGGTGTGCGTGTAGTGGTGCTTGGCTGGTGGTGTGCGTGGAGTGGCGCTTGGCTGGCGGTGTGCGTGGAGTGGCGCTTGGCTGGCGGTGTGCGTGTAGTGGCTCTTGGCTGGCGGTGTGCGTGGAGTGGCGCTTGGCTGGTGGTGTGCGTGGAGTGGTGCTTGGCTGGCGGTGTGCGTGGAGTGGCACTTGGCTGGCGGTGTGCGTGGAGTGGCGCTTGGCTGGCGGTGTGCGTGTAGTGGTGCTTGGCTGGCGGTGTGCGTGGACTGGCGCTTGGTTGGCGGTGTGCGTGGAGTGGCGCTTGGCTGGCGGTGTGCGTGGAGTGGCGCTTGGCTGGCAGTGTGCGTGTAGTGTCGCTTGGCTGGCGGTGTGCGTGGACTGGCGCTTGGCTGGCAGTGTGCGTGAAGTGGCGCTTGGCTGGCGGTGTGCGTGGAGTGGCGCTTGGCTGGCGGTGTGCGTGTAGTGGCGCTTGGCTGGCGGTGTGCGTGGACTGGCGCTCGGCTGGCGGTGTGTGAGTAGTGACTTGCTGCTGGTCACTACACACTGCTAGCCGAGCGACACTCCACGCAATCCATCAGCTTGTGTGGTTGCTGTGTTAGGAATGTGGGCGTGTGAAAGTGATGGGCCCTTGAATGGCGCTGTCTGCTGGTGTGAGTGTTGTAATGTGATGGGCCCGCGGCTGGTGGTGTGAATGGTTTTGTATGTGTCACACGTATGAAAGGTGTATGAATGGCCTGTAAAGAGGTTGGTGCCTTGTCGTGGCTTTACAGCTCACGAGCTGTGAGTCAATGGTTCAGTTTCTCGTCTTTTCAATTATTAACAGTGCATTTCATTTTTGTGAAATCACTTGTTAATACAATTGTATATACTGAACCATCACTCACCCTCGTGCCAAATCCAACCAGTATGTGTGTGTGCTTGAGGATTAGATGGCTGTGCAGTAATATTTTTTTTTGTCTTTCTCAAGCAGGGTGTACCTTGTCCCTTTTTGTGAATGTTGTAATGTGTTTATTTCGTGCCTGGTGGTGTGAATGGTCTTGTGTGTATCACGTATGAAAGGTGTGTGAATGGCCTGTAAAGCAGTTGGGGCCTTGACGTGGCTTTACAGCTCACGAGCTGTGATCACTGGTTCAGTTTTTTGTCCTTTCAATTATTGACAGTGCATTTCATTTTTGTGAAATCTCTTGTTAATAAAATTGTATATACTGAACCATCACTTGCCCTCGTGCTAAATCCAACCAGTATGTGTGTGTGCTTGAGGAATAGATGGCTGTGCAGTAATCTTTGTCTTTTTAGTCTGTCTGCCAAGGTGTACATTCCGTCTAAGAATAACCTACCAACTGTAGATCTTGTCGTAAACGAAACACCCATGGGAGTACATGGTGATATCTCTCTTGTGGATCCCAACAAGTTATGTTACCCACAATGTCCTGCAAACCTCAAAATGTCTGTCACATTTTCCTTGCAATATTGTGCCAAAATGTTCACGCTGCAGAAATAAACAACACATTATCTCAAAACGACCTGGTTTTGCAAGGAGGTTCACCTGGGTTTTTGGCCCGGGGCTCGGCGGCCACCTAGGGAAACCTACCAAACCCACACATTTCTGAAAAGTAGACACCCGGGATTCCAGGGAGGTATGGCTTGCGTGGATCCCCCAACGTTTTCTTACCCATAATCCCCTGCAAACCTGACATTTTGCTGAAAAAATCCCTTTTTCACACATTTTTGTGTGGTAAACTTGTGGCATCACCGGGCTGACACAATTTCCTACCACCCAGCGTTCCCCAGGTCTCCCGATAAAAATGGTGCCTCACTCGGGTGGGAGGCCCAAGTACCCGCGACAGGCAAGGGCCCACAACGTATTGAGGCAACCTCAAAATGGCCTATCACAAAACGACCTGGTTTTGCAAGGGGGTCCCATGACGTTTTGGCCCGAGGCTCGGCGGCCACCTAGGGAAACCTACAAACCCACACATTTCTGAAAAGTAGACACCGGGGATTCCAGGGAGTATGGCTTGCATGGATCCCCCAACGTTTCTACCCAGAATCCCCTGTAAACCTGACATTTTGCTGAAAGAAATCCCTTTTACACACATCTTGTGTGGTAAAGTTGTGGCATCACCGGGCTGACACAAATTTCCTACCACCCAGCGTCCCCCAGGTCTCCCGATAAAAATGGTGCCTCACTCGGGTGGGAGGCCCAAGTACCCGCGACAGGCAAGGGCCCACAACGTATTAAGGCTACCTCAAAATGGCCTTTCACAAAATGACCTGGTTTTGCAAGGGAGTCACCTGAGTTTTGGCCCAGTGCTCGGCGGCCATCTAGGAAACCTACCAAACCCACACATTTCTGAAAAGTAGACACCAGGGGCTTCCAGGGAGGTATGGCTTGCGTGGATCCCCCAACGTTTCCTTACCCAGAATCCCCTGCAAACCTCAATTTTAGCTGAAAAAAATCACTTTTTTCAGAAATTTTTGTGTGGGAAAGTGTGGCATCACCGGGCTCACACAAATTTCCTACCACCCAGCGTTCCCCCAGGTCTCCCGATAAAAATGGGGCCTCACTTGTGTGGGAGGCTCAGTACCGCGACAGGCAAGGGCCCAAAACGTAGTGAGGCGACATCAAAATGCCTATCTCAAAACCACCTGGTTTTGCAGGGAGTCACCTGGGTTTTGGCCCGTGCTCGGCAGCCATCTAGGAAAACCTACCAAACCCACACATTTCTGAAAAGTAGACACCCGGGGGCTTCCAGGGAGGTATGGCTTGCGTGGATCCCCCAACGTTTCCTTACCAGAATCCCTGCAAACCTCAATTTTAGCTGAAAAAATCACTTTTTCACACATTTTTGTGTGGGAAAGTGTGGCATCACCGGGCTCACACAGATTCCTACCACCCAGCGTTCCCCAGGTCTCCCGATAAAAATGGTGCCTCACTGTGTGGGAGACCCAAGTACCAGCGACAGGCAAGGGCCCAAAACGTAGTGAGGCGACATCAAAATTGCCTATCTCAAAACCACCTGGTTTTGCAGGGAGTCACCTGGGTTTTGACCCGTGCTCGGCGGCCATCTAGGAAACCTACCAAACCCACACATTTCTGAAAAGTAGACACTGGGGCTTCCAGGGAGGTATGGCTTACGTGGATCCCCCAACGTTTCCTTACCCAGAATCCCCTGCAAACCTCAATTTTAGCTGAAAAATCACTTTTTCACACATTTTGTATGTGGAAAGTGTGGCGTCATCGAGCTCACAAATTTCTACCACTAGCGATCCCCAGGTCTCCCGATAAAATAATGCCTCACTCGTGTTGGAGGCCCAAGTAACCGTAACAGGCAAGTGCCCAAAACATTTTTTGATAGGCAATGTTGATGTTGCCTCAAAACGTTTTGTGTCCTTGCATGTCGCGGGTACTTGGGCCTCCCACACAAGTGAGGCACCATTTTTATCGGGAGACCTGGGGGAATGCTGGGTGGTAGGAAATTTGTGTGAGGCCAGTGATGCCACACTTTCCCACACAAAATGTGTGAAAAAGTGATTTTTTCAGCTAAAATTGAGGTTTGCAGGGTATTCTGGGTAAGGAAACGTTGGGGGATCCACACAAGCCATACCTCCCTGGAAGCCCCCGGGTGTCTACTTTTCAGAAATGTGTGGGTTTAGTAGGTTTCGCTAGATGGCCGACGAGCACGGGGCCAAAAACCCAGGTGACCGCCCTTGCAAAACCAGGTGGTTTTGAGATAGGCAATTTTGATGTCGCCTCACTACGTTTTGGGCCCTTGCCTGTCGCGGGTACTTGGGCCTCCCACACAAGTGAGGCACCATTTTTATCGGGAGACCTGGGGGAACGCTGGGTGGTAGGAAATTTGTGTGAGGCCAGTGATGCCACACTTTCCCACACAAAACTGTGTGAAAAAGTGATTTTTCAGCTAAAATTGAGATTTGCAGGGATTCTGAGTAAGGAAACGTTGGGGGATCCATGCAAGCCATACCTCCCTGGAAGCCCCGGGTATCTACTTTTCAGAAATGTGTGGGTTTGGTAGGTTTCCTAGATGGCCGCCGAGCACGGGGCCAAAAACCCAGGTGACTCCCTTGCAAAACCAGGTGGTTTTGAGATAGGCAATTTTGATGTCGCCCTCACTACGTTTTGGGCCCTTGCCTGTCGCGAGTACTTGGGCCTCCCACACAAGTGAGGCACCATTTTTATCGGGAGACCTGGGGGAACGCTGGGTGGTAGGAAATTTGTGTGAGGCCAGTGATGCCACACTTCCCACACACAAAATGTGTGAAAAAAGTGATTTTTTCAGCTAAAATTGAGGTTTGCAGGGATTCTGGGTAGAAACGTTGGAGGATCCACGCAAGCCATACCTCCCTGGAAGCCCCGGGTATCTACTTTTCAGAAATGTGTGGGTTTGGTAGGTTTCCTAGATGGCCGCCGAGCACGGGTCAAAACCCAGGTGACTCCTTGCAAAACCAGGTGGTTTTGAGATAGTCAATTTTGATGTTGCCTCACTACGTTTTAGGCCCTTGCCTGTCGCGGGTACTTGGGCCTCCCACACAAGTGAGGCACCATTTTTATCGGGAGACCTGGGGAACGCTGGGTGGTAGGAAATTTGTGTGAGGCCAGTGATGCCACACTTTCCCACACAAAAATGTGTGAAAAAAGTGATTTTTTCAGCTAAAAGATGAGGTTTGCAGGGGATTCTGGGTAAGGAAACGTTGGGGGATCCATGCAAGCCATACCTCCCTGGAAGCCCCGGGTGTCTACTTTTCAGAAATGTGTGGGTTTGGTAGGTTTCCTAGATGGCCGCCGAGCACGGGCCAAAACCCAGGTGACCCCTTGCAAAACCAGGTGAGTTTTCAGATAGGCAATTTTGATGTCGCCTCACTACGTTTTGGGCCCTGCCTGTCGCGGGTACTTGGGCCTCCCACACAAGTGAGGCACCATTTTTATTGGGAGACCTGGGAGAACGCTGGGTGGTAGGAAATTTGTGTGAGGCCAGTGATGCCACACTTTCCACACACAAAATGTGTGAAAAAGTGATTTTTTCAGCTAAAATTGAGGTTTGCAGGGGATTCTGGGTAAGGAAACGTTAGGGGATCACGCAAGCCATACCTCCCTAGAAGCCCCGGGTGTCTACTTTTCAGAAATGTGTGTGTTTGGTATGTTTCCCTAGGTGCCGGCAGAGCTAGGGTTCACAAACTACAGCTAGGCACTTTGCCAAAAAGGGTCATTTTTCACTGCGAAATTGAGGTGTGACCACGTTGCGTTTTGCGCCGTTTCCTGTTGCGGGCACTAGGCCGACCCACACAAGTGAGGTACCATTTTTCTCGTAAGACTTTGGGGAACGCGGGGTGGGCAGAAATTTGTGGATCCACGCAGATTCCAGAACTTTCCACCACAGAAATGTGAGGAAAATGTGGTTTTTTTGACAATTATTTAGGTTTGCAAGGGATTCTGCGTAACAGAACCTGGTGGGAGGCAGTCAAGTCACCCCATCCTGGATTCCCCTGGGTGTCTAGTTTTCAAAAATGTATAGGTTTGCTAGGTTTCCCTAGGTGCCGGCAGAGCTAGGGTTCAAAAACTACACCTAGGCACTTTGCCAAAAAAAGGTCATTTTTCACTGCGAAATTGAAGTGTGACCACGTTGCGTTTTGCGACGTTTCCTGTTGCAGGCACTAGGCCGACCCACACAAGTGAGGTACCATTTTTCTCATAAGACTTTGGGGAACACGAGGTGGGTGGAAATTTGTGGATCCACGCAGATTCCAGAACTTTCCACCACAGAAATGTGGGGAAAATGTGTTTTTTTACCAATTTTTTAGGTTTGCAAGGGATTCTGGGTAACAGAACCTGGTGAGAGCCAGTCAAGTCACCCCGTCCTGAATTCCCCTGGGTGTCTAGTTTTCAAAAATGTATAGGTTTGCTAGGTTTTTCCCTAGGTGCCGGCAGAGGTAAAGTTAAAAAACTACAGCTAGGCACTTTGCAAAAAAAGGGTCATTTTTCACTGCGAAATTGAGGTGTGACCACGTTGCGTTTTGCACCGTTTCCTGTAGCGGGCACTAGGCCGACCCACACAAGTGAGGTACCATTTTTCTCGGAAGACTTTGGGAAACGCGGAGTGGGTGGAAATTTGTGGATCCACGTAGATTCCAGAACTTTCCACCACAGAAATGTGGGGAAAATGTGTTTTTTTGGACAATTTTTTAGGTTTGCAAGGGATTCTGGGTAACAGAACTTGGTGGGAGGCAGTCAAGTCACCCCATCCTGCATTCCCCTGGGTGTGTAGTTTTCAAAAATGTATAGGTTTGCTAGGTTTCCCTAGGTGCCAGCAGAGGTAGGGTTCAAAAACTACAGCTAGGCACTTTGCAAAAAAAGGGTCATTTTTCACTGCGAAATTGAGGTGTGACCACGTTGTGTTTTGCGCCATTTCCTGTCGCGGGCACTAGGCCGACCCACACAAGTGAGGTACCATTTTTCTCGGAAGACTTTGAGGAACGCGGGGTGCGTGGAAATTTGTGGATCCAGCAGATTCTAGAACTTTCCACCACAGAAATGTGGGGAAAATGTGTTTTTTTTGACAATTTTTTAGGTTTGCAAGGGATTCTGGGTAACAGAACCTGGTGGGAGGCAGTCAAGTCACCCCATCCTGGATTCCCTGGGTGTCTAGTTTTAAAAAATGTATAGGTTTGCGAGGTTTCCCTAGGTGCCGGCAGAGCTAGGGTTCAAAAACTACACCTAGGCACTTTGCCAAAAAAGGGTCATTTTTCACTGCGAAATTGAAGTGTGACCACGTTGCGTTTTGCGTCGTTTCCTGTCGCAGGCACTAGGCCGACCCACACAAGTGAGGTACCATTTTTCTCATAAGACTTTGGGGAACACGGGGTGGGTGGAAATTTGTGGATCCACGCAGATTCCAGAACTTTCCACCACAGAAATGTGGGAAAAATGTGTTTTTTTGGGCAATTTTTAGATTTGCAAGGGATTCTGGGTAACAGAACCTGGTGGGAGGTATTCAAGTCACCCCATCCTGGATTCCCCTGGGTGTCTAGTTTTCAAAAATGTATAGGTTTGCTTGGTTTCCCTAGGTGCCGGCAGAGCTAGGGTTCAAAAACTACAGCTAGGCACTTTGCCAAAAAAGTGTCATTTTTCACTGCGAAATTGAGGTGTGACCACGTTGCGTTTTGCGC
Organism: Calotriton arnoldi; assembly: GCA_963921515.1. NCBI lineage: Eukaryota > Metazoa > Chordata > Amphibia > Caudata > Salamandridae > Calotriton > Calotriton arnoldi. The sequence continues at coordinate 1,001,014 of CAWUFW010006771.1, forward strand.
CGTTTCCTGTCGCAGGCACTAGGCCGACCCACACAAGTAAGGTACCATTTTTCTCGTAAGACTTTGGGGAACGCGGGGTGGGTGGAAATTTGTGGATCCACGCAGATTCCAGAACTTTCCACCACAGAAATGTGGGGAAAATGTGGTTTTTTGACAATTTTTTAGGTTTGCGAGGGATTCTGGGTAACAGAATCTGGTGGGAGGCAGTCAAGTCACCCCATCCTGGATTCCCCTTGGTGTCTAGTTTTCAAAAATGTATAGGTTTTCTAGGTTTCCCTAGGTGCCGGCAGAGCTAGGGTTAAAAAACTACAGCTAGGCACTTTGCCAAAAAAGGGTCATTTTTCACTGCGAAATTGAGGTGTGACCACGTTGCGTTTCGCGCCGTTTCCTGTCGCAGGCACTAGGCCGACCCACACAAGTGAGGTACCATTTTTCTCGTAAGACTTTGGGGAACGCGGGGTGGGTGGAAATTTGTGGATCCACGCAGATTCCAGAACTTTCCACCACAGAAATGTGGGAAAAATGTGGTTTTTTGAAAATTTTTTAGGTTTGCGAGGGATTCTGGGTAACAGAATCTGGTGGGAGGCAGTCAAGTCACCCCATCCTGGATTCCCCTTGGTGTCTAGTTTTCAAAAATGTATAGGTTTTCTAGGTTTCCCTAGGTGCCGGCAGAGCTAGGGTTCAAAAACTACAGCTAAGCTCTTTGCCAAAAAAGGGTCATTTTTCACTGCGAAATTGAGGTGTGACCACGTTGCGTTTCGCGACGTTTCCTGTCGCAGGCACTAGGCCGACCCACACAAGTGAGGTACCATTTTTCTCGTAAGACTTTGGGGAACGCGGGGTGGGTGGAAATTTGTGGATCCACGCAGATTCCAGAACTTTCCACCACAGAAATGTGGGGAAAATGTGTTTTTTTTTTATAATGTTTTAGGTTTGCGAGGGATTCTGGGTAACAGAACCTGGTTGGAGGCAGTCAAGTCACCCCATCCTGGATTCCCCTGGGTGTCTAGTTTTAAAAATGTATAGGTTTGCTACGTTTCCCTAGGTGCCGGCAGAGCTAGGGTTCAAAAACTACAGCTAGGCACTTTGCCAAAAAAGGGTCATTTTTCACTGCGAAATTGAGGTGTGAACACGTTGCGTTTTGCGCCGTTTCCTGTCGCAGGCACTAGGTTGACCCACACAAGTGAGGTACCATTTTTCTCGTAAGACTTTGGGGAACGCGGGGTGGGTGGAAATTTGTGGATCCACGCAGATTACAGAACTTTCCACCACAGAAATGTGGGGAAAATGTGGTTTTTTTGACAATTTTTTAGGTTTGCGAGGAATTCTGGGTAACGGAACCTGGTGGGAGGCAGTCAAGTCACCCCATCCTGGATTTCCGTGGGTGTCCAATTTCCAAAAATGTATAGGTTTGCTAGGTTTCCCTAGGTTCCGGCAGAGCTAGGGTTCAAAAACTACAGCTAGGCACTTTGCAAAAAAAGGGTCATTTTTCACTGTGAAAATGTGGTGCGTCCACGTTGCGTTTTGCGTTGCTTCTTGTCGCGGGCACTAGGCCTACCCACACAAGTGAGGTACCATTGTTTTCGGAAGACCTTGGGGAACGCGGGGTGGGTTGAATTTTGTGGATCCGCGCAGATTCCAGAACTTTCCACCACAGAAAAGTGAGGAAAATGTGGTTTTTTTACCAATTTTTTAGGTTTGCAAGGGATTCTGGGTAACAGAACCTGGTGAGAGCCAGTCAAGTCACCCAGTCCTGAATTCCCCTGGGTGTCTAGTTTTCAAAAATGTATAGGTTTGCTAGGTTTCCCTAAGTGCCCGCAGAGCTAGGGTTAAAAAACTACAGCTAGGCACTTTGCAAAAAAAGGGTAATTTTTCATTGTGAAAATGTGGTATGTCCACATTGCCTTTTGAGCCATTTCCTGTTGTGGGCACAAGGCCTACCCACACAAGTGAGGTACCATTTTTATCGGGAGACTTAGGGTAACACAGAATTATAGAGCAACTGTTATTACCTATTGACTTTCGATGCATTTCTGCCTTCCAAATGAAAGACAATGTGTAAAAAATAAGTCATTTTGAAAAATGACCTATAATTCTCATGCTAGTATGGGTACTCCCAGTTTCGGAAATGTGCAAATATCTACTGTTTCTAAAATCTACATTTTGTTCCCATTTCAGAAATATATAGGTGTCTTTCATAACAATTTTTCCATGTATACATTTCCCCAAAATAATTGCTATATACCTCGTACATAATAAAAAACCATTGCAAGATGCTGCTCAGTTATTGGCTCTGGGTTCGTCGGGTTCTTGGTGAACCTACAAGTCCTATATATCCCCACAACCAGAAAGGTCCAGCGGATATAACGGTATATTGCTTTCAAATAGCTGTCATAATTAGAAGAAGTTACAGGTGAAAACGTTGACACAAATGGTTGTTTTTTTCAACTAATTTTTAATTTTTCCTTCATTTAACTGTTAGTTTCTATAAGGAAAACTTTAAGGATCTACACAAATGACCCCTTGCTGAATTCAGAATTTTATCTACTTTTCAGAAATGTATGGCTTTTCAGGATCCATTATTGGTTTCATACCCATTTCTACCATTAACTGGAAGGAGGTTGAAAGCACAAAAAATAGCAAAAATAGGCTATGTCCCAGAAAATGCCAAAACTCTGTAAAAAAAGTTGGTTTTCTGACAAAAGTCTGCTTGTCCCTGAAAGCTGGGAAGATGGTGATTTCAGCACCACAACCCCTTTTTGATGCCATTTGCAGGGAAAAACAAGACGCTTTCATCTGTAGCCCTTTTTTCGCATTTTTCCCAAAAAAAACTAAATTTTGCTGTATTTTGGCTAATTTCTGGGTCCCCTCCAGGGGAATCCACAAACCCTGGGTACCTTTACAATCCCCATGATGTTATAAAAAAAGGACGCAAGTTTGGCGTGGATACCTTATGTGGTCAAAAAGTTACAGGGGCCTAAGCGCGCACTACCCCAAATAGCCAAAAAAGGCTTAGCACAGGGGGGGAAAAGGCCTAGCAGCGAAGGGGTTAAGCAAACACACTTATTTTAAATTTGCCACAGCATTTGTAACATGGTCGCAAAGAGAGTTCCAAACAAATTGGAAAGCCATTCGCAGCACCAGCATCCAGTGTATTTAAATCACATTCAATTCAATGAGGGTCTGGGACACTCGTCAGGGCTATTGGATCCCTAATGGTAATATTTTTTTTTTCAAGAAAAACAGTCTAGCCATTAGACTAATTTAGTTACTCACGGAGGCTGCCAAATTAGGACCTACCTGTCTGTCCTACGTGTACTTTGGTTGTTGAGAACTTGAAACCCTAGTTTTTAGGGGATACCAGCATCATGGTCACAGAGGGGATGGGTCCCTTTTAGTCACACATTCGTCAAAGGGAGTGCCCTTCCGTATCACCTAGTTCGCAGCCCGCTCTGTGCCAAAGTAGAGATCCAATAGCCCTGACGAATGCCCCAGACCTTCTTAGGCTATTTACTGATGGGCAGAAACATGTTGGCAGGTAGCAGTTGGGTGTGAGTCATTGTACTCTAGATACCCACCCAATTTTGATTTTTAACTCTACCTAGTGTTCCATTGAATAAAGGTATTATCCAAGGTTCACTAAGGTATATTTAAGTTTACATCTTGTTCCCCATTTCTGTTGGTGTTGTCCAGTAAGATTTATGTAAGAATCCCTCCTGTTTAGTCAGTCTTTGAGGAGGTTGAGTCTGCCCTGGTGGCACTGTCCTACCAGGGTGGGGAGAGGATTCCTATGATGAAGCATGACACTAAGAAGTGTGTGAGGTTTCCTCTTCCACTAAGGATGACTTTTCACAGATAATAATCTAAAGTTGAAGCTCTTGGTGCTCTCTATATATACGTGTATGAGCCAAAAATCTTGGACAATTGAACACACAGCTTATTATTCCGTCACTGGTGCCACCGTACCAATATTTTGAGGACTGATCACTAGCAATGTTTCTGAGTAAAATGTGTAATATTTATTTGTCTTTCCCATGATGCCAGGTGATACAACTGATTTGTTTCATGTCAACTCTGTTAAGTGCATACACTGCTTAACATTGTATGTGATGGTCATTTGAACTTAGCTGCAGGCATTTATCATAGTAATGGCTACTTGCACAAACTATTTGATGTGGTAAAATGTTTGGTGATGTGTTACTATAGGTGTGTTAGTTTCACCTTGATTACTGATCAGTAGGAGCACATAAGCATGACACCTTTGAATTTCAATTGTGACAATTTATATTTAATACAGTGCAGGACTTGCAATGGACGAGGGGAAATGTTACATTTATGTATATGTTTATTACTACTAATTTGTGACAAACATTTACATGACTGTTTAATTCTGAGGTGAAGGTAACACCTTATGGAGTGCAATTTCTATATCATGTTATATTACACTTATCTCTATGATGTGTGTTGTATACATTTTTAATGTTTGAATTTTCCAACTTTCTTTAGACACACGTGTATGGTGACTTTTAGATTTTTATATTGATATCCTATTTTTGAACATGTGTCGATGTTTTGGAAGGCAGCTTGAACCAAATTCATACATACAATGTGTTGATATAGGTGTGTTTCTTTAGATTTCTAAGACGTCAACATGATAGGCATCTGCATTGCGCATTGATATGCTATTACTTGTATGAGTGATTTCTAAATGCAAGAGTCCTGTGTAAATGTTGACAGACAAGTCAATGGGTAACAGGTAAGAGTGTGGCTTACCCTCACTTACGTTTTGTTCGTCATCAAGCAGCAGCAGCTGTGGCAGGACTTGACAGGTTGGATCCATGGCGAAACATTAAGTGTGAAAGTGAGAAAAGGTGAGTTTGTGCCTTAGATCTGTTCCATTGACTACCACAGTCACGTGGGCAGGAAGGCACAGCGTGATTGGTCTGGCGGAGAAACTGGCGGTCCGTCCTCTGACAGCAGCTTTTGCCTATCCCGACATGGCGATTTCCTGGCACTGACGGCAGGACCGCAGCGGTCTTTCATCTATGCAATAGCCAACATCTAAATAGGGTGGGCAGACCGCCAAGAATAAAACCAGGCCCTAAATTACTGACACCCATACTCATTGCTGCCAGTGCTTCTAAAAGATGTCATGAAGCTCCAGCCAATATTGTAGAACTAAGACTCAAACACACATACACCAAATGCACTGATCTGTGGCACACCATGCTTTATGGAGAAATACACACCCCAGTGCACACAGTGATGTAGCTCTAGCCACATACTTCAAACCTCAGATGAAGCAGCCATACTATATTGCTGTAATAAACCTCAGCAAGCCTAACCTGCATCTGCTTCTGCCATTTAAGAACAGAGACACATGCAGCAAATCTGCTGATAGATCTCTATCCTGCCCTCAAGCATCCACTGCTCTCCCAATATTTGAAAGCACAGAGAACTGTTCTGATTCATCACAACTCTGACCTGTCCAATCTCTTGCTGATGCCTGAGAGGGATTCACACGCACCTATACCAATTCAACTTAGCCATATCCTCCTAGGTCAACACTGCATCGGTACACAACCTTTCCAAAGCTCCTCTGCCTGACGCAGAAGCATCCCTGTCATTCCTGATCTGAGAACAGCTCTGCGAACATTTTACAATGTATATCAAACTTAAACAGCAACATTCATTCCAATCCCAACAACGGACCCACTAAAAGCACACCAGGCCATGTGATTTCATTGACACGTATGTGCAGTAAAGCATCTCCACCAAAGCCTACAGAATCCCTTTCTGTTCCAGTACTGAGCACACAGAGACAACAGACAAAGGTTGTGCGCTGTACTAAAAAGTTCATGTTAAGGTACAGGTCAGAGTCTTAAGAAGGTAATTACATATACATATATATTCATGAATGTTGTGTACAAGGTATTAGATTTCCAGTCCATGTATATATTGCTAAGAGTTGGGAAGAACAGGATGCTAATGGTATTCATTATTAGTAGTTCTACAGAAGTCAAGTAGAAACTATACTTGTGTTCAACAAAAGAACGCATAGAGATGAAGGTTGATGTATTTATTATAACCATAGAGGGGCCTAGTCACAAATTTTTTTTACTCATGAGTAAATCTACACATGTAAATTTACTCTTACACTTTGCAGTAAATATACTACTTTGGCTATTCACAATATCCAAGTGTAAATTTACTACAAAGTGTAGATGTCTCCAACCCCTGAAATAGGGGGTAGATCCAAATTTATAATTGTAAAATTACTAAAGACAAAAATGATCCAGGAGTAAGTTCATCACTGTATATGGCCAACCACTGGCACTGCAAGATCCTGTAAGATATTGGAGGCAGGTCCTTAAACTAAACCCCATGGAAATAATTTTAAAATTAATTAATTTATTATAACTACAGAAAAAATATAAATTTAAATAAAATATTAATTTAATTTAAAGTAGTGCTATACATAATTTTTTACTACATAATGTGTAAATGCAAACATTGTACTAAAGGTGTGATTTTTAAAAACATCTTTAAAAATAAACTTTAATTTAATTTAATATATTTAAATGAACTAGATATTTAGTTATATAGTAAATTATAGTGAAAAGTTACTACTACTAACTTTTCACATGTAGGCAGAGTTCTCTACTATTGGGTTGGGGATCCTTCTATGGTTAAGTACAATTAAATTTTGAAAAGTTTATTAAACTTTAAAAAAATAGTATACATATTTAGATTAAAGTATAATATAAATTAAAGTTATATATCTATTTTATTTATGTAATTATTATACAGCACTGTCAACTCAATTTTGAATCAAAGATTTAAATAATTTAATTATATTAAATTAAATAAAACATTTTTGTAAGATATGGTCAAAAAAATACCACCTTAATTGATATGTTTATATTTACTTACCTATTGAAAATTACAATAAGTTATGCATAGAGTTCAGTTGAATTAGTGTAATATAAAATTTCTATTTTTCATATTGAAAAGGTTATTAAAATACATTACCATGAAATAATAGTATTTTTTCATTTATATGAAATTGTTAACATTAAATTAAATTTAGATATATGTTTAAAAAGTCTAACTAAATGAATTTATTGTTACATTATTTGCAGTAAGATCATATCTTAAGTCCCTGCCTTCATTTGTTTATGTGGAAAGTGTTGCAGTACCAGTGGTTGTCTATGTGTGATTCATTTACTACTGTTGTGGCTATAGTAACTTTGGAAGTGCTGTTTGTGAATAGAAATGGACTTATTCTTTTGTCAGTGGGCATATGTCCCTCTCTAAACCCCTCCTTAGCCCACCCTAAACCCTCCTTATCCCTCCCATTTAGTAGTAAGTATTGCCCTTTTCCAGCCACTCACTCTTGTCCCTCTCATATCTACTAATAACAAACTTACATGTCTGAGGATCTCCACATAGACAAGATTGCAGAGGTAGAGATTTGCACTCATAGGTTTGTGAAAAGCATTTTGTTGTAAGTAATTAGTACTATTGTAGTACTACTTTACGTGCGACAAAATGAAGTTGTGAATAGGTCCCAGAGGTGTTAGTGCACAAGTAATTTGAGATATTTATGTTTAATTTTGGGGGATTCCCAGTTTCCTATTGCAGTACAGAGAGGTGGTCATACAGAGATATTACTAAGGTATATCCATTCACAATTACAGTTAAATTTACTATTCCAATTGACAATTACCCTAAAATATCTATTTGTATTGTAGGAATCTACTTCAGCCTGCTGACCCCCTTGACTTTAAAAATGACGAGGCAGAGTGCGGAGCCCTGCATCTCTTTTTTCTCTCTTTTCCTATTCCCCTTACCCGGCTTCTACCACTGCCCATCATATCTCAGCATATGTGGTCATTGATGGGGATGGAGAGAGACAGAAAGGAGCATCAATCCATTTGATCCTGCGCATAGTTTAGTGAATCCTGAAAAGTACTTGAATTGTAGCTTTAATATTGTGATGTTCATAATACCAAATAAATGCTACTTCACAACTGGCATTGTCTCCGCATCATTGAAAATCAAAATGCAACCTTCCATCCAAAATGGATGCGAGGGTGTATTTTGCGCTAAGAAAATAGCACTAAATGAAAAAGAACATTAACAGCAGCGTGAGCAGCTGCTCATGCTCAATTAAGTGTGCTCTCATGGTAGATTTTTCCACTCAAATTACTCCTATTTATGTAAGAGGATGCAATTGCATTATTATCAGTAATTCCATGTCAAAGAGCACACAGAATTTCTGAAATTTCTCCAATTACTCCAACGTAATTGAAATGGTTCTAAGGGTGCTAAATGGTGGTGGAAACAATGTTAAAAAAAGAGGGCTGAATGAGAGGAGAAAGGGAGATAGAGAGACAGGTGAGGTAGGGAAAGATGTAGGGTGAGGAGCAAAAGGTGTGGCACCCAGAAATAAATATACAAAGAGGTTGTAAAAGAAAGAGGTAGAGTAAGGGACATAGAAAGCTTGGTAAATAAGAGAGATATTGAGAATAAAAGGTAGAGAGGGAAATGGGTGCAGTACACCAAGACCAGATGTAGAGAGAGAAGTTAGAGAGAGAGAGATGAGTCAAAGAGAGGCCGAGGTAGAGGGGTAACATGAGAAGAGATGTAGAAGAATGGAGATGGAGGACCTGTGCTTATTCTGCCTTCGCCATACCCAAAGATCACACCCCAGAGACCTGGACCAGAGAAAAAAGATTCCCTACTGTGAGTGCTGGAGACATATGTCAAAGTGCCTTTGCCACACTGCCGTAACTTTCCTGGCCCTTGTGGAGAGAAGGAGGCCTGGCAGCTCAGTTGAGCCCTGGTGATCGCAAGCAGGTCTGCACACTTTGCACCGATAACAGCTGCACACCCACTCTTGAAAATTCAACTGCATGCAATGGGCAGGTAACACCAACATATGACAGACATTGACTATGAGATTGGCTAAACAGATATTTTTGGTAGGAGTTTGGATGAGACTACAACCCATAACAGAACTACCTATTCAAATTCTGTGAGCTGACCAAAGGCTCACAGATAACAGGAAAGCTGCTCCACTTCTGTCATAGTGACCCAGCATCTGTACTAGTTCTAATATTTTCTGTTCATCTGTGTAGTGAATAATGGAAACCCTGTAGTTCTCATCTCACTAATGCTACCACTTTTATGGACCATATATTTTGGTGTGATTAAAGCACTTCTGATTTTTACAAAGTAAAGCACAGAGCTCTGACATTTTATTACTGTGTCTATTGTGTGATTGTTGAGCTCATAGTGTCTACACTCCACCTACCTCCTTGAGACATCTCCGACTGCTGGCCCTCACTACTCTAAATGCCAAGTGCACTTGGGGTGTACTTGGCACAGTCTGCAGTACCAAAGTAAGAAAGGCCCAGGATACCCGTGCTAAATGGCCCCTTCCACCACAGTTGAAATCCACTAACTCCTGCTTTCCCTGTGTCCTCCCCCACCCCAAATGGGTTCTGACAGGCAAGCAGCCGCGGCTCGTGGAGGTAGGAGTGGTAGGGCGATGGGGCCGGGTGGGGGGGACTTCGACAGATAACCACGAGGGAAAATGTATTATTTATTTAATTTTCCCTCATGGTCTTCTGTCGAAATCCCCCCCCATCCCCACCGCCTTACCGCTCCTACCTGCATGAGCCACGGCTGCAGGCAAGAATGCACCTCTTCCCTAAATGTATTGTGAAACTCCTTTAATTGATATTTCAATATTTGCACTGGTCTTTTTCAATACAATGTGAGAATCCTATTTGCCCCAGTGCATGTTTACATTATAAGACATGCCCTGAGGAAACTGATTCCTCAAAGGAGATGGAGAATTTAAAGTACCCAATTAAGAGAGTACATTTTGCACAAGCCCTCAAAGAGCTTTGTTTGTTGGCAGGAAGGATCTCAAACACCCCTAGTTGCTTCCAGTGTGAACTGAGGTGGCATGGTGTGAAAAAGAATGATGGATTGGGATGTGGCTTCAAGTAATTACCAGTGCCTGAGATTAATTCAAAAACAAATTCCATCACTTTTTTGAAGGCTTCATTGTGATGCCCAAGGTGGGATGGGTATGCCACAACGTGGGTCCTGTGCACACTCTGCCACAGAAACCAAAGTGTACCTGACTGATGAGTCCTAACAAGGGCGAAACCAGTCTCGGTTTGATGGGGGAGCAGTTCAGGGAGACCTGCCCTGGCAGTTTAAGCTGGATTTATCCCATTGGAGTAGGGTCAATACTGATTTGTATATAGCTGGGTTCAATCTCAGGTGGCTTGGTGTGCAAAATAGTCATGGACTCGGATGAGGCCCTGAGCAGTTACAATTGGCTGAGATTAATTCAAACATTCTATACATCACCTTTTTGTATACTCCAGTGTGATGGTGGCTGACCCTCTCACAAAGACAGGCCGAAGCTTTCCTGGAGCACAGCCAGGCTTTACATCCAAGGCCGCACAATCAGGCTACATACAAGGGCACTCCTGTACCCTGCTGGTACAGAGACGTATAGCATGTATTTAGATTAACTTTTGAAGCTGCAAAATTTTGATGATGCACATAGTGCCTTCCTGTTAAGGTGTAAAGCCAGCTACTGCTCCGCAGCAATGGCAGAGAAGCATCACCCCACTGGCTCAGAGCCAGCAGCTGAAAAATAAAACAGTGTCTTAGTATCATTTTATTTTTTAGCTGCTGGCTCTGAGCCAGCGTGTGCAGGAATGGGCGGGGCTGGGGCATGGGGGGAGGAGGAGTGGTATGTGCTCTTGTAAGTGCGCATGTCAGTTTGGCCGGCTGTCGTAGGCCGACCAAACTGACATGCGCACTTTGCTTTCTCCAACCCAGCTGTACAATACAAACAGCACAGACTTCCTGTGCCTGAGCAAGCGTCTTTTCATCCTGCTCAGGCCAATCCTCACGCTGCCCTCATACTTGAGAATGCAAAATTCTCGGAGGGGTAATGGACCCAGTTTTTTGCCAGACATGTTTTTCAATGAAAATAATTTGGGCACCTCTTGTCCACTGAAATGGGAAACCCCTTGCCCATTAGTTCAGTAACGAAAAAGAATGTACCAGGATAAGTGGTTTTCCTGTAGAAGTTTGTTGATAGACCTTATACAAGATCTAGTTTAGTTCAGAGTGAGACGTGAAGTTGGACACTCGTATTTTCACTTTGTTTGTCCAAAGTTTGTTTGAAAGCAAAAAAGATTAAAGCAAAGTCACTTTTGTGAGGCACAGCCAACACGTGTTTCACCCCATAAGCCCATAAGCTGGGGCGTGTCTGGCGACGAGTGTGCGGTGGGAGACAGTGTCACAGGCTGCTGATAGGTCGAGTACGATCAGGGCTGCGGAGTGGCCTTGGTCGAGTAGGGTGCGGATGTCATCTGTGGTGGCGAGTAGGGCGGTCTCGGTGCTGTGGTTGCGTCGGAATCCGGATTGGGACAGGTCGAGGATGGCGTTGTCTTCGATGAATCTTGTCGGTTTCCTGTTGACTGTTTTCTCCGCAACTTTGGCCACGAAGGGGAGGAGCGAGATGGGCCGGTAGTTCTTGAGGTCCGTAGGGCCGGCTGAGGGCTTCTTGAGCAGGGGCCTGACTTCTGCGCGTCTCCAGTCATCTGGGAAGGTGCCTGTTTCAAAGGTGGTGTTGATGGTGCATTGTAGTTCGGGAGCGATGGCAGTGGTGGCTCTGTGGTAGATGTGTGGGGGCAGGGGTCGGTGGGGGTCCCTGAGTGGATGCCTTTCATGGTCGCGATGTGTCTTCGGCCGAGATCGGTGTCCAGGTGGAGCTGGAGGGTTGGCTGGTGTGTCTGGGGGGCAGGCCGGTAGTGGTGTCTGGTGGAAGGTCGGCGAAGTTGTCGTAGAGGTTTTTGATCTTGAGGTGGAAGTAGGTTCCAAGCTTGTCACAGAGGTCTTGGGACGGGGTGATGTCTGTGGCTTCGCTGTGGGGGTTGCTGAATTTCTGGATGACATTGAAGAGTTCCTTGGAGTTGCTGGAGTTGGTCAGGATTTTGTTGTGGATGAAAGTCCTTTTGGTGGTTCTGATTTGGTTGTGGTAGTCCGTCATGGCGTTCTTGTATGTGGTGTAGTTTCCGGGTGTTTTGTTGTTTCTCCAGTTCTTTTCCAGGCGTCTGCAGGTGTGTCTGGTTTCTTGGAGATCGGTGGTGAACCAGGCGGCTTTCCTGGGGCGCTGTTTGTCGGGGTTGCGGAGCGAGCTTGTTAGCGCCGCTGGAGATCCACGTGTGGAATTCCCACGCTGCTAGGTTGGCGTCAGATGTTGGGGTGTGGTTGTCTCGGGTGAAGGTGGAGTTGAGTTGTTTGTCGGTGACTTTGCTCCAGTTCCTTCGTGGTGGGCGCAGGGCTGGTTTGGGTGGCTTGGGTTTGTCGATGAGGAAGTGTACACAGTGGTGGTCAGTCCATGTGGGTTGCGTTGTGTGGCTGAAGAGGATGCTGTTTCCTGATGCGAAGATGGGGTCGAGGGTGTGTCCTGCCCTGTGGGTTGGTGTGGTGATGAGTTGTTTGAGTCCTATGTTGGCGAGGTTGTCAAGGAGGGTGGTGGAGTTGGGGTCGCTGGGGTTGTCAAGGTGGGTGTTCAGGTCTCTGATAAGTATGTAGTTCATTGAGGCGATGGCGTGAGGTGCGATGAGGTCGGTGATGGTGGCGGCGAAGGGGGCCAGGGGGCCGGAGGGTCTGTAGGCGAGGGAGCCAGGGAGTGTGGAGTTCGGGCTGGTCTGGATCTGGAAGTGCAGGTGTTCGGCAGAGGGGAAGGTTTCGCTGGAGGTGGTGAGGCGGATGGTGTTCTTGTGAGCGATGGCGAGGCCCCCTCCCGGGTGGTCGGGCGGTCCTTTCTCTGGATCTTGTATCCATTCAGGATGGCGGTGCTGATGTCGGGGGTGGAGGAGGCGTTGGTCCAGGTCTCCATGAGGAAGGCTATGTCGGGTGAGAGATAGTCGAGTAGGTTCCAGATCTCTACGGCGTGTTTGTGCATGGAGCGCACGTTGAGGAGGATGCATCTTAGGGTGTTGCCGGTGTTGGCGTCGGCGGTGTTGGTGGTCGGTGTGGTGGTGAAGGTCTGCCGGCCGTGGAGGCAGGAGAACTGGCCGTGGGTCGCATTTGGCATGGCCTGTAGGGAGTCTCTGAGTCTTCCAGGGTTGAGTGTGTGGATGGCGGCTGTCTTGTAGTGGTGGGTGGGTCGGGATGCAGGGTCCCTGGCGCTGGTCGCGGTCGGGTCGCGGACGGGCACGACTGCGCAGCAGCCGCCAGTAGGGGAGGGAGGAGAGGCTGGGGGGCGGGAGCGGGGGTTGTCCGGGGAGGAGGGGCCGCAGGGGCAGCAGCGGCGGGACGGAGGCGGCAAAACAGAAACAGTGGTTGCAAAATAAAATAAAATAACACACAGCTAAACAGTGGTGGCACAACAGAGAGATACTATGTATAAAAAAAAATGGATGAAATTAGTTACGGTGGCGGCAGGGCTTGAAGCGGGCTGAAGGCAGGCCGGTTCCTAGTTGGAGCGGGCAGCAGGCGCAGGCAGCAGCCTCGAACCTCCCAGGAGGAGGTCGAGTTCTTGGAGGGCAGGAGACGGCACAGCGGAGCTGCGGAGAGAGAGTGGACCTAGACCGAGGGTCCGTGGTCTTACTCGCGCTCCCCCGCAGCGGCAGCCATTAAGTAGGGGAGGGAGGAGAGGCTGGGGGGCGGGAGCAGGGGTTGTCTGGGGGGAGGGGCCACAGGGGCAGCAGCGGCGGGACGGAGGCAGCAGAACAGAAACAGTGGTGGCAAAATAAAATAAAAATATCACACAGCTAAACAGTGGTGGCACAACAGAGAGATACTATCAGAGAGACCGAGGATCCGTGGTCTTTCCAACTTCATGTCTTGCTCTGAACTAAACTCGATCTTGTATAAGGTCTATCAACGAACTTCTACAGAACAACCACTTGTCCTGGTGCATTCTTCCTCATACTTGAGAGCAGTGTGGAGATGTGATGGGGAGTCTGCGATGCTGCCCCAGGGACTGCTGGGAGTAGCAGAGCAGAGATGCAGCGACAGGCGAGGCGGCCGTCATCATGAGGTTAGTTTTGGCCTTTTATTTATTATTACCCTGCCCCCTCCCCATCCCCTCTGCTCCCTCACGCCCCCACCACTCACCCCCCCCACACTTTTAAATGATATCGGCTGCCCTTTATATAGCATCACCATGTGCACCCCTACTGCCTACTGGGCTGCTCTTTATGTAATGATGATGAAGGACTGTGTAGTGTGCGAGATGAAGTCCCTTTCTCATGGTGACTGGCACACAATATGTGTCTGCACACTTGTGTAATGCAATATACCCCATTTTTCTCATAGTCCTAAATTAGTATGCAGAATAATTGTATTCCAATATTGCCTTATTCCTTGTTCAATACTTCCACATGTGTAATAAAGAATAAGGTAATATTGGTGTCTCAATATTCAGTTTAAAAAGACGGAATATGTGTGTACCGATAATGTCTACCTCCATGGCAGATTGCTTCCAGCATAAGAGTTGTGAATGCAAGTATTTTGAGAAGAGACAGATTGAGGCTTGATATGATAAGAAGGTAATGAAAGCCTTTCCGATGTGTCCTTCACAGTGTGCTTTAGTGTGAGGCAAGTCAACGTTATTGATGTTATATCAGAGAACTGTGGTGACTAGTATGCCATGTACTCACCATCGGCCCATGTAAAACTAGGCAACCATATAGGCCCACGCAAACAATGAAACAGAAAGTACACTACATATGCCATTTCATAGTACGGCATGCCAGACAAGCAACAAACAACATGCATTCACATAGGAAATAATGACAAAGAGTTGTGTGGAAAGGTATCTTTTTTTACAAGGGTATGTCAGAAAGTGAAGAGGTTTGTATACATGGTCCACTTTGATGGTTAAAGTTGTGTATTACCGATGTACCATGCTGTGGGTTCACAATGATCCCATGCTTCTTTTAGCTTAGCTTCTGAAGAAGTCAGTATTGATGGGAGGGGAGCAGTTGCAAGGGTACTGCTACCACTATCCAGGGTGGACTGCAGCTGCATTTGCACTATTCTCATCCCCTGGCCCTTGAGAATTGCAGTTCGCAACAGTGAATACTGTTACTCGATTGATGACATTTACTATGGCCTTTTTGATAGATACTAAAACGGTCACGTCTGTGCAAAGAATCCTCAACTGTACTGTTCATGTGTTTTTGCCTTCTGGCCCACACCGGGGCTGTCCATGATTTCTATAGTATGAGCTCCTGGACCATGTATTCAAACTTCCTCTTTACATTTTTCAGTACAATATCCTGTGGACAGCGCTGGGGCGCTGGTACAATAGCAGCAGGGGTTGCTGGTGGGTCACTGACCATATGCACTGCAGCATTGCCCTCTTTTTCAGGAATTTCAAAACATTAACCCTGTGTTCGTCTCCGGAGAGAGTGACATGGAGCCGAGTTGATTCCCTAGCTCCACCACCCATCTAGCTCCACCCTACTAGACTTCAATAGGACCAGGGATGAGGGGAAAGGGTGATTGGATAACAGAAAACAATGTCACAGTGTTAAACTCAGTTACAGCTCCTCTGGTATGTGTGGTATGTAGTGGGTGACCTCTGATTTGATGCCCGGTTACCTCTATCGATGATTATTTAGAATCATTTGCTGAAAGTGTAACTAAGCATCACACTATGTGTAATAATTATTATGCACACTTTCCATTAAATGCTTTGACTAAAGGTATGATTAACTTGGCATCCCTTGTCCCAAATAAATGTTTGTTTGTATTGTCACAATAGAACCTTGTCATAAGTCACTGGTTTTACACTGCAAGTTAAAAACACAAAGGGCCTCATTTAGAGGCCTCCTGCAGCACTTTTTGCACCGCCAGATCGTAAAATGCTTTTACGCTCCAGTGGCACAATGTGCCGCATCATATTTACAAGGCCACAGAAAGCCACTTTATGTGGCTTTTCAAGGCCTTGTAAATATGTGCTACTTTCATGCAGAATACTTTGTGAAAGGGGCGTTCCATGGGTGTTTCTTTGGGTGTTCCCTGAAGCATTCCCAGATTTACGAGGAATCGTAAACCTGGGAATGCATCAAATTCTAATGCCACCCCAGGGTGTTGAAACGTTTTATTTCCCCCTCCTGCACAAAATCAATCAGCCCCGGTATGCAGGCACCCTTGCACCATGGCTCAATGGTGTCTGCATTAGTGCATGGCAGCCCATTGTGCACCCGTGCAGGGGAAAAGGACAGGAAATCCCTGTGCCCTTTTCTTTTGATGCAGGGCAGCGCAGCGCAGCAGGATACTTTGTGGCAATGCCCTACGCCAAAACCTCGTAAATGAGGCCCAAAGAGTTTAGCGTTTTTGTTTTTCTCAATAGGCTAAATATCACCCCCACTTCCCAGCTTTACCTACTTTGAAAGAAAACAAAAGTATGTTTTTCATATAAACTCGAGTTGGTTTCACTTAAGGAAGAGTTACAAGGCATAAGCTTTTCACTGGAAATGTTCTCGGTAAGCTGAATCCACAGCAAAAACGAAATTAAACAATAAAGGCTTCTGACTCCTATTCAACCAGTTCCAGAAGTACTTACACAAAATACCAGTCTTTTACTTAAGAAAAGTTTCCAACAATGTCTCTTTCCTTCTTTGCAGATTTCCAGCACCTCATAAAAAGAAAAAGAGTCTTTCAGGAGTGCACTCCAAGCACCATAAATAACATGCTTTTGTTAAATGTTAAATTGTCTTCTCTCTAGCATTGATTTGTAAGCTTCCACAGTTATTCAGAGAAATATTTTTTTTCAAAATATAAGCTTCTGGTGAAAATTCTGAGGGCCTCATTTACTATATTTTGACGCATGGCAGCGCAGCAAGCCAACAGGCAGGAATGCGCCGTGTCTACAAGATATGGAGCATTCCTGTTCTTCTCCCCTGCATCGGTGCACAAACAGCTCCTACACCCTCATGGAACTTGTGAGAACGAGCACAGGTGAGAGTTTAGGTGCAGCATAAATAACCTTTTCACACCCAACTGCCTCTGTTGCTTACTAACCTCCGCAAGCCCTTGTGATTTTACTTAAAGCCTCAGTCTGTTTACTGAAAGCAAACAGTAACAACAATATCAAAATGTTAGAAATGGTGATCTCTAATTGGCAGAGGTAGGCACCTTTGTCCAAGTAGAGACCCTTGCTTCTAGTCAGGGCAAGGGGGATACACACTTCAGATAACCCCTGCTCACCCCCTTGGTAGCTTGGCACGAGCAGAAAGACTTATCCCAAAGGCAATGTGTAAAGTATTTGTACTCAAACACACAGTAACACAGTGAAACACCACACCAGTTTAGACAAATAAGGTATCTTTAGCTAAACCAAACAATGACCAAAACGACAAAAATCCAACATACATATGTCAAAATAGCACTTGTAGAAACAAATAGCTCCACCTGGGGCTATTATGACATCGTGACATGCATTAATCCAAAGTACGGTGCCGACCGCAAGGAGCGTGGCATCGGGTGGGGAGTCACACAGACCTCCATCCAACAGTACCTTGAAACAAAGTCTTTGGACGATGCACGGTGTCGTGGAGATGATGCATCAGTTGTCAAGCAAAATTTCCTGCGGATACTAATAATAAAATACCACCTGACAAACAACTGAATAAATCGTTATCACACATTCAATACATACAGAAAGGGAAAAGAATCAACAGGGCAAGGCAAAAGCTCCAACTCATAGGGTCCAAAAATATCAATATCAATATCAAACACACAAATAACAATTAAAACATATGAGGTATAACATTTATTAAAATTGCTCAAGCAAATAAAATCATAATTAATTTAAAAAATATTCAATCTTTGTGCAAAATACATATACCTATCTATGTGCAAACTACAATTCCTATGACAATTAATCCTGTCCACATATAAGATACATTTAATACATCAAATTATATTGTATAAAAACTTTTCCTTAAAAAATCATCATAAAGAACATGTAAATACACAATATAAAAACTTTTCCTTAAAAAATCATCATAAAGAACATGTAAATACACAATAACACTTAATCATCTTACAAAGAGAAAAAATAGTGGGAGAAAATATAGGTAAGAATACATCTTTTCTTATCACAGAGAGCAAACCATTGGTGAAATAGGTACTAATACATAAAACTGTCCTTCACAACTCCCGGTTGCCCCTATTCAGAGCGTCGACGCGTTTCGGTGGATATAGTTTGTTCAAACACCACCTTCTTCAGGACTATGATAACTCCCGCTGAATCAAATATCTTGCTTCGGTATTTACGAAATATATTCTAGTGCAGAGAAACTCAAACCTCCTGCCAACATTCGCATAAACCGGAAGGTCCACAGTAGATAATAAAGAGAATCTTAAGTAGAGCCGTGACAATACTTTGTTATATTACATCAGGAATCGCCTTATATTCTGGATACCCTGATAAAGATAAATCCTGTTGTTGATAGCTGGTCACATCAGTGAGTGACGCACGTTTTAAAATGTTATACAGCGCGTAAACACACGGGGTATAACCGCCTCCGTCATTCGTCAGTGCCAAGGTCGAGGCCGGCTCCCTGGCTGCCACAGTAGAGGTGAGGTGCTGTGTCCACGAGGAGGCGACGTGTTGAGTCCAGGACAGGGTAAGTTGGTTGCGTCGACGATGAGATGTCGGTTCCGGTGAGGCGATGCGAAGTCGAAAACTGGTGGAGTCACCCTCAGCAGTAATCGGCTCCATGATAATGGGATGCAGGCGCTGGCTGTGATGGGGTTGGTGCGAGCGCTGGAGTCGGGAAGGCCAATAACTGCAGGCATCAGCAGGCGTCGAAGGGTGTTGGAGCTGCAGGTGGGGTTGTGCGTCATGCACTTCACAAGCTGTGCCACTGGCCTCGGTGCAGGTTGTGGCATCACGACAGCATCGCTGATGGCATTAGAGATTAATTTTCTTGCTTCTTTTAAGTTTCTTCCAGTTCACAACAGCAGGAACAAGCTCTTGAGGCTCAAAACTGGAATATGTATGTGGTGGTGGTGTGTGCTGTGTCTTAATACTGCCCTCACTCACACAGTTGTGTGACATGCTTCATCATAGGGCTGCTACAAAACACCCCTGCGCAGCCAACACCTGGGGTGGAGCAATAGGGTAGGGGAAGACAAACACAACACAAAAGAGAAACAAATAATTTCTAACGTGACTGGGATCACCAGAAGTGAAAGTGCAGTGTAGATTAAAACTAGCTCGGAGGTGTCGCTGTGCCTATATTTTATTCCTGGACCCTCCGGCCAGGATTAGAAACATGAAGGATGGTGGTGATTGGGAGATGTTATGTGCTCCTTACACCCCTCCTTACTGCCAGATCATCGACATGTTTCGGCCGAGTGTTTGTGGTTCGAAACGCGTCGACCGCTTATTACCCAAACAAGTGCAATCAAAAGGAATTCACCCCTTGTTGTTTTCAAGTTTAGAAATTTAATATATTAAGGGACTTTGTTTTCATGCTTGGAATACGGTGGGGATGTTGTGAATAGTGCACAGTTTGGTTATTTGCCCAAATGGAAGGCTCAAAAAGTTAATTCAAAGAAAGAAACCTAGTTTGGTTTTATTGTCCTGTTGTCTCATTTATGTGTTTATATGTTTTGTCATTGTCCAAAATTTGTCATTAATTGGTGTATGTCGTATGTGTTGTTTGAGTCATTCTTTATTTGTCATTGTAATTGTTGTCAGAGAATATAATGTTTAAAAATGGTGGGTGTGGATTGTGAATAGTGTAATGCTTATATAAACGCGGATTTTTGATAAATGAATTGAAAAAGAAAAAAATTTCTTTCAAAAGAAAAATAAATTTGAAATTTTAAAGAACACTTTTTGGGTCACATTGAGTCGCTTTACGTGTGTCCTATTTAAAAAATTGACTAGAAGAATATAAGTATTGGCTTTTGTTAGTAGAAAGGTTAAAACACGTATTATGGAGCACCGCAGCATGATAAGGTGTTTGAAATCCAACACTAAGCTCACGGCACACTACTTAGAGAAACACCACACCATCGATGATTTGACCTGGACGGTAATTGAAAAACCCACTCTGAACCCAGCCGCAGGAGAGAGAACTAGGGCCCTCCTCCTGAGAGAGCAGAAATGGGTATATCGACTGAAAAGTCATTTGGTGGATCTCAACGATGATATTCCATGGCATACCCTGAATAGGTAGATGTCTACCCCAACTTGTCACAACATGAGTCTCCTGTCCACACCACTTTAACGACTCACCTGCGCTCGTGATAGGGAGCCTCTACGTATAAGGCGGCCATCGGACTACGACCTATTTATGTGACCTTTAATACAATTATACATGATGTGGGAATTACCTTTCTTGGGTTATTTCAGCGGCGCAATGTGTGTTCTGCAATCATCCAGCGAGGTGTGTGCATCTCATCCCCTGGGCGCC
This sequence comes from Calotriton arnoldi, assembly GCA_963921515.1. Lineage (NCBI taxonomy): Eukaryota > Metazoa > Chordata > Amphibia > Caudata > Salamandridae > Calotriton > Calotriton arnoldi. Next base: position 1,021,509 of record CAWUFW010006771.1, read on the forward strand.
CCATACACACATGTAGGCCAATACAGGGCTAAGATCACCCTCATATGGGAGACAGGCAGACAGTACTGCTTACAGAGGTTTTTTGTATGCGGATTAAAGTAGGTCTTCCTGTAATGTAGGAGAAGCCAGGGTCTGTTGAGCTATCTGGGCAGGACTGAGCGCTACGCTGATAATAAAACGCGCAATAATGAAGCTCTCCCTGTAATGTAAGAGAAGTTAGGGTCTATCGCGCTATCTAGGCATTACTGAGCGCTACGCTGATAAAGAGCCGTGCTTGCTCCCCCAGCTTCAATGAAAGATATGGGTGTGGACCTCAGGGGTATCCCCTATTGAGTAGATAGCAATACTTCGCGGTACCGCGCAGGAGTTTGTCACTAGCAGCTTTCCTGAAAATACGAGATATGCGCACATTTCCATGTCTGCTACTAGTGCTGACAGGGTGTTCCGAGCATGGCACGTGATCTGGATGGGTCTCCATGGCAACAGTACGTGCAGGACCATCCGTCTGAGCCGCCGGCAACGTGCTCGTCATGACGACGTCCACGTGACCGGAAATGCATCAGGCCAGCCGGGATCCACGGAGAGTATAACATGACTCTCTCACCGCTCTCCCGCATATCTACATGGCGAGAGCAGACGAGCAGTCAAGAGGAGGAGCACCCACCTTGATGTAGTAAGGAGTCGGGGGCAGTTGGGCACATGCTACGGGCATAGCCAGGGGTGCTTAAGCGTTAATGGGACATTTCCCGCTGACGGGCCAGAGAGCCTCTCCCTCCCGATTCGGTACATGGGGGCATTGTCGGAAACCTGCTGCAAGTAATTACCAGGCTGCAATTTTTGTCTCTCAGTGCTATAACGCTCAGCACAGATCACTATGGCTACACTTATCGCACAGAACATATCGCTGCGGCTGTAACTATACCCTAAGTGACACTTACGCCTTTAACAACTATAGGCGAATACGACTATTGTACTTGACACCAATATAGTATGATATGAATACCATTAACCACGACGATGTTGTTCTTCTTTTAACATTCTCCCCCAGAGTGTGACTACAGGGGGTCTCTCACCAGTTTTAACATTGTTTAGGGGTGAACTCGGTAAGTGATGAGACACTATGTGTCCTTATGTTTGAATGTATGGATGCGTACTATGGTGCATACGCAGCTTTGATCTACACCTACTCTTTGGGTAGTATAATCAATGTATTTGTTGCGAGCAAGATAACTTGATTCCCAAATATAGGAGTGCAATCAGGGTAATTGACCCATTCTTGTGGTGGACTGTAGTTTCAAAATGTCATTGTGATACATATAACTATGAGGGGGAACCAATTTCTAGTGACCCCGTTTTCTTTTCTTTTCCTGTCCCCTTGTTCCTATTTAGTACTGTTGTACATACACAGAGCTATGCACAGGATAATAGGACCTCGGAGTATAGTGGTGAGCCAACCATGCACCTTAGTACCCACAATCCCAATCCGACTAGCTTTAGCGTCTCATTAGCAGCGCAGCTACCAATGATTAGACAACCCAGAACACGGTCTCTCTCAGGACTCACGGGAGCAAGAACACTCTTTCATAACTCACTCATACTTGTCCACAACGTGCGTAATAAGAGACACAGTATAGTTTAAAATGTTTATTTCAACTATTGTGCTCTAAGATACAGTACACGTGCCAGTACTATCAGCATAATGCATAATGATAAAATAATAAGCATAGTTACAATTCCATAGAATACAAACGGGGACAGCATCATATAAAGACAGTGGATATCGGGCTAAATAGCCTTACCACCCTCCCCGTGCTAATAACTAGTTTATTATAAAAATAGAAGACCTCTGGGCTTTGTCGGGCAGACCCTCATACCTCAATATCCAGATGCAAGGTTTACATCATCAGACAAGCACAGCTCTTCTCCCTGGAAAGGTTTTTCTCCAACTGCCACTAACACTGAAATCACAATATTAAAAGCACACAAATTTCTCCAGTGCAGCTGTACTTCGTGTTATGTCTAAGTGTGAGGGGCTGACCAGATCAGCAAGAACAAGGGACGTTGTTTTTCGACCTTGTACATGATGTGCAGACGAAACCCAAAGGGAACAGGAAAAAAGGTGAAAGGCAAAAAGGCAAAAAGGCAGACAGTTCTAATATAGCAGGGCACAAGCAGAGTCTGGAAAAACAAAGTCACAGAGTAACGTGTGCAAAAAGGCATCATGGCAGCCAGGCCTAAGCCAACTTAGCAATGTAGACAATGAGGCCACAAACCACCCGACACCCTCCCCTGGTCAGTCCATAGGCGAAGACAGAGTTCAAATAGATGGAGCAGAATGTAAACGGCTATTTAGGAAAAGTCCTAATAGAAGGACAGTGAATGGAATAAAAAAGTCAGGATTAAAAAAGTCCAGAGATGGAGGTCGCTGAAAGCGGGTGTCCCCTAATCCATTAGAGTGTAAGTGCAAAAAAGCGCCACACCTTCCAAGAGGACATTGTTGGAATCGTCCGAAAAAAGAGACGCCATCCAGTTCAACAAATCAAAACAGCATTCATGTTCCTCGCCAGAGGGAGCAGTGATCAGCATTGCGGGACAACTTGCGTGATACTCAACATAACTTCGTTGTAGGAGAGACTGAGCAGCCGCCCAGACATCCCATTGTGCCAAAATTCCAAGTGCAGCCGCACGCGCCATCAAGCCATCACCGGAACAGTCTCGTTCATGGGCCTCTAAGGGACCCATCAACTGGTCAAAATCCGGGTCAGACAGAGACGTATTGGAGAGGCAATAATCCAAGGACCAAGAGAAAGGACATCGGATGCAAGACATCACAGGTTGCACGCAAGTGAAATACGCAAAGCGAAAAGAAAGTCTATAGGACACACTGAGTGTCGCCAATGGTAGGATGCCGAAGCCGATGAGCATGCGTTCACGGAGCATCAGGAGTCGACCTTGGTCGAGGAGGGCCCCAGGAAGTGCAGCCATTGCGTAGCAAACAGACCTAAAGTAATATACCAGCCGCTAAGGCGAGGAGCAAAGGAAAGCCGCCAAAGACGCTGGAAAAAATAGAATGAATAAAAGCCGGTATTACACCAAATATAGTTTGAAAGGAGGAAACAAGGCCAGAGCCCACAACTTTAAAAAAGTGCACAAGACCTTCGGTGCGAGATGCATTGAAAACACGGTGAATCAGCTCACCGAAATGTTGTGGGAGGTTCGTGTTCAAAAGGGTCTGTATCTCACTGTGGGTACTAGCCACCTGGAGGATGAATGTCTCCCGTGCGGATGTGAGCATAACCTCCTGGTTCAATAATAGCACCTTTATTCTGCTCAATTTATTGAAATCCGCCTTCAACGTTGGAATGGAAGGCCAAATGGAACTATCTATGATGTCGTGCGGGAGAGGAAAAAGCACATTTTTGCAGCAGACAACCCTGTGGGAAACTGTTACAATATAGGGTATGCCGGCCAGCATGCCACAGCAGTCCTGATTATTCAGAAGGAGATAGCTACCATTTGCAAGCACAGTGAAAGTAGGAGATATAGCAGGAGCAGGAATGCCCTTTAAAACACAAGCAAGATTCGGATCGAAACATTACAAGCCCCATGCAATTTAATGTTTTTACAAATCAGGGAATGACCCACAGTAGAATCGCATGACTCACCTGTGAGAAAAACTTCCTTTCCGTCCCTAAGACATCGGTACATGAAAGGAAGGGACCAAAGTTCATGCAAGAAGGCACTGCCTAAAGGCTGAAAACGGCCAACAGGATAATGTTTCATGCAGGAACTGAACTCAAATAAAGAAAAAGGCAAAGCGATAACCCCGTGAACTAGCCACACTGCAGAATCCAATTCCGCCACAGAGAATGGTAAGGGCTCTAATTTTTCGATATGTAAGAGAGTGTATGTTGCATCTTTCATGGACATGAACTGCTGTTTTTCAGTTAACTCCTTTGCTGCTTTGAACGTTCCGCGCCAGTGCGGAACGTTCTATTAAGCGGGCGGGGCCGCGTCGGCCAACGGACGTGCGCAGCACTACCGAGGTAGTGCTCGCTAGCGGCCGCTGGCCGACACACGCAGCAAAAAGGGTTAAATTAAACAGCAAGAACAAGGCAGAGGTGTTCAAAAAATGCCAAGGAACTTTACCCATTTTAAGTGTTTGCAAAGTCCATGCAAACTGCATTACTGAACGCAATTGATTCTGACCATGATATAACACAGACACATCATCTTGTACAATATCAACAACAGAGGAAACAATATTCTCTAATGTGTAAATGTGGGAAGACAGGGTATTAATACTATTGTCAACAACAGCAAGCACCTTTTCTAAATTTGCTTGGTCTATCACCCGAAGACGGGAAGCAGCCTCAATTTGCGAAAGCTTCCAGAGTTCATTGTAAGTTTCATAAATGAATCTCTTAGGTCGAGGGCCACGAGGCCCCAGAACAAAATCGGACAGATCAATGTTACCTGACAGGAGGGATAAATATTGTTTCACAGAATCTAATGAAGAGTGCTGCAACCACTGTTTACACAATTTACCAACACAATATGTTGTAACAGTACGAGAGTCAGAAAACCTCGGATCTGGCCTATCCTGTTTGTAACCAGGAGCTGAGTCATGAAAACGCAGTTGGCAGGCACCTGATGCTATGGGCCAAGCCAACCAGGGTGACTGAACAAACGTAGAGACATTAAACGAATTGTTTTGAAACAAAGCTTGCAAAGTGGCAAGGGAAATATTGAAATGCAAGCTCTCGTGAGGAGTAGAAGACAGTAGGGGAATGAAGGGAGCATTTAATTGTTTGGAAGTAGCCAAACCCCAACACGTCGTTTGATAGATTGTATGATTTAAAAATAAAATTTGGGCCGGGATTAGGCAAGCACGGTGTAAAGCTTCCGTGCCTCGGACCTGCCATGATTTGGTGCCCCAAATAGATTTTAAGTCAATGGTGTCCTGCCAGTGCTCATAACCACCCACGGCTAATGCGTTCAAAAAGGAGCCCGAATATAGCAATTTGGTGTGGGTTAACATGATTGAGTGGACGAAGTGTTCACTTTAAAATAATAGGACCCAGGGTTTGATCTATCAAAGTCTGTAAAGTAAGTGAATTTACTTCTAAGAGTGTGGGAGCTACCTGGCAAGGGTGTCGGACAATGTTCCCATTGTGTGTAATTAAAATTACCCCGAGGTGTGCTTGGTTTATGGAAAAAATGGTTGCCCCAATGCTGGTAACAATATAAATCAGCATAACTTGCAGAATGTAAATACAAATCCTCAGCCTTAAAAGCAGCATAATATTTCAAATCTGTAAATAACGATTCAATGGCATGCACATCCCAATCGTCAGAATGAATATTACTTTTAACGACATCACCCATGGAAACACGGAGGACATTTGGTACATTAATAATTTTGGTTGGTCCATGAATTTGGAAATTTACCGCATCCCATACGATGCCATCAGCGACTGGGTAAGCTGAAATGTTCACAAAAGTGTGGTCACGCTTCATGATGTGCGAAGAAGAATGTGGAGCCAAAATTCCAGCGACACAGTTCACTGCAGAGGGTTCTGGTAAATAGTGACCATTGATGAGTAAGAAAAAAACTGTCACAAAGCCAATGGACATGAACAGAAAAATCAGGAAAAGTACCAACCAGATGTAAGTCCGTGGTGGGGTCAAAAAATTGTCTCAAAACCAGGAGATAAAAATACTGAAGCTGGACGGGATAAGTGATGAGGTGGAAGCCCAATCAAAGGAATAACGGGTTGGGCTCATTGGCGTTGTTGGTAGGTGAGCCACTGACTCGTTGGCTGGGTATGTATACTCGGTCTCCTCGTTGCAGGGGGAATCCGGGTAGTCGAGCAGGCGATCAGGCAAATCTACCATCTCAATGGCAACATCAGTGACCGAGTGGGCTGGAGGGCCACAAACATGAGTCCTGCAAATGACTGGACAGGAGACCGCTAGTGTTACGCTATTTAGGATCGGCCAGATGTTGTAGCTTGACATTGTCCACTGAGATGTATCTGTTGTCTTTGCGACCAGGAAGCGGTGGTAAGATGACAGTATGGGTACCCTTCAAGCCAAGGACTGGAACTGATGCACGATAAGAGGGGCCAAATTCCTTCTTGTTCTCCAACATCTCTCGGACCAGATCTCCAACCTTCGGAAGCCAGCAGGCAACCGGAATCTGCAGCTCAGCGTCTGTGGCTGAAGGTAAATGTTTGTTTGCAAGTTTGTCACGGGCTTCTTGTAAGTCCTGCAACATAGTAGAATGATTATCTACATCAAAGATTGCGGATTGCGCCGCCATGTCTAGACCATCAAGGTCGGGCACAAACATTTGTATGCCAAAGAGCATTTCGTATGGGGTCCGCCCACCCAGAGATCTTCTAGGGAGATTATTAAGTGCACGTTGTACGCCATACAAGTGGGCCAGTCAGTTCCTGCCAGTACCTAAGACTCTAGCTGTCAAGGATTGCTTTAAGTCATGGTTCATTCGTTCAACAATCGAATTGCCCTCAGGCCGATATGGAGACGAAAATTGCACCCGCACCCCCAGTGACCCCATTGCGTCCTTGTATGCCTTAGAGGCGAACGCTGGAACTTGGTCGGAATGGAAGGTGCCTCAGGCAAAAATTCCCACAAAGACACGCAAATCCCTTATGACATTTCGAGCGTCAGCACTCCGTTGTGGCCAAACCCAGATGAAACGTGTGCACGAGTCTACTGCAACAAAGATGTACTTATATGCAGTGTCAGAAGAAAAAGGACCTCAGTGATCCAGGCAAACACACCCAAAAGGTCTGTTAGAAATGCAGAGCTGAGTTTGTGGTGGTCATGTAAGCGTTGAAGGCTTAATTTGCTGACAAATGTCACAAGAAAGCACATAAGTACGGGTCTGTTTATATAAACCACGCCACCAGTAACGCTGCTGTAAGATGGAAACAGTCGCAGATACGCCAGCATGGGCCGAAGCCAAGCCTTCGTGTGTGGCCGTTATCAAGGAAGGTCTGCGGTCCGCGTTGGGAATCAGCCGATCGCCAACGTCTGGAATTCTTACGTAAGGAACCTGTTCGGGACTTAACTGATAAGAGTACTTGGAAGGGAAACCCCGTGGGTAATTAGCACCTTCCTTTGTTGCAGCAATAGCTGCCAAAATATCATTGTCCATCTTAGTCATGGATCTTGTAATTGCTGCTACTGAGAACGTGGCTACTGCTGATTTGGCAGCTTCATCTGCCAAACCATTACCGACAGCATGTGCGCCCACACGCTGGTGGCCAAGAGTGTGAATCACCTGTGTGAGAGGCAGACGTTGTTTAAGATCTGCCACTCGAACCCAAAGCATCTTATGCTTAATTGTGCTGCCTTTTGCATCTCTATAGTCGTTTTGCGACCAAAAGAATAGATTGTCATTGAAAGATTGAACACAGTAGTAAGAATCGCATACAACAAGAGTCGTCACGTCTGGATTAACGAACTCAAGTGCGAGCACCAAAGCACGCAGCTCGGCCAATTGTGCAGTACTATCTCCTAGTGCCTGTGTGTGCACTACAGTCGATTTGAACTCACCGTTCACCATGCTACCTGCAACAATAGCACATGCTGCTGAATAAGCATGCTTGGAACCCATGGCCGGTTGCGCCGAACCATCGGTGTATATAATACATTCGTACTCCTCAAGCGGTAGCAAAGACAGAGGAGGAGGATGAACAAATTCATACTGTAAGAACTTCTGTGTCTGAAGAGAGGAATCAAAGATAAAAGAGACATCCGGGGACGCCAAAGAGGTAGCCCATTGTATCCAACGGTGGTGCAATGCCTTAGAGTTCGGTACACTAGCCTTCGTCACTGCCTCAAGGGCAGGATATGGTGTTGCCACCAAAATGCGTTTTCCCTGTGCCAGTGCGTGTTCCTTTAGAATCGCCATTTGCACTGCAGTCAAAACTTTCTCCACAGAGGAAAAGCGCAACTCCGCTGAAGTGTAAAGATGTGACTTGTATGCAATCGGTACTGTGTCACCTTCGTTAAAGGTTAAGTACGTGAAACCCACTGCCCCTGGAACGATTCTAATCACCAGGTTCGTGTGGTTATCACGAGTCAACAAAAATCTAGATTCAAGTAGATCAGACTGCAGAGATTGCAGTATAGAGGAATGCTCAGGAAGCCAGCATGACTTCGAAAAGGTAGGTTGTATGAAGGCATAAAGAGGCTTGATACGCTGGGCATATTCGGGAATGTAAGTACGCCCGAAGTTTAGAAATCCCAGTAATGACTGAAGCTTCTTCAGGGTGGTCGGAGGGCGCAAAAGTGCGCACTTCTCCAAGAAATGGGGAGCTAAGCCCTTACCTTCATTGTTGAGCTCATAGCCCAAAAACAAAACAGTAAATTCAGCAATGTGAGATTTGGCAAAATTAAATTTGTATCCTAAGACCGCAAATTCAAGAATAATGCGGTCCACACGTTGAAGATGCGGCCATAATTCGTCGTCTGTCAGATAGATATCGTCGACGTACGAACACGCATCTGGGTCTATGCTGTCCAACAAAGAGACAACACGGGCGGCGAAGACACCCGGGCTGTTCTTATAGCCCATGGGCAAACGCCAAAATTTGAAATGTTTACCACCGGAAGTGAAAGCGCTCCATTGGCTGCACTCCGGGGACAAGTTGTGCGTGTAAAATCCATTGGATAGGTCAAGTGTCGTTTTATATTTTTCACGAACAAGACTGTCTACAAGTGCAGATTTGTGGGTATTTTGTACCGCAAAGATCCGACAATGAGAGTTCAAATGTCGGTAATCCAAAACTAGGCGGTACGATCCATCGGGTTTAGAAACCGCGAAAAGGGGATTATTAATTGGTGACACGCATGTTTCAATTACTCCTTGATATTCTAACTGTGTCAGAATGTCGGAAATGGGACCTTTACCTTCCCGCCGGATGGGATATTGGGGTTGTGACTGTGGCAGCGACCGCAATGGTATATCATGGGGTGGAGAATCCTCATCCCAGCCCACGTGATTACGGTAGAACGCCGGAGCCATGGCCCCAGCCCATTCAGCTGCGAGAGCCTCCGCTTTGTCCTTGGGGACATGACGAGAAAAGCTCGGAAGGATTACCTCCTCCCCTCTATGAGCAGCATGTACGAATGGGGGTGGCCAATCCGCCTCGGCCAACAAAATGTCGTAAGACGAGGTCAGATTCTCCCCAAAAATCCCTTTAATTACACGCTCAATATCACCTTCAATTTGAATGACAATGTTAGTCTGTCAGGGGGTGCCACTTGGGTATCAGCTGTCTCGACAGTAATGAATGTGTCAGTTGCTGTCGCCTCCACATGAGGACGTAGTGCCTCCCGCACTATGGTAACTTCCGCGGCGCTGTCTAGGAGCGTCACTGCCCACGTCCAATTCAGGAGTCTCGTTCTCACCGTCTGTGGCATACCACGCTGTTAAAGCTGCAACTTTTTTCTTCTGAAACTGTGGGCGAGAAGGTGGAAATTCTTCTGGATTCCCTCGGACTTGTTGTCGAGGTTGGTCTCGTCCATGTGGAGCCTCACGACCCCTGCCTCTATCCTGGCGATCTCCTCCACCAGTCTGGGAGGTTGATGGTGCCTGTGAAGAACGAGGAGAACGCGGATCAGGGACTTGAAATCTCTCTGGAGATTTAATTCTCGCTCTGTTGCGCAAATCATAAGTGCGTTCAGAAGATACGGAAACCGGGGATGCGCCACGCGAGCCTGATTTCTTCTGTTGCTTACCCTGTATCTTCAACCTCCAGTTCTTTTTAGTAAAGAACGGTTTCTCATCTTTCTCAGATTGAGTTTTTTGTTGTGGCTGTGATTGAGTTTGCGTTTTAGCAAAAGGCTTAACTCCCAGGCTATTGCGGCCAATGGTTTTATAAGCCTGTGCAATAATTTTCGGTAATTCGCGTGGCTTGTCCGTTTCTGGGACTAAAGCCAAAGCATTAGCTACTTGAAAGTTAACTGCATCGCCCTTGACGTTCGCAAGGATTAAATCAGCCACTACATCGAACACTCCCACCAGTCTCATCCCCAATTCCACAGCCGCTTCAGGGCCATGTTCATCCTGTACGCGTTTAATTACAGAGGGGAGAACTGTCATGGAAGGAGTGCCGAAACACTTCGCATATACTGCTGCGAATACCTTGCCCCAGTTGTTGCATTCTGCCAACTTAGGAATTAAGTCTTTTGGCAAACTAATCGTCAACATCCTGTGTTTTTCCACAGGAGAAGTATTTAGAAAAACTGCCTCCAGCTGGTCACATTTTTCTGCAAACCAATAAGGTAAATCATCCTTATTTTGTGGGCGCTTGCCCATCACCGAATTAACCATGACGTGACTTATGGTTACACCGCCCGGTCCAGCTGGATGCACCACAACTCCAGGAGGGGCTCCCTGAACGTTGCCTGTAACATACTGTACTAAAGCTCTGTGAACTCGTATCAAAGACGTATGCAATGCACGCAGTTCATCAACCGTAAGCGTCAAATAACGCGGATGTGGGCTATACCCGGCCAACACTGGCCAAGTGGCCCCGTCTATTGATAGGGGGCCTAAACGAACCGGGGTGACTTGATGTGGGAGGGTGCCATTAAACCAAATACGGTGTTGCCATGCCGTAAGTGGTACTTCAAGAGCCTGATAAGGCCGATAAGCATTGGGTATGGCAGTGAGAGCGTACTCATGAAACACATTGTCCGTTCCATCCACCGCCGGAAAAGTGACCCAAGAGTAAAACACCTCAAAGTGGTGAGCCGGGTCAGCCTGCACCACAAAGATGAGTGCGGCCCCCGCGTCTGGCACTCCATAAGCCAGTAAATGAGCCCAGAGCGCAGCGCGGCTATGTGCCGGTATATTTATATCCGTCATTAAGACCAGAAATGATCGACAACCTAATATGAGGCAGCGCAATAAGGGGTTTACTTAAACACCTTTTAATAACTTCAAGCTTGAAAGAACCTATAAAAACATCAATATAGGAGGTATCACCCTCACACACGTTTCCGGAAGCGTATGTGAAGGGTGTTGTGGACAAGCACAAGCACTACTCAAGCGTCTCGCAGATAAGAAGCCCACCACGTTGGTGGCGCCATGTTGTAGGGATTCTGCACATACACAGAGCTATGCACAGGATAATAGGACCTCGGAGTATAGTGGTGAGCCAACCATGCACCTTAGTACCCACAATCCCAATCCGACTACCTTTAGCGTCTCAATAGCAGCTCAGCTACCAATGATTAGACAACCCAGAACACGGTCTCTCTCAGGACTCGCGGGAGCAAGAACACTCTTTCATAACTCACTCATACTTGTCCACAACGTGCGTAATAAGAGACACAGTATAGTTTAAAATGTTTATTTCAAATATCGTGCTCTAAGATACAGTACACGTGCCAGTACTATCAGCATAATGCATAATGATAAAATAATAAGCATAGTTACAATTCCATAGAATACAAACGGGAACAGCATCATATAAAGACAGTGGATATCGGGCTAAATAGCCTTACCACCCTCCCCGTGCTAATAACTAGTTTATTATAAAAATAGAAGACCTCTGGGCTTTGTCGGGCAGACCCTCATACCTCAATATCTAGATGCAAGGTTTGCATCATCAGACAAGCACAGCTCTTCTCCCTGGAAAGGTTTTTCTCCAACTGCCACAAACACTGAAATCACAATATTAAAAGCACACAAATTTCTCCAGTGCAGCTGTACTTCGTGTTATGTCTAAGTGTGAGGGGCTGACCAGATCAGCAAGAACAAGGGACGTTGTTTTTCGACCTTGTACATGATGTGCAGACGAAACCCAAAGGGAACAGGAGAAAAGGTGAAAGGCAAAAAGGAAGACAGTTCTAATATAGCAGGGCACAAGCAGAGTCTGGAAAAACAAAGTCACAGAGTAACGTGTGCAAAAAGGCATCATGGCAACCAGGCCTAAGCCAACTTAGCAATGTAGACAATGAGGCCACAAACCACACGACAGTACATCAACAGAGTACTCTCTAGGGGATACCTCTGTGCCAGAACAAGTGGTTCTGACACCCCCTCATCTCGGAAAACGAGGTGAGAGATATACACATAAATTCTGGGACCGGTAGAGTCCTGAAGAAGGCCCGCGTGACCCTGAACGAGGGGCACAAACACTCGGCCGAAACATGTCGATGATCTGGCAGTAAGGAGGGGTGTAAGGAGCACATAACATCTCCCAATCACAAACATCCTTCATGTTTTTAATCCTGGCCGGAGGGTCCAGGAATAAAATATAGGCACAGTGACACCTCCGAGCTAGTTTTAATCTACACTGCATTTTCACTTCCTGTGATCCCAGTCACGTTAGAAATTATTTGTTTCTCTTTTGTGTTGTGTTTGTCTTCCCCTACCCTATTGCACCACCCCAGGCGTTGGCTGTGCAGGGGTGTTTTGCAGCCGCCCTATGATGAAGCATGTCACATAACTGTGTGAGTGAGGGCAGTATTAAGACACACAGCACACGCCACCACATACATAGAGAGACTTTTATCACTCCCTACTCCTTCAGGTGTATAAAAGTATTGTCTGGGGGTCTGGAGGAGGAGAGTCCGTTACCCTCACCCCTCCTCTTTTGTGTGAATTATCAAAACTGGAATAGACACCTCCTGGCAGGTCATAACTCTTAGCTATGAAGTTCAGGGGAGCTGGGGGTAAAGCCCTTGTGTCCCTGAGACTTCAGAATAGGAGGCCAGTGCACACAAGCCCTTGCAGATACTTCTTCAAGCAGGTTCTTAGCAAAGTTCCAGTCTTTGTCCTCTTCCTTGGCAGAAGCAGCAACTGCAGGACAACCCAGCAAAGCACACAGCAAAGGGGCAGTACTCCTTCTTAAAGCTCTCCAGCTCATCTCCTTGGCAAAAGGTTCCTCTTGAGTACAGACGTGATCAAAAGTTCTGGGCTCTGGGCCCTGATATTTATATCACATTTTCCTTTGTTCTCTTGTGGCAGAAAGTCTCTCTGCTCAGTCCAAACCAGTTCTGTCCTCTCTGGTCCATCTTCTTGCCAGGATGTGGAGACAGCATTGTGCACAGGAGACAGGGCCTATTCAGGTGCAAGTGAAACTCCTCCCCCTACTCTAAATACAGCCCAGGTCTATTCAGCATAGCTATGAGTTATCCAGGGCACACCTCTACCTCACCCAGTGGCTTTCTACAGTGATTGCACAACCCCAGCCCCATCACTCCAAAAACAGACAGTCAATACACAAACCTGCAGAGGCACACAGAACGGTTAAACAAGAAAATGCCTACATTCGTAAAAGACACACAATTGATGGACGGAATGCAGAACAAATCAAAACATTCACCCCCAGTCAAGAGATCTGGGTTAAATCCATCATTCTTTTGCTCACCATGCCACCCCAGTTTAGACCTGGCCATATGCAAATCAATCTTGACCCTGTGCCTCATGGGAACAGTCCAGCCCGAACTGCCAAGCCAGGTCCTCCCTGGACCGGAAACAAGCATCCTAGAACCGGTTTTGGGGTTTCACCCCTCATCAGCCAGCATAGCTTGAATCCAGTGGCACAGTGAGCCTGGGACCGACGTCTGGGCATACCCGGCGCACTTAGGGCGAGAAAGCAAAAGACACACAATTGAAGGACGGAATGCAGAACAAATCAAAACATTTACCCCCAGCCAAGCGATCTGGGTTAAAGCCATCATTCTTTTGCTCACCATGCCACCTCAGTTTAGACCTGGCCATATACAAATCAGTCTTGACCTTGTGCCTCATGGGAACAGTCCAGCCCGAACTGCCAAGCCAGGTCCTCCCTGGACCGGAAACAAGCATACTAGAACCGGTTTCGGGGTTTCACCCCTCATCAGCCAGGATAGCTTGAATCCAGTGGCACAGTGAGCTCGGGAGCCACGTCTGGGCATATCCGGCGCACTTAGGGCGAGAAAGCAAAAGACACACAATTGATGGACGGAATGTAGAACAAGTCAGATCATTCACCCCCAAGTCAAGAGATCTGGGTTAAATCCATCATTATTTTGCTCACCATGCCACACCAGTTTAGACCTGGCTATATGCAATTCAGTCTTGACCCTGTGCCTCATGGGAACAGTCCAGCCCGAACTGCCAAGCCCGGTCCTCCCTGGCTCGAAAACAAGCATCCTAGAACCGGTTTTGGGATTTCACCCCTCATCAGCCAGGATAGCTTGAATCCAGTGGCACAGTGATCCCGGGATCCACGTCTGGGCATACCACGCACTTAGGGCGAGAAAGCAAAAGACACACAATTGATGGATGGAATGCAGAACAAATCAAATCATTCACCCCAGTCAAGAGATCTGGGTTAAATCCATCATTCTTTTGCTCACCATGCCACCCCAGTTTAGACCTGGCCATATGCAAATCAGTCTTGACCCTGTGCCTCATGGGAACAGTCCAGCACGAACTGCCAAGCCAGGTCCTCCCTGGACCGGAAACAAGCATCCTAGAACCGGTCTCGGGGTTTCACCCCCTCATCAGCCAGGATAGCTTGAATCCAGTGGCACAGTGAGCCCGGGACCCATGTCTGGGCATACCCGGCGCACTTAGGGCGAGAAAGCAAAAGACACACAATTGATGGACGGAATGCAGAAGAAATCTAAACATTCACCCCCAGTCAAGAGATCCGGGTTAAATCCATCATTCTTTTGCTCACCATGCCACCCCAGTTTAGACCTGGCTATATGCAATTCAGTCTTGACCCTGTGCCTCATGGGAACAGTCCAGCACGAACTGCCAAGCCAGGTCCTCCCTGGACCGGAAACAAGCATCCTAGAACCGGTTTCGGGGTTTCACCCCATATCAGCCTGGATGGCTGGGTCCAAACTGGAATGGCATGGTGAGCAAAAAAACAATGGATTTAGGCCCAGATCTCTGTACTGGGGTGAACGTATGACATTGTTCTGCATTCTGTCCATCAATTGTTCTTTTTACATTCTAAAAGTGGCACTTTGAAACACACAATTTAAAAACCATCTTTACTAAAAGATGTGTTATTAAATTCTGAGTTCAGAGAGCCTAAACTCTATTTTTCTATCTTGTCCCAATGGGAAGTTATACTTGTAAGATGTTACAAAGTAACTCTCATGTTAGCCTATGGGGAAGATAGCCTTTCAATAGTGAAAAACGAAATTGGCAGTATTTCACTATCAGGACATGTCACACACACCAGTGCATGTTCTATCTTTCACATACACTGCACCCTGCCCATAGGTGTACCTTGGGCCTACCTGAGGGGTGTCTTACATGTAAGAAAAGGGAAGGTTAAGGTCTGCCAAGTGGGTTCACTTGCCAGGTCGACATGGCAGTAAAAGCTTCATGCAGACACTGCAATGGCAGGTCTGAGTTACATTTGAAAGGCTACTTGTGTAGGTGGCACAATCAGTGCTGCAGCCTACTAGTAGCATTTGATTTACAAGCCCTGGGCACTCTCAGTGCACTTTACTAGGGGCTTACCATTAAATCAAATATGCCAATCATGATTAACCAATCATGAAAATTATTTACACATGGAGCACTTGCACTTTGACACTGATTAGCAGTGGCAAAGTGCCCAAAGTTTCTAAGCCAACAAAAATCGCAATCCAGCACAGCATCAAAAATACAAGAGGTCGAGGCAAAAGGTCAGGGGAAACCACGCCAAGGATGCCACGTCTAACAAAACACAAATAATTTTAGCACCAGTTCAGCACTCACAGTATTTTAAATAAGCTTCCATTTACTTATAAATGTATACTTGCCCTCCAACTGCGCAACTACACAAACCTACTCCACCTGGAACTAGGATCTTCACACCTCTTCCTATTTCTCCCCTCCTCAAGCACATATTCTTGTTGGCTTCTGTAGTCTAGCAGATTCAGCACCTTCCATAGGTGTAATGACACAGAATCTCAGCAGGCATGGCAATGAGATGGTTGACACTGAATGTGTGCTCTGGTGGATGGCTCTGCATTCGGTGCAGTGGAGCTTCGTCGAATAACAATACAATTCTTCATGCTGCAGATAGTGTGTCCTGCACATGAGTCTTGTGGTACTTCCTATGACCTGGACTGTCTCAGAGATCCCTAGATGTACATTATCATGGCCAGCTCATCTCCTGTATCTGCATGTCTATAGACATGCGCCACACATAAAGAGAAATTATGCCATGAGTACTCCCGAAGCATGCATGTCTGTGTTTTCTTTTATTAGAAATGGCAGTATTAGTCTTCGATCCCCATGGGCTGCATTAACAGTGTACTGCTTCTGCGCATAAATATGTATAATGCTTACGCTTTGTGGAATGTCTCATGCTATTGACCTTTCACTAGTGTCCATCTTTTGCAATGACTTACAGTCATTTTATTCGTTTCAGATGCCAGGCATGCGGGTTTTCTCATACTGATTTCCCTGTGTAGCAGTCCCTAAAACAACAACGTGCTGTGCTTTCTGTCAATTAAATTTCTAAAACAATAGATTAAGTCGTGGGCTGTACCGCCGAGTTCAATAAAGAAAATTTTAAAGTGGAACATAGGTGTAGCAGGTCAGCAGTCCTGCTTATCCTGCTCCGGACACGGAAAGTGTACACACGACATCCTCTGGCCAACCGTGACCAGAGGGGATAAATAAAAGGGTGTGGACCAAGACAGTGTGTGCTTCTAGGGATTGTGGGAGTGGAGCAAGAGTAGGCCATAATACCCTGCGGTGCAACCCTGCGACACTGGCTATGAGGGCGGGATCCACTCCGCACTGCAAGCGAAGCTGTAGCTATGCCCCAGCGCATGCCGTGAGAAGCAAGGAAGACTGCCCATACCTTTCCGTGGGCCTGCGTCTGGCAGAGAAGGAACCTGAGGAGGTGTGACCGCTAATAAGCAGCCAGCCTGAGCGGAGAGAGGCGAAGGACTGCGGTGTCAAAAGAAACATACAAGAGGCCGCCCGGAACCGAGACTGGCCATGCCCGATGTAAGTACGAACTGCAGGCAGTACAAGAGCTCTCCAACGCGCACGTGGAAGCACCAGGAAGTGCTCCATCCCCCTTTTGCCCAGCACAAGCCCCAAAGTTGGAAACAGGGTAGGGGGAAAGAAAGAAGAAAAGAAAAAAATTGCAGAGAAGACACATCACTGGCAGTGGAGAAGGAGGAGGGGTCCAGAGAAACACAGTCTCCTCCAGACTCAAAGGCACTGACTTGGAACCTGAGGAAAGAGACACATCCAAGGACTCACTTCTGGCCAACAAGCACTGACACCAACCAAGCCCAGATAGCCCTCCCTGGTAAACAAGCATTGGTCCCAGGAACGATAAAAACAACACCTGTATTGATCATCCGGCTACCTATCAGTGCTCACCATGGGCGATGAGGCCCAGGCCACTCAGTGACAACAGCAACCCACCACGCAACATGCACTCACCGGGGTGCTACTGCCTTTCATCGAGCTGGAAAATCTAACAACCACGTCTCCGCGGTGGAAGACCTGGATAGGTCGCTTGGATAATTACTTCATCGCCACACGAGAAACCGATGGTGCAGTTAAAAGATCCCTACTGCTACACTATGCAGGGGGAGAAATATACAAATTATTTGAACATTTGCCAAACCCCGGCCCTGCCACAGACTATGATGCAGCGGTCAGAGTGATTAATACTCATTTCGACCCCCAACTGAACCCTGACTTCTAGCGGTTCAAATTCAGCCAGGCCTGCCAGCGAGAAGGAGAATCTATTGACACTTTCTATACACGGCTCCGCGAACTAGCAAGCTCCTGCCTGGCAGATGACCAGCTGAAGAAATTCGAGCTCAAAATATTCAAGGCTGCCGCAACAAAACCCTACATAGCATCATAATCTTAGCAATGTCCCACGACTTGTCTGCTGCTTGGGGTAACAAGATGGACCAAGCCATTACACAGCCACCTAATTTCATTCATACATGAACTCAAACGCTGCAGGAAGACTCAGCCCATGTGTACTGTCCGTGTCTCAGGGTCAGGAGTCAAGGCCCTGATTGACACCAGGGTCTCCGTTAATGTAATGGGGGTTCAACAATACAATCGCCTTCAACCAAGACCATCACTGACCCCCTCGCACACCAGGATTTAGGTGTATGGGAGCCAGTCACTTCTGCCCCTCCGTGGGTTAATGGTGGTACGAATACAGTCCAAGAAGTCACAGCAGCATTTCATATCATAGACAAGGAAGCGGACACACTGATGGGAAGCCATCTAGTGGAGGACCTGGGTCTGGTGTCATTCGCCAGAAGTGTGAAGTCGCACCAAGTCGGTGTTCTGCTAGACCAATTTCCAGAGCTGTTTAACAGACTAGGATGCCTCAAGTATCCACCAGTCTAATTGCATATCGACCCTACCATCGCACCAGTGGCGCTACATCACCGCTGCGTCCCCTTCCATCTGCGACCTTTAGTGGAACAGGAGCTTGAAAAGCTTGAGAAGCAAGGAGTGATTGAAAAGGTGTCAGGGCCAACACCGTAGGTCTCACCTATGGTGATAGGGATAAACCAAAGCAGCCATGTGGAATACGACGATTCACTGACATGCAGCTCCCTAACCGCACCATCAAGCATGAGCTTCACATAACGCCCACCATGGACGATATCATAGCGGATATCAACGGCTTGTGATGGGTCTCTAAACTTGGTCTTAGTGCCTGATACCACCAGCTCCTCCTGGACAAAGAGAGCAGATACATCACCAAATTCAGCACTCACCTTGGGCTGCGCCAAAACAAGCGCCTGAACTTCGGCATGTCATCAGCAGCCGAGGTTTTCCAGAACACGATACGTGTGACACTCTCTGGCCTCCCTGGAGTTATGAATGTTAGTGATGACATTCTTATCCACTCGAAACCGCAGTGGAGCATCACCAACACCTACAAGCAACACTGTATCATCTGTGGGAACACAGAGTTACCCTACACAAACAAAAACGCCTATTCTTTCAATCGTCCATCAAATATTTTGGTTATGTATTTAACCAGGACAGAATACAAGTGGAACCCCGGAAATCACAAGCCATCAAGCAAGCAAGCTCGCCCGACCTCCGTCTCTGAGGTGTGCAGTTTCCTTGGTATGTCCACCTATTGTGGCAGATTAGTTCCAAACCTGGTGACTCTTGCAGAACCGCTGAGAGCCCTCACAAAATCAGATGCCAAGTGGGTGAGGGGGAAAAAGGGAAGATGATGCATTTCAAAGGATCAAAGATGCGTTGCTCAACAACATCACCATGGAGTACTTCGATCCTGATTGACCCACTGAGCTCCTCGTTGATGCCAGCCCCGTTGGACTCTGGGCAGTGCTCGCTCAGGAGCAAGAACCAGGAGGGAGGGCAACTCTCGCATTTACCAGCAAAACTCTGACAGCGACTAAAGCACGATACGCCCAGATCAAGAGGGAAGCATTGGCAATCAAGTGGGCATGCCGACATTTTCACTTTATACCTGAGTTGCCTACTGTTCATTACAGAGCACCAGCCTCTTGTACCACTATTTTGTGGGTCTGCACCACACCCACCACTAAGAATCGAGAGATGGGCCATTCAGCTACAGCATTACCAGACTGAGGTGATATACCGACCAGGGTTGAAAAATCCCACTGATTTTCTCGCTCACCATCATGTACCATCAGACAATCTGAGTAGTAAAGGAGTCAACGCCAATGAAGACTATGTTAAACTGGTCTCACAAGCAGCATGCCCTCGAGCTCTGAGTCCAGAAGATATTGACGAAGATGCTAGGGCTGATCCAGTTCTGGTGAGAGTCAAAGCAGTGGTTCACAGTTGCACATGAAAGAACTTCCTATGTGATGCCAACGACTGGCCCAGCCAAGACAGAAAGAGGCTGTAGGAAAATTTGGCAAGTTCCGGATGACTTCAGTACTACGCAAGGAGGGACCCTCCTGAGGGGAGTCCGGATCGTCATTACCGCTACACTGTAACAACATGTGACAGTACTGGACACGGAGGAAACCAAGGCACCATCAAAATGAAATCCCGCATGGGAGAGAAAGTCTGGTTCCTGGGACTTGAAGCCATGGTCGAGGAAGTTGTTCAACAATGCCAAGGGTGCCAGCTGACAAGTCCATCTGAAAGATCATCACTAGTTATAACCAAAGATCCAACTACTGTACCCTGGTCCAAGCTGGCTCTTGATTCTGGGAGCTTCTCGAATGGGAGAGCCACAATGGTTCTAATAGACAGCAACTCGAAATACCCCATCGTGGAGGTAGTAGGAATCAACTGCATTTGCGCATGTAGCCCCCGCATTGACGAAGATCTTTGCCACATTCCGGCTGCCTACCAAGATAAAGACTGACAACGGCCCACCTATTCACGGTGCGGAGTTGAAACACTTCCTTGAACAACATGGAATACACCAATGCAGCATTACTCCCCAGTGGCCTCAAGCCAATAGGGAGGCTGAGAGGTTCATGCAGACATTGAACAAGTCCCTTTGCATCGTGGTGGTTGAGCAAGCCAACCCCGAACGCCACCTCCACTAGTTTCTCCAAGAATATTGTGGGACGCCTCACTGAACTAACTGCCAAGCACCGTGGACCCTGATGTTCAACTGGGCTTGCCGGGACACCATCCCGGTCTGCCCAGGGTGGTCGCCGCTGCCAACAGACATGCAAAGAGCCCAAGCTCGATGCTTGCAGCACAACGCTCACGCGAGCCAGAAGTGAAGAGCCAAGATGCACTCCATCTCACTAGGAGACTGAGTGATTGTCAGGTACTGCAGGCCCGGGTGGATGTTCCAGACACCATATGAGCCAGGGATCTCAACCGTATTGAAAGTCGATGGAACGATGGTGAGGGCTGAGAAGGTCTATGAAACTGTTGGCCCGAATATTTCATGGTTCATAAAATGTGATGCTACCTCCCAGCAGGGAAATCATCCTAGTGACCCAAAGCAGAGGAGTATGATGAGACTTTCAACAACAACGCGGACTGCCATCAAGCAGTCGCAAACAACACCCCGGCAGAGGGCACCAGAGCCCTCCCCACTGCTGAGGAACTGTCAGGCCGAGCTCAACATCAAAGATGCCATCTCCAGCCCCATCCTCAACTGAGCCAGCTGCTCAGAGACTTTGCATGCTGTCTTGAACACGTGGTGGTTTGAAACCAAGTTGGGGAGGAATGTAGCAGGTCAGCAGTCCTGCTTATCCCGCTCCAGATCCGGAAAGTGTACACAAGACATCCTCTGGCCAGGCGTGGCCAGAGGGTTTAAATAAGAGGGCGTGGACCGTACGTGGTCACACGGCCATACCTAGATATCGACTCAGTGTTTGTTTCTAGGGATCGTGGGAGTGGGGCATGAGTAGCCCATAATACCTTGTGGGGCAACCCCCCGCAACAGTAGTTATGTACAGGGCAATCTGGCAGTTCGTGGGCTTGCTTTTTGGCTATTTGTCAGCCTGTTTTAGGGTCTGGTGGATTGGTCATGACTGTTGATTTCCCTAATATTACGAGAAACATTGACTACAGCAAGCACAAATGAATGCAGTCCCCCATACCTGGCAAGACACCTATATAGTGTGTCTTTACAAGTTCAAAACGGCCCCAGTTTGTAAATGTGGGCCACTTTTTTAGCTCTCTGATTTACTTACGGGGCCACGTTTATTTTGGTGCCCGGGCCTATTTTCTGTCCAAGTTCGACCCTGGTCATGTAAACAATACCTAGAACTATGAGCAATAGTTTTGCTTTTCTTAAGAGTACACAAAATAGAGCACAGACATTGTTATCTCTTGAAAGACTACTCGTTCATAATGTGGAGAAATTGCTTTCCGTTATAAAACGTCTCTGCAATATTCTATCGACAACCAAAGATATTTCCAAGAATCAAAAAGCCCATTATTGCCTCTTCTCAGGACAGCATAGAGTGCATGCTTGCGGACAATGCTGCATGAGTCACCTTGTCGAGGTTGTTCGTACAATGGAAGATTGGATTTCCAAAGCTGATGGTCCTTCATGGCGCTGGAAAGCAGCTGAGGATATTAATACATTGCTTGAAACGTGCTCTTGACGTGCCATGAATCTTATGTCTTCTGAAATATCAGTACACATATCTTACAGAAATGCTGTTTCCTAGGACCTGATTCGCCATGGAGGTCCGTCGTGACTTTGGAATTTAAGAGCCAAAGCCCAGCTGTTGAATGGCTTTGCAGCATCACAACAGTGAGAATTGTTGGAAATTGTTTTCTCTCTTGGGCACTCGCTCCTGGACGTCCATTCAGGGTGGTCAGGGAGTGCACCTGCTGCCCTTGGTTTGCCTTTTCCTACCCCTGACACTTGCTTTGCTACGCACGGTTTCAGGGATCGTGAAGGAAGCGGCAGTAACAGCAAGTAAAAAGCATCAGCAATGGGCATGCAGAATTGTCTGACTTTGTGCTAATGAACGCCTTTAGTGCTAGCTGTAATTGGAATTCGAAATTGTGGGGCATATTATCTAGAAAAGGCGATAATGATCGCCAGCGAAAGTCATCGGCATTTTATTTATCGCTTCCTTTCCTGGACACATTTCGCAATTTTATCGACGTATTATCAAGACGTCGATAACATGCGATGGTGTACGGGAAAGGAAGCGAAAACTCCCGCTAACACGCGATAGACAAACATGCAATAGCATGTAGTCAGCACGTTAGCGGTGCGTTAGCGGGAATAATATTTCAGCTAACGTGCCATGCAGCCTGAAAACCCCTGTTTGACAGGCGCCTCGCACTCTGCAGCATGAAAGTTGACAAACTATGAATTGGGTAACAGTGAATGCTAACATCAAAGGTATTAATATAGAACTAATCATTGACAATTTATAATCAATATTCTTAATGTTAGGTGACAGGCCCGATGATGATGTGATGAACTGCAATGTACCCCCTTTACAAGACAACGGCACCTCTGTACATGGTACAGGCTACTAATGCGGCATGAGGTCTACCTCTTTGCTGTCTGTGGCGGAGATCAGGGCTAGTCTCCCGTGTATGACCATGTTTAGTCAGGTTTTTTCCAGGTGTTAAAAACCTGCGTACATCGGGGGTTAGCGCGAATTTTTTTATTGCGGGTCATCTTTGATAATACAGCGAAGTGCTGTTAGCGATTTTTACAGCGAAATTTAGGTAAGTAACGCCTACCTTGCATGTCATTAGCGATACATATCGCTGGCATGCAAGGCGATAATAAAACCGCCAGCTAACGCCGGAAAGCTTGCGCTAACGCATGTTAGCGCAGGCTTGCTAATAGGGCGATAAAAATATCGCCGCTTTATCGGCAAAAAGTGCCACTAAAGCGGCGATAATGCCCTTGATAATATGCCCCTGTATTTATATAGCGCTTACTTCCGCTCATGAGGTGTTGAAACGCTTTGTGGCAAGTAGTAAGTACTCCACTCCAGAACCCAAGGTTAGAGTTAAAAAGTTATTCGTTTGGTAATTGTGCTAAAAGTTAGTGCCTATTGAAATTTCACGGATTCACCATATCGTTTTGTAGGGACAGATTATTAGAAGTGAACTAATAAAGAGATTTATTGGGAGTGGGGGTCAAGTATTTTAGTTAGATGAATTGGATAAAGGAGGGAAGAGTTTGAAAAGGGTGTTTGGGAGTCTACAGTAGTGAGAGGTTTGGGATGAGTCAGAAAGTGGAGGTACGGGCCACAGGTTGAAAGGAAATATATTTGTTGATATTTTGTCCCCTGAATAAGTAAAAATTAATATATAAATGTATAGAGATACATCCACACATCTCAATATATAGTATTATGTATCCATACATACACACATAAACACTTTATACTTATGCAAAGTACATGGTATGTACATACTTGTATGAGTATTTTCATGCTGAGACTTTCATAAGTCTGTTGTGCATAAATAAAGATATATGGGGCCATATTACAGAAGTTGCCCGAGGGCGCAATGGGCGTTTACGCCCGCTTTGCGCGCCCCCTTGGACACGTAGGTATTACAGAAGAGCCTTGTGCGTCCCTTCTGTAATACCGATATCGCTGGTATACATAAGACGCCAGTGCTATCATCAGAGGGCATTCCCTCATTTGCATGGAGGCGTGGCCTCATGAAAAGGAGGCAATCCCTTTGCCTCTGCGTCCGCTGCGTATTACAGAGGGCACAGAGGCAAAGAAGCTGACAGGAGGTACACTGATAGTGTGCCACCTAAAAGGTGGTGCACTGTCTGTGTGCCTCCTGGTGGCAGCCCTCTGGAGAGGGGAAAAGAGGCCCCATGGACCCCCAGACATCCCCTTGCATGCGGATGCAGTCACTCACTGCACCCGCCTTCAAGGGGATCTCTAATCCCCCTAAACAGTACAGG
Source organism: Calotriton arnoldi (assembly GCA_963921515.1). NCBI lineage: Eukaryota > Metazoa > Chordata > Amphibia > Caudata > Salamandridae > Calotriton > Calotriton arnoldi. Next base: position 1,045,883 of record CAWUFW010006771.1, read on the forward strand.
CTGTTTACCACCTGCACTGTGAAACACGGAGCGGCTTCAAAGTAGGCTCTACGTTTTTCACATGAATGCGCTGCCCCCAGGGCAGCGCAAGTTTACGGTATGCTCTGTGGGCAGCGCATTCATCCTAATATGACTCGTTTTCCTTGTTTGAACTGGGCGCACCTTTTAAAAGGTGCGTTCAGTGTAAACAAGGAAAATGTGCCGTATGTATGATACGGCCCATGGTGTTTTTTATATCTAAATAAATTATTAAACACTTACACATACCTTCCCTATAATCATATTTACATACTGTGATACAAATGCATTAGCGTAGAAAAACAAAAACCCATGAGCACAATCATAAACTTATATGTAAGTAATATGAGGCCCATCGATGAAAGCAATATGACACCTCTTCCCTCCCCTCTTCAACTCTCCGCCTCCAGCATACCAACTACTAGCCCCCAACTTCCCATCACCTCCCCGTCTACTTACCTTCTTACCGATGAGGAATGCACACCGCCTAGCACCGCTCCCTCCTCTGAGAGGTCTCATTTACTATCTATCCCCAGACCAGCTACCCTTAATTTAAACCCCCCCATTGAAGATAAGCTGACAGACCTCAAGCATGATCTTCAACTAGTTAAAGATAGCCGTCAGAACCTATTGCACTTCTCTATGAAGATGGAGAAGCGTTGGAACCTCTACATGACCTTGAAGACTTATCAGCCTAGCAGTCCCACAATGGTTAAACACTACCGGAGAAAAACGTTGTCCTTGGAAAACATGATAAATCTACACTGGAAATCAAGGCCTCATCTTAATCACCACTCCAGGCGCCAAAGGATCACTGACCATTTGTCGAATGCTGACATTCACTCCCTTCTACTATCTTGCAACGCCTCTTGTCGTAATTCATCACCCGCATCATTTACTGTCCAAACTATTCCATCCAACCCATATAGAGAATCCAGTGTCAATCTCAGAATTAAGAACATGGATCATTTATTATCTTTCACCACTACTCACTTTGAAGCAGTAGTAACTAAATCCCACATCAAATTGATGCTTCTTGATTGCAGGTGAGCGGTAAGGCATGCTACTTATATTGCTGACCTCATCCTCTCGCAAGAACTGGACCTCTTAATCTTAACTGAAACTTGGCTCAATGACTCCTGCTCACCAATTTTGGACATTCTAGTTCCCCCGAATATGACATCATCAGATTGGATAGACCTCTTAAGGTTGGGGGTGGCATAGCATGCATCTTTCGCTCAGTTCTCACCCTGAGACATACTCAAACTGTTCCGATGTCCACCTGTGAACACCTGGGCATTGAAATCTGGAACAATGACAAGTTAGCTTGTATACTTCACACGATCTGTCACCCCCAGGTGATAATCTTCTATTCATAGAACAAATAATGGAGACCATATCCTCTAACTCTGACCAACACTCTAACCATATCTTCCTTGGGGATTTCAACTTACACTGGAACAACGCAAATGATCCCTTACTGTGCACCTTCAAGGCTTTCCTCTCCAACCTAAACTTCAACCAGTCCTGAAATGATCCTACCCACTTCAAGGGCTCCACCCTTGACTTAATCATAGCTAAATTCAACGTTATACAACTGGATGCCATATCACCCTGTGACTGGTCGGATCACTACCTAATCTCATTTCTCATCTTGAAAGGGTGCTTCTTAGACAAGGACAACATTGTAAGGCCAAACAATGGTCTTGAGACTTGAGGAACATCAGTTTAAATTATCTAACCAACATTAGTAATAACCTACTTCCTCCACCCCCTAACTTGACAAATCTGGATGACCTTACTGAACATTACACCCACTCCATGACAGATATACTTGACTCAATTGCTCCAAAGCAGCTCAAAAGGATGCCCAGCAAACCCTCCAAACCTTGTTCAATTGCTTCCTTAATGAGGAAAGATGCAAACTAAGGCTGGCGAAGAGGTCATGGAGAAACTCTCCTTCCATAACAAACCTCAAGCAGTTGAGGACGATAAGAAGTGCGTATGACAAACATATCCGTAGTTCCAAAACAGCTCACTTCAGGTCACAGCTCGAACATGCCAAAAACAGACCGAAAAAGCAGTTCGAAATCATCAAACAACAAGCTAACCACTCAACTAACCAACACTCTGCACTCAAGGACTCAATCCCTAGCAGTGAGGAGTTTTCTGCACACTTCATTGAAAAGGCAAGAAAGATCGAACTAGAACTGCAACGCACCTCACAAAATACGCATTGCCTGACCCAGTCCACTCCCTCCCTTTAACTTCATTAAAACCTTCAAATCATTTCAATGATCCTCTGCCCGCCAAGCTCTTCAAAGAACTTATATTTTCCATTCTCCCACTCTATTCTAAGATTGTCCATGAATCTCTCTTGCAGGGCTTAATTCCTGATTGCTTCTAGATAGGTCAAGTAATCCCCATCCCAAAGAAGCCAAATGCAGACTTAACTGATCCTAACAACTTTCGACCAATTTCTAATATCATGACTTTAGCCAAACTACTTGAGAAATGCATACACACACAACTCTGTAATCACATCGAACAGTTTCAACTCCTCGACCAATACCAATCAGGCTTCAGATCGGGACACAGTACTGAAACTGCTCTGACAGACATTGTTGATGACGCCCTGAGACTACTTGGCCAGAATGAACCTTGCCTACTTATACTTCTTGATCTTTCCTCGCATTTGACACAGTCAAACATGACAACTTGATTGATATTCTTGGAAAAAAGATGTGGTTTTCGGGCCCAGTTTTAAATTGGTTTGCCTTGTTCCTACATAATAGAACAGAAAGAATCAAAGTCAACCATTCCCTTTCTAACAATACACCTGTCTCAATTGGTGTTCCTCAAGGATCTGCACTATCACCCAAGCTCGTCAACTTGTTCATGGAACCTCTCACCGAAATTCTAAACTGCTCGAACATACACTATCACTTGTATGCGATGATACTCAATTGTACATGAACATTTCTTCACCAGATAATATCAAAACTCTCAACTCTGCACTAGTGAAAACTCAGCATTGTTTAACTCACAATTACCTCATGCTACATACACTCAAGACGGAATTCCCCTGATTGCCCCCCCACAATCATTCTATTCCCATTCAAGACTGGCTCAAATAATTAATGGCCATCAATTGCACTCCACATGTTGTTGACTCCACCAGATCAATAGGCATAACTCTGGAAAAACACCTGTACATGTAAGACCACATCAAGTCAACAACTAGAGGAGCCAATCATCAACACAACACTTTAAGGAATATCAAACCATTCCTGCCTCCTGATGACATGCAGATAGCAGTCCAATCCCTAGTTAACTCTCGCTTAGTACGGAATTGTGACCCTGGCAGGGCTTCCCAAAGCTAGACTGGCCCCTTTAAGGGCTACTCTGAACTCTGCTGCCAGACTCATCATGGGTTCAAGAACACTTGATCACATCACTTCAGACCTAATTCAACTCAAGTGGCTCTCTCTCGAAGCAAGGATTCGGTTCAAGATAGTCTGCTTGACGCACAAAGCGCTTCATTATAACATTCCCGTTTACCTGGCAAAAAATTGAACTATCCGCTTGAATCGAGCCCTAAGAAGCTCTAAACCACACATATTCAAAAAGAAGAGAACTTATAACACCACCTTCTCCGGTCTTGCTCCGAGAATATGGAATGCTCTTCTTCCCGAAATCAGAACTAACTCTTCGATTGCTATATTCAAAAAACAGGTCAAAGGGTTGCTCCTGAATCGCTACCTGCAACAATAGAACTAAGGCTGCCCAAACTAACTTTTACTTCTTGTTTACAGCAATGATTTTAACATTCAACGGTGCAATTTGTACTGCTTTATACCTTCTATGACGTGAGTTGTTCTTTTTCGCATTCTGTTTACCTAATTACCGACATGTTTAGTATTTATACCTTTTCCTATTTATCTTGCATGCTTCTATGCACAGCGCTTTGATACCCTGATGGGTCATGTTCGCTCAATATAAAACCTTTCAAATAAATATGTCATCTATGTATTATGACATACATACATATGTTAAACATAAACATATACATATTTATTTTTGATTTTCTTCATATACATATGTATATATATATTGATTTAAAACGTAATATATACATGTATAAAGATAAATACATACATCTAAATATACACATATATTTAGATGCATAAACTTACACACACATAGATGCATTACACTTAGTAATATGTTTGTATAATGAATTGATCCCTATATATCTACACCCATATGCACATACACTCAATAATATTTACATGGTAAAATCTACACTTGTATGTTGTATATAATTATACATAGTCTGTTCTTCTGTTCTATTTATTAATTAATTTGTTTATTCATGCACTTTTCTAAATATTTTGGATACATTATTAAACTTACAGGTCCCTATATTCATATTTACACACTCAATCATACATATATTATCATAGAGAGGAGCCCACACATATATTCAGACACTCAGCTACACATACATTATCAATATATAAATACAACCTTATAACTTTAATGCATAACCCCAATATGCAACAACTTATGTATATATATATGATACAACCACCCACAATATATACTTTAGTGATGTGTTTATCTATATTAGTATATGTATTCACTCGAAAAACCAAAGGTTACAGGGTGCTATAGTTAGAATCAGATTTAATGCACACATCATCATAGAATTTCAGCAGCTATAGTTTTCTCAAGTAACTATAACGTGTGCTCTAATGTAACTATAACTCGTGCCCCCTCTCCTGATCTGCTTACCTTACCCACTTTGGTATTCATTGTCAACTTTGAATTCATGATGAATATGAGGTTGCTGCCCTCTTTGGATATTTTTGGTGGTGGTCCCAGATCATCAGGCCAGGCTCAGAGAGGGTCCTAATTCTTACAGTCACCATACGTGAGTATTTCAGTTTTGGAGGAATTCCATTTGAGGTGGGTCCATGTCATCCACTGACCAACGGCATAGCTGTAGATTTTGGAGTTTCCAATGTCCTTGGACTTTCCATTTTAAGAGGTTTCTGCATGTCATCTGTATAGTTATAGCATGTGAACTGAAAATAATTGATCATTCCTGTAGGAGAGTAGGATCTGCCTCTTATGTTGCCCCCACTTTTTTCTGATGTTTGCACTGGTTTCTGGCTATAGTCTGGCTGGGCCCCTGCTAATCAGGGCCCCAGCCTCTCTGTTCTCTCTAAACGACTGGAGTGCACTCTAGGTGCACTAGTGATTGGATACTGTGGTACCTTATTAGTCCCTAGTATATGGTACCTTAGGTACCAAGGGCATAGGTACTTCACAGGCCTACCAGGGGCTGCAGCATGTATTATGCCACCCCTGGGAAGCAGACTAAATCTGACACCACAGGCCTGCTACTGCAGCCTGGGTGAGGAAGTGCTAGCACCCCTCACTGAGATATAGGTCCCCTATATCTCTCCTACACACACATATAAACCTATCAGTCACCCCTAAGGCAGGCCCTATCAATCCTGAGGGCAGGGTGCTTGGCTTCTATGTGAGGGGTGCCTCTGCCTGAGCAGGGCCCCTCTGCAGCTCTCAGAGTCCATTCTCTGGTGCTGTTTGTGGATGCGGTTAAACCATATACTTTTAAGTGCATTATATCCTCGCGGTAAAATGCTAACTTTGGAATGGCTGCATCGAAACATGTCGTGTTTGGTGTCAAACACCTTGGAATACTACCCCCCGCCAGTCCTGGCGGCGGGGGTAGCATTCCACCCTTCTAGAGGGATAGACATGTACCTACTGTGGAAACGCGGTAGAATCCGACAGAGCCCTGGCATCACAAAATGGATGCCACCAGTCACAGACACTGGGCTGCCCTCCTGCTGATGACCAACACTCGCAGTGGAGGAAGCCCAACAATAGATATCCTGTCCCAAGGGGTGTGACCACCTTCCAGACAGGGTTTAGTGTATTGGGGCTGGGTGGGTGCACTCTTAGAGTGCTTTGAAGTCCTGCACTGGGGAGCAGAAGGCTCCTCTGTGCATATGCCAGTTCAAACCGGCTCAGGGGCTACCTGTCCCTGCTCTGGTGCGAAACTGGACAAAGGGAAGTGGGTGTAGCCACCCACTCCCCTGACCCTCCCATAGGTAGGGTCATAGAGCTAGTCCCTCCCCTCCTTTTAGTATAAGAGGGGAACCTGTGCATTGCACCCTAGATTTCCCTGGACGATGCTCTACAAGAAGAATCCCGGACCTTCGACGTTCCACTACCTTTGGAAGACTGAAGAATCTCCCTTGGAGTCAAGGAGTGACTCCCCTGCTTGGCAGGCACCAAAAACTACAAACGACGGTCGCAAACTACGCCGCTCCCGCCGGAGTCCGAAGTCCCTGCAGCCCAAGAAGTGGCTTTCCTGACTTCTCAAAGGCCATCGTGAGTCCCCAGCGAAGCTGAGGCCAGTGAACCCCAAGAGTAACAAGGAACCGCGACTATTGTCGAGTGCAACCCCTCACAACGTTCCACAAACTTGTGCTTTGAACCACGTATGGTCCCAGCCTCCAGCAGGAATCCCTCCTAAGATCAGAGGCCTACCACGTCCCGAGTGACCGTGGGCCCCTGTGAGAGAATCCTCCCGAGGCGTCTTTGTGATCCCTTGCCAGCCGGCTTGTGGGTCCCCAGAAGGCTTCCTAAAGAAACCGAAGGGCTCCCCTGGTTGCTCCAGGCCTGCCCTGACTTACCCTTGCTGGGTGAGTTCCACAGACCTTGCTGGTCTGCGCCATCGCCTCTTCACACTTTCCCCAAGACTTGCTTTTACCAAGGCTTGTTGGCCCCGATCGAGTTGCCAACACCGCAGTAAGCCGCAGACATCGTGGGACACGCCGAATCCAGCTCCTGGTCATCGTCGACGCCTCCTGGACCTCGTGGCTGAAGAGTCAAGGCAAGTGTGAACGACCTGAACCCTGCGACGACGGTGGGCATTCATCTTCCTTGCCCCGAGTCACTGCCAAGTGACTTTGAACACTGTCCCCTCTGCTTTCAGGTCATCCTTCCACCGAATCCAGGCTTGGATTCCACCGGACACTTCTTCAAACCATCACAAGCAGCAAGTCTTCTTTGGTCGCCATTGAAAACGACGCCGCGACCCGACACCAAAGGACACCTGTGCACCCGGCTTCCCTGGGTGAGGTAACTCCAGCACTCCAGTGCTCCTGTGGGTGTGGGCCCTCGAACTACTTACCCTGTAAGTGACTTGCTTGTAGGTTCACCAGAAGTATCCTAAAACTCTTACTTTCCCCGTTCGATTCTCGCAGTGACTCGTACGTGGTTCGCATCTGTGTTAGACACACCGCGTCCGACTCCCTTGCAAATCCTATCTGTAGACCGTATCCTTCGACTCGTACTGAGTCCGATCGGTGTGTTCGCTTCGAACACGCAAGGGACCTTGAACATTGATATCTCAATCGCGTCTGAACGCATAGACTCGTACAGGATTCGCATCGGTGCCAGGTCACCGCGTCCGTCCCCTGTGGGTCTCCTACAACTACCTGCGGTGGTTCTTGGGGGTCCCTCGATTCTAGATGCCCTAGACCTAGGTCTAGCAAACTAAGATTGTAATATTCAATTGTGCTAAACTTATCCTGATAATATTTGACTTGTACATATGTTCCTATCCTCTAATCTCATAAAGAGATTAGTAGAGAGTGTTTATTAATAAATACATATATATTTGATATATATACCTGTGTGGTGTCTTTTCATTTGGTGGTTCAAGAGATTGTGTGGTAAAACAAGCTGCTTTACATTCCTTCAAGACTTAGCCTGAAGGCTGCTCTCCACAGCTACCACTAGGATAGCTTTCTATAAAGGTTGTCTTAAACCTATCTACCATAAGAGTCGAATTGTTCTGGTGCCAGGTGTCCACTTTAATTAGTGAACAGCATATACCAGGCCAACTTCTCACATTGGTGGGCAGCGTGTGGGATTCCAGCTTGCCATTGTTTTACCAGAAAATCTCTATTTGAATTACTAACTGAAAACCACTATAGGTACTTAAGGTACATATAAAGTCAAGCTTAGTATCGATAAGTTCTACTGAACTTAGAGCTGTGTGCCAAGGGATAGCACACCCTTTCTACAGCTCAAGCTAGTATCAGTAGGCCACAAACTAGTGTAGGTAGTACAACACTGCACAACACTAGAATGTCCTTAAAGGGTGGAACCAGTGGATCCACTCAGCCTCAGTATAAGGACATGGCTTTCTCTGACTTGAGAGCCATGTGTGTTGAAAGACACCTGAGACTAGGACAGAGTCCCTCAACCCTGCACCTGATAGATCTGCTGACAGTAGATGATCTTAGATTGGCTCTAGGAGCCAATGGGTCTGAATCAGTGGGTGGGTCAATTACAGTATCTGGGTCAGACGATGAAAATCCGAATGACCAGGACTCTGTGATTGAAGGGCCAGGCCTCAAGGGGCCTGAAAAGGACAGAGGAATTCTCCCTAAGAGAACTGACAGAGTGGATGAGAGGCATAGGTCCCCTTCCAGGGAATCTGAGCACTCTTATCACTCTGGCAGAGAATTTGTCCACCAGAGGAACTCATACTTTCCCATAAGAGAGACCTCCTCTGAAAGAATGTGCAAACTGCTGCAGTATGAGGAAGCAAGAGTTGCCCTTAGAACCAAGCAGTTGGCACTGGATAGAGAATCCCTGGAGATCCAGAGAGCTTCTAGACGAGAGGGGTTAGAACCCCTTGGTGGCAGCAACAGTGTCCCTAGAGGCAGAGAATCTATTCCAGACCATAGGAACCTGAGCAAGGTTGTTCCTCCCTACCAGAGTGGGGATGATATCCACAAGTGGATAACTGCCATGGAGAGGGCCTGTAGAGTACAGCAGGTCCCCCAGAAGCAGTGGGCAGCAATCTTGTGGCTCTCCTTTTCAGATAAAGGTAGAGACAAGCTCCTCACTGTTAGAGAAGAGGATGCTGATGATTATGAAGTCCTGAAGAGTGCACTAATAGATGGGTTTGGCTTAACCATTGAACAGTACAGGTTAAAGTTCAGAGACACCCAGAAAGCACAGACTCAGGACTGGACTGACTTTGTTGATAGTGCAACCAAGGCTCTGGAGGGTTGGCTGGTTGGCAGTAGGGTTACTGATTTTAAGGGATTGTATAATCTGATGATGAGAGAACAAATCCTTAATAATTGCCAGAACCAGTTGTTGCATCAGTACCTGGTGGACTCGGATCTGACCTCTCCCCAAGAATTGGGAAAGAAGGCAGACAAATGGGTCAGAACCAGGGTGAGGCAGAAACCCCAGAACCAAGGGGGTGACACCAAGAAGCAAGATCCTAAGGGCTCTGAGAAAGGTGGGGATAAGTCAAAAGACCAGAAGTCTTCACAAGGGCCCCAAAATCTGCATCTGGTGGGGAGTCACAATCGAACAAGGGAAAAGGCCGAAAGAAGCCCTGGTGCAAATTCTGTAAACAGAAAGGGCACTGGACTTCTGACTGTAACAAGTCCAAAGACCAAACCACCACCACTCCTGCCCCTAAGGCAACTGTTCCCCCTAGTTCAGCTACTGGTGGAGGTGGTACACAGACTAAGGGTTTAGTAGGGTTGACCCTGGGTTCTGAAGTGGACTCTGACCTAGTCAGAGTGCCCACTCAGGCAATGCTGATTTGTGAGGGAGACCTTAATATGTCCTTCCTAGTGAGTCCCAGTAATCTGGGCAAATACAAACAGCAGCCTATAATAAATGGCAAACAGGCTTTGGCATTTAGGGACACAGGTGCTAGTGTCACCATGGTGGCAGAGGATCTTGTGGACCCTGGACAGATAGTCCTGGGCGAAATGTACCAGGTGACCAATGCAAGCAACGTCCAGACCAACCATAGTCTGGCAGTTGTGAATTTCTCCTGGGGAGGGGTAACTGGCCTCAAGAAGGTTGTAGTCAGTGCAGACCTCCCTGTCGAATGTCTATTGGGCAATGATCTAGAGACTTCAGCCTGGTCTGAAGTAGAGTTATGGACTCATGCTGAGATGTTGGGCATCCCTGCAGAGGTATTTGCTGTGACCAGGTCACAAGCAAGAATGCATGACACTGAACCAGCTCTGGATCCTGGAACAATGGACCAGATGCTTCCCAAGAGGAGGAGCAGTAGGGTAAAGGCAGTGCCTTCCCTCTGTCTCAGATCACAGATTCACCCCCATAGGGAGGTGAAGCAGAGCCTGAAGAAGGAACTGCCCCAGAGGGACTTGAGCCTGATCAGGTTGAGTTCTTGGGGGCAGGGGCCCTTCTAGGGAAGATCTGAGGAAGGAGCAACAGTGCTGCCCCTCTCTTGAACCCCTCAGACAGCAGGCTGCTGCTGAGGCTGCTGGGAGTGCTAGTGGGTCCCATAAAGTTTATTGGGATGAGGGACTCCTATATTCTGAAGGTAGAGACCCAGCCCCTGGAGCCACCAGGAGGTTGGTAATACCTCAGAAGTTTAGGGGTTCCTCTTGACCTTAGCACATGACATCCCTTTAGCAGGACACTTGGGCCAAAACAAGACCTGGGACAGGCTTGTTCCACATTTTCATTGGCCACATATGTCAGAGGACACTAAGGAGTTTTGTCGCTCCTGTGTCACATGCCAAGCCAGTGGTAAGGCAGGTGGCACAACAAAGGCCCCCTGATACCACTACCTGTGGTGGGGGTACCCTTTGAAAGGGTAGGGATTGACATTGTTGGTCCCCTTGACCCTCAAACTGCATCTGGGCACAGGTTTATCCTGGTGGTAGTGGATCATGCCACCAGGTACCCAGAAGCAATTCCCTGAGGAGCACCACAGCCCCTGTGGTGGCAAGAGCCCTCATTGGAGTCTTCTCCAGAGTGGGTTTTCCAAAGGAGGTCATTTCTGACAGAGGTACCAACTTCATGTCAGGGTATCTAAAAGCAATGTGGAAGGAGTGTGGTGTAACTTACAAGTTCACCACCCCCTATCACCCACAATGCAATGGTTTAGTTGAACGATTCAACAAAACCTTGAAAGGAATGATTAAAGGACTCCCAGAGAAGCTTAGGCGGAAATGGGACCTTCTTCTTCCTTGCCTGTTGTTTGCCTACAGAGAGGTTCCACAGAAGGGGTTGGCTACAGCCCATTTGAGCTTCTGTTTGGGCATCCTGTGAGAGGTCCACTGTGTTTGGTAAAAGAGGGCTGGGAGTTACCTCTCAAGCCCCCAAACAAGATGTGATGGACTATGTACTTGGTCTCCGCTCCCGGATGGCAGAGTACATGAAAAAGGCAACCAAAAACCTAGAGGCCAGCCAAGAATTACAAAAAGCTTGGCATGACCAAAAGGCTGTACTGACTGTATACCAGCCAGGACAGAAAGTGTGGGTGTTGGAGCCTGTGGCCCCAGCAGCCCTCCAGGACAAGTGGAGTGGCCCCCATACAATAGTTGAACAGAAGGGAGAAGTCACCTCTCTGGTGAATCTTGGGACTCCCAGGAGCCCCCTGAGGGTGCTCCATGTCAACAGATTAAAGCCATATGTTGACAGGGCTGACATGGGCTTGCTCATGGCGACTGATGAGGACCAGGAGGAGGAGAGTGACCCTCTCCCCGACCTGCTCTCTCAGAACCCTGATGATGGGTCAGTAGATGGTGTTGCTTTGGCAAGCAGCCTCACTGACCATCAGCAAACTGAGTGCAGACAAGTTCTGCAACAGTTTAGACATATGTTTAGCCTGACCCCTAGTCAGACTTACTGGTGCACCCACGAGGTGGACACTGGAGACAGTCTGCCTGTCAAGAATAAAATCTACAGGCAACCTGACCATGTCAGGGACTGTATCAGGACTGAAGTCCAGAAAATGTTGGAGCTAGGTGTAATTGAGCCTTCAGATAGCCCTTGGGCTAGTCCAGTAGTCCTGGTACCCAAGCCTCATATCCAGGGTGGTAAGAAAGAAATGAGGTTTTGTGTAGACTACAGAGGCCTCAATGCAGTCACTAGGACTGATGACTATCCCATACCAAGGGCAGATGAGCTGATTGATACTTTGGCCTCAGCCAAGTATCTGAGTACATTTGACCTAACAGCTGGCTACTGGCAGATCAGATTAGCTGATGATGCAAAAGCCAAGACAGCATTTTCGACCCCTGGTGGGCACTACCACTTTGTGGTGATGCCCTTTGGATTGAAAAATGCACCTGCCACTTTTCAGAGGTTGGTGAATAAAGTTCTGACAGGGATGGAAACTTATTGCTCAGCTTATCTAGATGATATTGCTGTCTTTAGTTCCTCCTGGCAGGATCACCTGGTCCACCTCAGGAATGTTTTGGAGGCCCTGCAAAGGCAGGCCTCACTATCAAGGCCACTAAGTGCCAGATAGGGCAGAGTCAGGTTGTGTACCTGGGCCACCTTGTAGGTGGAGGCCAGGTTCAGCCTTTACAGAGCAAAATCCAAACCATAATGGAATGGGTTGCTCCAACCACCCAGACACAGGTGAGAGCCTTCTTAGGCCTGACTGGGTACTATAGGAGGTTTGTCAAGGGATATGGATCTATAGTGACCCCCTTGAATGATCTGACCTCAAAGAAAATGCCAAAAAAGGTTCAGTGGACAGCTAGTTGTCAAAAGGCATTTGAAGACCTAAAGCAGGCCATGTGCACTGCCCCCATCTTACAGAGTCCAGACTACACCAAAAGTTCATTGTCCAAACAGATGCGTCTGAGCTGGGTGTGGGAGCTGTACTGTCTCAACTGAATGATGAAGGTCAAGACCAGCCAGTAGCTTTTATTAGCAGAAGGCTGACCCCTAGAGAGAAACGTTGGTCAGCTATAGAGAGGAGGCCTTTGCTGTGGTATGGGCCCTGAAGAAGCTGAGGCCATACTTGTTTGGTACTCACTTCATAGTTCAGACCGACCACAAGCCCCTCCTATGGCTTAAACAAATGAAAGGAGAAAACCCAAAACTTTTGAGGTGGTCCATTTCCCTACAGGGGATGGACTACACAGTGGAACATAGACCTGGGACCCAACATGCCAATGCAGATGGACTCTCAAGGTATTTCCACTTTGAACACGAAGACTCAACTGGTCAAGGTTAGTTTAGTGTCCCTGCGTTTGGGGGTTGTGTAGGAGAGTAAGATCTGCCTCTTATGTTGCCCCCACTTTTTTCTGATGTTTACACTGGTTTCTGGCTATAGTCTGGCTGGGCCCCTGCTAATCAGGGCCCCAGCCTCTCTGTTCTCTCTAAGCGACTGGAGTGCACTCTAGGTGCACTAGTGATTGGATACTGTGGTACCTTATGAGTCCCTAGTATATGGTACCTTAGGTACCAAGGGCATAGGTACTTCACAGGCCTACCAGGGGCTGCAGCATGTATTATGCCACCCCTGGGAAGCAGACTAAATCTGACACCACAGGCCTGCTACTGCAGCCTGGGTGAGGAAGTGCTAGCACCCCTCACTGAGATATAGGTCCCCTATATCTCTCCTACACACACATATAAACCTATCAGTCACCCCTAAGGCAGGCCCTATCAATCCTGAGGGCAGGGTGCTTGGCTTCTATGTGAGGGGTGCCTCTGCCTGAGCAGGGCCCCTCTGCAGCTCTCAGAGTCCATTCTCTGGTGCTGTTTGTGGATGCGGTTAAACCATATACTTTTAAGTGCATTATATCCTCGCGGTAAAATGCTAACTTTGGAATGGCTGCATCGAAACATGTCGTGTTTGGTGTCAAACACCTTGGAATACTACCCCCCGCCAGTCCTGGCGGCGGGGGTAGCATTCCACCCTTCTAGAGGGATAGACATGTACCTACTGTGGAAACGCGGTAGAATACGACAGAGCCCTGGCATCACAAAATGGATGCCACCAGTCACATACACTGGGCTGCCCTCCTGCTGATGACCAACACTCGCAGTGGAGGAAGCCCAACAATAGATATCCTGTCCCAAGGGGTGTGACCACCTTCCAGACAGGGTTTAGTGTATTGGGGCTGGGTGGGTGCACTCTTAGAGTGCTTTGAAGTCCTGCACTGGGGGAGCAGAAGGCTCCTCTGTGCATATGCCAGTTCAAACTGGCTCAGGGGCTACCTGTCCCTGCTCTGGCATGAAACTGGACAAAGGGAAGTGGGTGTAGCCACCCACTTCCCTGACCCTCCCATAGGTAGGGTCATAGAGCTAGTCCCTCCCCTCCTTTTAGTATAAGAGGGGGAACCTGTGCATTGCACCCTAGATTTCCCTGGACGACGCTCTACAAGAAGAATCCTGGACCTTCGACGTTCCACTACCTTTGGAAGACTGAAGAATCTCCCTTGGAGTCATGGAGTGACTCCCCTGCTTGGCAGGCACCAAAAACTACAAACAACGGTCGCAAACTACGCCGCTCCCGCTGGAGTCCAAAGTCCCTGCAGCTCAAGAAGTGGATTTCCTGACTTTTCAAAGGCCATCGTGAGTCCCCAGTGAAGCTGAGGCCAGTGAACCCCAAGAGTAACGAGGAACCGCGACCCCTGGGTACCGTGCACTATTGTCGTGTGCAACCCCTCACAACGTTCCACGAACTTGTGCTTTAGACCACGTGTGGTCCCAGCCTCCAGCAGGAATCCCTCCTAAGATCAGAGGCCTACCACTTCCCGAGAGACCGTGGGTCCCTGTGAGAGAATCCTCCCAAGGCGTCTTCGCGATCCCTTGCCAGCTGGCTTGTGGGTCCCCAGAAGACTTCCTAAAGAAACCAAAGGGCTCCCCTGGTTGCTCCAGGTCTGCCCTGACTTATCCTTGCTGGGTGAGTTCCACAGACCTTGCTGGTCTGCGCCATTGCCTCTTCACACTTTCCCCAAGACTTGCTGTTACCAAGGCTTGTTGGCCCCGATCGAGTTGCCGACACTGCAGTAAGCCGCAGACATCGTGGGACACGCCAAATACAGCTCCTGGTTGTCGTCAACGCCTCCTGGACCTCGTGGCTGAAGAGTCAAGGCAAGCATGAACGACCTGAACCCTGCAACGACGGTGGGCATTCATCTTCCTTGCCCTGAGTCACTGCCAAGTGACTTTGAACACTGTCCCCTCTGCTTTCAGGTCATCCTTCCACCAAATCCAGGCTTGGATTCCACCGGACACTTCTTCAAACCATCACAAGCAGCAAGTCTTCTTTGGTCGCCATTGAAAACGACGCCACGACCCGACATCAAAGGACACCTGTGCACCCGGCTTCCCTGGGTGAGGTAACTCCAGCACTCCAGTGCTCCTGTGGGTGTGGGCCCTCGAACTACTTACCCTGTAAGTGACTTGCTTGTAGGTTCACCAGAAGTATCCTAAAACTCTTACTTTCCCGTGCGATTCTCGCACTGACTCCGTACGTGGTTCGCGTCTGTGTTAGGCACACCGCGTCCGACTCCCTTACAAATCCTATCAGTAGACCGTATCCTTCGACTCGTACTGAGTCCGATCGGTGTGTTCGCCTCGAACACGCAAGGGACCTTGAACATTGATATCTCAATCGCGTCTGAGCGCATAGACTCGTACAGGATTCGCATCGGTGCCAGGTCACCGCGTCCGTCCCCTGTGGGTCTCCTACAACTACCTGGGGTGGTTCTTGGGGGTCCCTCGATTCTAGATGCCCTAGACCTAGGTCTAGCAAACTAAGATTGTAATATTCAATTGTGCTAAACTTATCCTGATAATATTTGACTTGTACATATGTTCCTATCCTCTAATCTCATAAAGAGATTAGTAGAGAGTGTTTATTAATAAATACATATATATTTGATATATATACCTGTGTGGTGTCTTTTCATTTGGTGGTTCAAGAGATTGTGTGGTAAAACAAGCTGCTTTACATTCCTTCAAGACTTAGCCTGAAGGCTGCTCTCCACAGCTACCACTAGGATAGCTTTCTATAAAGGTTGTCTTAAACCTATCTACCATAAGAGTCGAATTGTTCTGGTGCAAGGTGTCCACTTTAATTAGTGAACAGCATATACCAGGCCAACTTCTCACAATTCCCATTAATGATTTCATGTAGATGTTGAAAAGCATGGGTGAGATGATAGAGCATTGAGGGACTCCTGCTTTTATGCTGTAGGGTTTGGATGAGAAAGGATGAATATGGATAACATTTGTTTTATTGCTAGGTAGGATATGATCCAAATGAGAGTGGTATTCTCTATGCTTCATTCATCAAATCTTTGGATTAGTGGGTCATGATTTACTGTGTTGAAGGCAACAAAAAGGTCCACAAGAAGTAGGACAGCAAACCCCATTCTGGTCTTCTGTGTTGTTAATGTCATCCACGATGGTAGATATGGGGAGATTCAATGCCTCCTCCTGGATGGAATCCACTTGATTGTTGGCTAGTACATTCCGTTATGTCTGTGTAGGAGTACTTTGTCTTGAGGGTTGTTTGTCTTGAGTCAGGTGCGTTGAAGCTTAACTCTTTATTGTTTTATCCTTTTTAATTTCACATTTTTCTAAGGGGCTTACTTTCTTTTGTTATGTTTAGATGTTTTAGTGGTCTTTAAGATATCAAAAGCTTCATGGAGCCATCCATAAAGTTTTTGAACTAAAGTTATGTGTCCATTTTGTAATACAGATAATCTGGGTTTCTATGACCTTAACATTCAGGTTGCACCAGGGTCAATATGTAGTTGCATGCAAGCTAAGCTTAACTGCTGTGAGATGTGGTGTCATGTGTTGGAAGGCCACCAGGTGGGGGCTCGACCAAGTGACTGGAGTAATCTTTTGGAACGTGACTAGTTCTTGGTTTGTTAAAATGACATCTAAATTGTGTTCCGCAATGTGTTTAAGTTTGGGGCTGAGCTGATATAGGTTGAGTATGTCTAGGTCAGTGAGGATCATTCTGGGATGGGGCATAGTACGTTTGTCAAACCATATTTTCAGGTCACCATGGATGCATAGGTTTGAATACAGTGTAAAGAGGTTTGAAAGTGTGTCTAGAAAGGTGTCTGTGAATGTTCTATTGCTAGGTGGTGGCTTGTAAAAAAAGGAGGAAGTTGCAGGAGAAGGTTGGGGTACCATTGCACCTTGTAAGGAAACATGCTTAGCTTTGGTGAGAGTTGTTGTTTCTTTAAATATGGCGGGTAATCCACCTCCTCATTTGCTTATGGAATTTTATGTCACAGTTTGAGAGCCTTGAGTAACAGCTTCATGTAATACAGGTGCAATGTCTTCCCCCAGCTATGACTCAGTAATAAAGAGTAAGTCAGGTTCTGTATCATTGAACAGATCAAAAATGTGGTATTTGTTTTTGAAAATGGATCGAGCATTTATTAGTAGGCAGTTTACAGAATGTATTTTGGAGATGGTGCGATTCTGTGTTGTGGGAGAGTGAGTATTGTCCCTTGAAGTTGTAGGAAGTGTGGTATTGGTGAAAGAGTTAACTCTAGCAGGACTGGGTTGCTGGTTGACTGGAGTGTGAGCCCTGGTCAAGCAACCGCCACAAGCCCTTGCAGGATGAACTACAAAGAGTGTCTAAATTAACCTGTGCTTAACCCTGGGTAGCTTGGCACAAAAGGCAGTCAGGCTTAGCTTAGAGTCAATGTGTAAAGTACTTATGCAGCATAGAAACAATAACATAGTGAAAACACAACACAAGTAAACCTCCCAAACCAATTTAGAAAAATAGAGTACATTTTAATAAAGTAATTAAAATCAAAATGACAAAAATCCAATCAGTAGTAATGGAGTTTTGAATTTTTAAATTTTTTATTAAAAACTAGTGCCTGAAACATCAAAGCACCAACCGCAGACAGCTAGTCACGTGAGACCGGGCCAAAGTAAAAAAATATGGCCGATCGCGATGGAGCGCGGTTCAGATACAAGAAGTGGATTTGGCCCGGTCTGAGCTTACCTTCGGACTTAGAAGAATTCTGAGAAAAAGTGTCTGAGAAAGTAAAGTTTAGCTTGGCTAGGCTGCAGAAGGTGTCCGAAGAGGGAACTTCGTCATTGGATGGCATTGAGTCAAAGCCACAGTGAAGATTTCTACGGACAGATTTAGTCGTTAAAATAGAAGTCGAAGATTTCCAGCGGGAAAAGGCAGAGGGCTGTAGCCGAAGGCAGTTCCATGAGGTCGGATTCCCCTTTGGCGAAGGACTGCTGAAAAGGATTTGATGCTGTGCGGAAGAACATAGCGGGAGAAACCTCAAAGCCAATCCGAACGGTGATGCACCTCGGGCAGATAGGCGAGCAGGTTGGTCCCAGTCTCCCCCTGGTTCTCAGAGCAAGTTTTGGCCAACATTTGTCTAAGTCCTAAATTTTGGGATTTGGCCATCTAAGCAACTTTAGCACCACAACCAAGGGTCCAGGACTGGGGGGACACCTCATGGGGTTTCAGGACTCACTCAGGCTCGGTCTAGGTGTGGGTTCAAGATGGTGGGAGCCTTTTAGATCCCTGTGACTCTGAACAGGTGGCCAGCAAATTATCCCTTGGAGCTTCTTCTGGTAGCTCTGTGTGCAGGTAACGATATATAGGCATCAACACCAGGGCTGGCCTCTGAGTGTTCAAGGCAGGCTCAAGAGAGCAAAGCAGTCCTTCCAGGTGCAGCAGCAGTCTTGCAGAGTGCACATCAGTTCACAGCAACAGGCAGTCCTCTGAGAGTCCTTCTGCAGGTCCAGGAGTGAATTGAAGAGTGGCTCTGACGGTCCCACTTTGATACCCTGGTGCCCTTCTTCTGGAAAGAGGGAGAAGTTTCTGGAAAGGTTCTTTGAAGTGCATGGAATTTCCTGACTCCCCTGGCTCCCAGCTGGCTGCAGTGACAATGTAGGGTCCTTAGGCCCCTTTTGTGAAGGCAGAGGACAGGCTATTCAGTTACAAGCTAGGCTGGTCTCAGCTCTGCCTCCTGATCCAGCCAGCAGTTGGCCCATTGAGACAAACCCAATCATGTGACACTATGAAGGCACAGAGGGTTAAGGGCAGGAAAATGCCATCTTTCTAAAAGTGGCATTTTCAAAATTGTAAAGAAAATCTGACTATACCATTAAAGAGGTTTTATCATTACAATTTCATAGATACCAAGCATGATATAGCTATCTGCTCCCAGTTAGCAATTACAGCTTACTAAATGGAATAAGGAAGCCCCAATGGTATCCTATGTTAGGCGTAGGCCTCACAGTAGCGAAAAAGTAATTGGTTCCGTCATGAGCACAAGTTCTAGTGTGCTCATGACGGAACCATTCCGTTATGAGCACATGCTCAGGAAATCCCTCTGCTGCAGACAGCAGAGGGATTTCTCTTTTTTTTTTTTTGCCTGGGGAGGTGGGGAAGAGCTTCCCCAACCTCCCCAGGCCAATTTTTGATTTTCATTGCAATGACGATCGCGCGCATGGCGCGCAATCATCGTCATTGCAACAAAAACGAAACTGAAACTTAGTTTCAGTTTCTCAGTTTCGGTGCTTGTGGGGCTATCTCAGCCCCCCGAGCACCGAAAAAGATGGGAGAGGTATCGTTGGAAAGGGGAGAATCTCCCCTTTCCAATGGTACCCTTCCTTAGTGGATCCCTGCTTGGGGATCACCCCAGGAGGGTGATCCCCAAGCAGGGATCCACCCACTAGCACCAGGGAGGGGGAGCGGCCCCTTGGGCAAGAGCCTTTGCTCCCCCCATATTTGTTTGTTGGCAACAGTCTTTCTGCCCCCCTGGGGTGCAGATGGGGGCAGCATCCCCCAATCTGCCCGCCCGGGGGGCGGAAAGCCCACTAGAAACCAGGGATTATTTTTTTTTATTGATGTTGGGGTGGGGGCTGCCCAAAAAGGGCATGGCAATGCCCCCACCCCCCCAGAGAAATGTAAGTCAATCTGCCCTCCGGGGGGGCATAAAGCCTACTAGAAACCAGGGATTTTTTTTTATTGACGTTGGGGTGGGGGTTGCCCAAAAAGGTCATGGCAATGCCCCCACCCCCCCAGAGAAATGTCAGTTTTTCCTCCCCCCAGGGGGCAGACGGGGGCAGTAGCCCCTAATCTGTCCCCCAGGGGGGCAGAAAGCCCACTAGAAACCAGGGATTGTTTTTTTTATTGACGTTGGGGTGGGGGCTGACCAAAAAGGGCATGGCAATGCCCCCCCAGAGAAATGTCAGTCTTTCTGCCACCCAGGGGGCAGATGGGGGCAGTAGCCCCCAATCTAGGGCAGAAAGCCCACTAGAAACCAGGGATTTTTTTTATTGATGTTGGGGTGGGGGCTGCCCAAAAAGGGCATGGCAATGCCCCCACCCCCCACCCCCCCAAAAATGCAAGTCTTTCTGCTCCCCCCAGGGGCATATGGGGGCAATAGCCCCTGATCTGCCCCCGGGGGGGGCAGAAAGCCCACTAGGCACCAGGGATTTTTATTTTTTGTAATGTAGGGGTGGGGGCTGCCCAGAATGGGCATGATAATGCCCCCACCCCAAAAACAATTACCACAGTCTTTCTGCCCCTCCCCGGAGGCATAATGGGGCAATAGCCACTTATCTGCCCCCGGGGGGGTAGAAAGCCCTCTAGGCCTCAGGAATTTCTTTTTTTTTTATTCAGGGTTGGGGTCAGCCCAGAATGGGCATGCCAATGCCCACACCTCCCCAAAAAATACCACAGTCTTTCTGCCCCCCCGAGGGGCGGATGGGGGCAGTGGCCCCTGATCTGCCCCCAAGGGGCAGAAAGCCCACTAGGCACCAGCGGTTACTCTGGCTTTTTTTATGCGTGATGATGGGGGCTGCCCAGAATGGGCATACCAATGCCTCCACCCTCCAAAAACACAGCCACAGTCTTTCTGCCCCCATTGGGGGCATATCAGGGCAAACCCCCCCCCCCCAATTTCCCCCCCAGGGCGGCAGAAAGCCCACTAGGCACAGACTTGTTTTTAGCAATGTGCCTACCTGTGGATTTTGGGCCCTAGCGCAGCCGGCACATAGGGAAACCTAGCAAACCTGTACATTTTTTTAAACTAGACACCAAGAGGAATCCAGGATGGGGTTACTTGTGTGCCTCTCGCCAGGTTCTCTTACCCAGAATCCCTTGCAAACCTCAAACTTAGTTAAAAAACACATTTTCCTCACATTTCTGTGATGGAAAGTTCTGGGATCTGCGTGGATCCACTAAATTCCACCCACCCAGCATTCCCCAAAGTCTTCTGAGAAAAATGGTACCTCACTTGTGTGGGTAGGCCTAGTGCCCGCGACAGGAAACGGCCCAAAACGCAACTTGGACACACCACATTTTCACAGTGAAAACGGACCCTTTTTTTGCAAAGTGCCTAGCTGTAGATTTTGAACCCTAGCTCTGCCGGCACCTAGGGAAACCTAGCAAACTTATACATTTTTGAAAACTAGACACCCAGGGGAATCAGGATGGGGTGACTTGTCTGACTCTCACCAGGTTCTGTTACCCAGAATCCCTTGCACACCTCAAACTTTGTTAAAAAAAACACATTTGCCTCAAATTTTTGTGGGGGAAAGTTCTGGAGTCTGCGTGGATCCACTAAATTCTACCCACCCCGCATTCCCCAAAGTCTTGCGAGAAAAATGGTACTTCACTTGTGTGGGTGGGTCAAGCACCCGCGACAGGCAAGGGCCCAAAACCTATTGAGGCGACTTCAAAATTACCTATCACAAAAACAACCTGGTTTTGCAAGGGGGGTCCCATGAGTTTTTGGCCCCGGGCTCGGCGGCCATCTAGGGAAACCTACCAAACCCACACATTTCTGAAAACTATACACCCTGGGGACTCCAGCAAGGTATGGCTTGCTTGGGTCCCCCAACATTTCCCTACCGAGAATCCCCTGCAAACCTCAAATTTAGCTGAAAAAAATCACTTTTTTCTCAAATTTCTGTGTGGGAAAGTTCTGGAATCTGCGTGGATCCACAAATTTCCTTCTCACACAGCATTCCCCCAGGTCTCCCGATAAAAATGGTACCTCACTCGCGTGGGTGGGTCAAGTACCCGCAACAGGCAAGGGCCCAAAACCTATTGAGGCGACATCAAGTACCTATCACAAAACAACCTGGTTTTGCAAGGGGGTCCCATGACTCTTGGCCCCGGGCTCGGCGGCCACCTAGGAAACCTACCAAACCCATACATTTCGGAAAACTAGACACCCGGGGAGTCCAGCAAGGTATGGCTTGCGTGGGCCCCCAACATTTCCCTACCCAGAATCCCCTGCAAACCTCAAATTTTGTTGAAAAAATCTTTTTTTTCTCACATTTCTGTGTGGGAAAGTTGTAGAATCACTGGGCTGACACAAATTTCCGACCACCCAGCGTTTCCCCAGGTCTTCTGATAAAAACGGTACCTCACTTGTGTGGGTAGGCATAGGGGCTGCAACAGGAAATGGCCCAAATCGTACTGTGGAGACTTCAAAATTACCTATAACAAAACTACCTGGTTTTGGGGGGGCACCTGGGATTTTGGCCCCGGGCTCGCCACCATCTAGGGAAACCTACCAAACCCACACATTTCTGAAAACTAGACACCCTGGGGAGTCCAATGAGGTATGGCTTGCGTGGATCCCCCAACGTTTCCCTACTCAGAATCCCCTGCAAACCTCAAATTTAGCTGGAAAAAACACATTTTCCACATATTTTTGTGTGGAATCACTGTGGCAGCACAAATGTCCTACCCCACAGCGTTCTCCTTAGTGTCCCGAGTAAAATGATACCTCACTTGTGTGGGTGTCCAATGCAGAATTGGCTAAAAACGTATTTTTAAAAAAATGTAGCGCTTAGAATTCTTGGTGCTATACCCTTATTCCCTATGTTTTGGGCTCTTCCCAGTCACAGGCCCTTGCCCCACCCACACAAGTGAGGTATCATTTTACTCGGGATAGGTCATTTTGATGTCTCCTCAATACGTTTTGGGCCCTTGCCTGTCGTGGGTACTTGACCCACCCACGCGAGTGAGGTATAATTTTTATCGGGAGACTTGGGGGAACGATGGGTGGTAGGACATTTTTGGATCCACGTAGATTCCAGAACTTTCCCACACAGATATTTGAGAAAAAAAGTGATTTTTTCAGCTAAATTTGAGGTTTGCAGGGCATTCTGGGTAGGAAAACGTTGGGGGACGCACGCAAGCCATACTTCGCTGGAGTCCCCCGGGTGTCTAGTTTTCAAAAATGTGTGGGTTTGGTAGTTTTCCAAGATGGCCGCCGAGCCCAGGGCCAAAAACCCAGGTGACCCCCCTTGCAAAACCAGGTTGTTTTGTGATGGGTCATTTTGATGTCTCCTCAATACGTTTTGGGCCCTTGCCTGTCACGGGTACTTGAACCACCCACGCAAGTGAGGTACCATTTTCATCGGGAGACCTCGGGGAATGCTGGGTGGTAGGAAATTTGTGGATCCACGTAGATTCCTGAACTTATATTCAACGGTTAGTTTCTATAAAGAAAACTTGAAGGATCTACACAAATGACCCCTTGCTGAATTCAGAATTCTGTCTACTTTTCTAAAATGTATAGATTTCCAGGATCCATTATTGCTTTCATACCCATTTCTACCATTAACTGGAAAGAGGTTGAAAGCACAAAAAATAGCAAAAATAGGCTATGTCCCAGAAAAATGCCAAAACTGTGTAAAAGATTTTGGTTTTCTGACAAAAATCTGCTTGTCCCTGAAAGCTGGGAAGATGGTGATTTCAGCACCACAACCTCTTTTGATACCATTTGCAGGGAAAAACCAGACGCTTTCATCTGTAGCCCTTTTTCCCATTTCCCCCAAAAAAATGCACCTGTATTTTGGCTAATTTCTGGGTCCCCTCCAGGGGAATCCACAAACCCTTGGTACCTTTAGAATCCCCATGATGTTGGAAAAAAAGGACGCAAATTTGGCTTGGATACCTTATGTGGTCAAAAAGTTACAGGGGCCTAAGCGCGAACTACCCCAAATAGCCAAAAAAAGGCTTAGCATAGGGGGGGTAAAGGCCTAGCAGCGTAGGGGTTAAGGTACTACTTAAGTGGGTGGCAGAATAAGTGCTGCCGCCCCACTGGTAGCATTTAAATTACAGGCCCTGGGTATTTGATATACCACTCTACAAGGGACTTACAGGTAAACTAAATATGCCAATTGGGTATAAGCCAATTCAACCATCCACGACAAAGCCCTAGAATGGATCCACTCCTTCCTCACCAGCCGAACACAGAGAGTCAGACTCCCACTGATCAACTCATAACCCACAGAGATCAGCTGTGGAGCGCCTCAGGGATCATCCCTGAGCCGCACCCTCTTCAACATCCACATGGCCCTGCATGCAGCCATCATCAGAAGCCACAAACTTAACATCGTCTCCTACTCCAACGACACCAAGCTGGTTCTCACCCTCGCAGACAAACCCACAGCGGCCAAGAGCAACTTTCACAATGGGATGAAGGCAGTCACTACCTGGATGAAGGACAGCTGCCTCAAGCTTAACTCAGACAAGACCGAAGTCCTCATTCTGTGGAAAGGGGATGCTGTATTTATGGAGACATCTCAGTCTTTAATTATTTTTATCCCAGTTAAAAATGCATTATGCTTCAAATTAACCACACCTGCCCTCATATTTTTAACCGGTTGGTTCCATAACTGCATTAAGATCTCAATGATCATTTATAGCAGCCTGGTCCTCAGGAAAGACTTAAATTCAATGGCTCCTATGCCAACAAAATGGCTTTTAGTAGTGACTCACTTTTGTCTTGAGTACAAAATACAAGGTGCTTTAGTTTTTCTTTAGAACTCAGTGGTGAAGCTGCATTTCATCACTGCGGAGTTAAGTGACAGACTTCATATGGTGTTGGAAATACGTGTTGCACTCAAAATGTTTTACTGAAATGATTTCAAAAGATATTTAGAACTCATAGAAAATGTGGCCTGATTTTAGGTTTCAAGAGCATTAAATGTAAACTTTATGATAAAAAGAAACCCCTCATTTCTTCATATACTGCAGTATCCTCTGTCAGAAGTTGCTCTCAGTTTGACAGATATTTGAAAACTCATAGAAAATCTGCCCTGATTTTAGCTTTCTAGAGCATTAACTATAATTTCTATGACAAAAATCAACCCTCTAATTTCTTCATTTGCTGCAGCATCCTCTGTAGAAAATGCTTTCAGTTTGACAGCTTTGACTCCATCAAGATAGTGTTCAGGTGTGCCACACTTATGTCATAGATACAGAATCCGAGCACTCTAGTTGTTGATTAGAACACTGCGGAGAAGCTGCAGTAGAACACTAGGAATCAATTGATAGGCTGCTGCCTCTATTGGAAGTGTGTTTACTCAGACTTTATTCTAACATTGCTGAGGGAGAAAGTGTGAACCTATAGGAAATGTGTTCTTATTTCAGTCTATGGAGCGCCTTTCACAACCTTCATGAGAAAAGCATGAGAGGAAACTGCTTTCTCTAGTGGAGAGGTGTGGTGCAGCGGCCAGGGCAGCTGACTTCGGAGCACAGGGTTCACGGTTCGATCCCCGGCTCCGGCGGCAGCTCAGCACCATGTGACTCTGGGCAATAGCTCACTTAATTTCCACTCCGGCCCCCAGCGCCTTGAGACCCGTAAGGGTGAGTAGCTGCGCTATATAAAAACGGACTTACATTTTTTTTTTACTTACAAATATGATTCCTCAATTCCCTGCAGAGCATCAGCATTTTTCACAGGAAAATGTCACCTTACACATCACAATTCATAAAATAAAATATGATACTACCAACAAATAATTTACATTGTGACTAAAATCTGTTATCACCTTTCATATGTGTTCCTTTCTCTGTCCCTCAAAAACAGGCTTTCACTACAACACATTTCAAGTCCTGTAATGGCAACCATAACATGTTGTCCATGTTGTGGAAAGCCAGTCTCAGGGTTTGCTCACCCTACCCCTTTGTATGCTTTCTTAAATTCATATTCAGGATGCAGGGGCCATGATCCTAAGTCCTGTAATGCTTGCCAAACATAGTGTTCATCTTGTGGCAAGCTAATCAGGAATGAGGAATCAGAGCATTCCTGGGCACCAATGGTATATATATCACTAATATTTCCATTGGTGAACACCTTCATAACCACCGGAGCACCAGTTTAAATGCTAGTTTTTGGAAACTACTGAACAGATTTACATCCTATTATGAAAAGCAAGCTTTCTGAGTAAAGTTCAAACTTTCTGCCAAATTTGGTGTAATTCCAGTCAGACACTTTTTCTGATTCAGCTGAAAACTTTGCTATAAGAGCGAAAACTGGAAATCTCCATTTTGGAACCCCCACCACCTCTACTTTTTCTTAGCACTCAATTAATAAATCAGCATAAAACTTGCGATGAAGGAGTCAAACTGCATAAACATTTGTTGGAATGTATATATGTTCATGATATCCGTGAGGAAGTTTTTAGTCCTTATATTGAATGGAAAGGGTTTTTTACAGGTTAGACCTGCGCTACTTTATCTGCAAATGCTGAGTAACCCGTTGGACATTTTTAATATTGCTTGTTTTCTTGTTGCTGCTGTACGGCTTAGGAAAAAAAGATATCCCACGTTAAATAATGTATACATTTTAATGATAATATTTTTATGGAATTTTCTTTTTAACTTTGTGATATCAGATATCGCTGAAACACACAAATGTGGTTGTTTTATATATTTCACTCAAATGTTTACATAGGAATGTGTCTTTTTTTGTATATAGTGTATTGTACTTTTATGATTTTAATTAATCGAATAAAGTGGATTGATTGGTTCACTGAAAAAATTCAAAGATGGGCTGTTCTAGTTAGGTGAAAATATCAGTTAAAACATGCTCTTTTAAATGTACAAAACCACTAACATTTATCAGCTATAGTTATCTCAAGTAACTATAACTCGAATCCTAAGGTAAATATAGCTCACACCCACACCATACACAGTTTTCTTATCAATAGTTTTATTGCAAATGTTGCAGTGATATCATCAATGATGTCATAGAACATGTCATGAGAGATGTAATATCTGGGTAGTTAGCAGTGCATGGCGAGTGTGTGAGTTATAGTTACAAAATAATTAGATTAGGGCATGAGTTATAGTTACTTGAGATAACTGTAACTGGTGAATTTCAGTGGTTTTGCACATTTAAAATGGCATATTTTAACTGACATTTCTACCTAACTATAATCGCCCTTTAACCTTTGGTTTTTATAGTAATTTCTAAGGTTTTTTGTTTTTTTTGCAAAAGTAAGATAAAATTATCATACCTAACTATAATTTCACTTTAACCTTTGTTTTTTCAGTGAATTTCTAGGGTTTTTAATGTAAAGTAATATGTTATCACCATACATAAAGCCAACCCCCCGCAGGCCATGTACAGCAGCGATTTGTCTATAGGGCCTGGCTTCCCGCCAGGCCGTTCGACCAAACCCTTGATTAATAAAGCAGATCTGTCATCCTTCTCCAAAAATCATGAATAATTTTGATCTAATGTATTTTTCAATAATGCACACAATGCAATGTTTATTGCTATTGATTACTTATAAATATTTAATAAAGTTTTGTTAAACTACAAGCCTGTGACTCTTTCTTTTTACATAGATTTTATTATTACATTTTATAGATGAAAAATGTGTAAATAAATAGTCAGATACATTGTTGATTTTTTTTATCTGTCTCTGAATTTTCTCTTAAACATTTTTCAGCCCAAAAAATATCATCTTAAAAACAACCACAAGAGAGCATTATATATTTGTTTTACATCTTCAGGCCACATAAAACGAAACCATGCCAAAGGATGTGCCTCCTTAGTAGTACTCACCCCAAAGATTTAAGTGAGGAATTAAGTGATTTTTTGACAATAAAATTATTTAAATAAAAACTAACCTTGGAGTTCGCACAGCATCGCCCTCCCATGCCCTTCATTTGGCCCCTCCTGAATCTACCCCATCTATTTTACTGACGCCTTTCATTCCTCCAAATGAAGAAGAACTAGAAAGTCTTGTTCTATAATGTAAATCTGGATCACCTCTTGACCCTTGCCCCCTCATATAATAAAACAAATAACAGAGGTTATCGTCCCTGTTTATGCAAAGGTGTTTAATAACTCCCTCCAAACTGGTTTGGTTCCTTTGTTATGGAAACAAGCTAGTGTCATCCCTCTACTGAAAAAACCTTCAGCAGATAATAAGATTCTATCTAATTTTAGACCTATACCTCTTCTCCCAGTGACCAACAAAATACTAGAATCTATAGTAAATAAACAACTTTCAGAGTTTTTTAGTCTAATCACCTCCTACACCCCTCTCAGTCAGGTTTTGATCTCAACACAGTACCAAAACACTGCTGCTGGAAGTCTCTGAGTCACTAAAAATTCTCTAGACCACGGACACAATGGCATACTTATTATGTTTAACCTCTCGGCGGAGTTCAATACTGCCCCCCATGACATCCTTTTACAATGCCTATCTGATTGTGGGGTCAGGGGAGTGGCACTTGATTGGCTGACTTCATACCTCTCTGAGCGAGAACATGCAATTTCGACAAAATCTCACCTCTACAAAGCCAAACTTCTAAAATGTGGGGTACCCTAGGGCTCCACTCTTAGCCCTACACTGTTTAATGTGTACATGTCTCCTTTGGCCACCCTGGTTGAGACATTCGGCATTATGATAGTTTTATATGCCGACGATACCCTACTGGTCTTTTCCTACAAGGGTAACTCAGAATCCCACAAAGTTGCTTTCTCAAATTGCATGAGAGCAGTCTTAGGTTGGCTCAAAGAAAGCCAACTACAATGCAACCTGGATAAAACAGAAATCATATTGTTAGGGCCTAACCCTGGCGCCTGGCCCAAAGATGGACTTCCCTCCCCTCCCCCACCCTGGCAGCTGGAAACCTGGGAGTCATTTTCGACAATGACCTACCTTTTAAGACCCAGATCCACTTAGTTGTTAGAAACTATATGTGGATCTGTAAGGCTCTCAGGAAATTCCTCCCCTCCTTCCATGGGAGGCCCGCAAAATTGTAGTTGGAGCTATGATCCTCTCTCAGCTGGACTATGTGAAAGCGTTTTACCTTGGCTTACCTACATATTTAACCCGGTGATTACAAGTGGTCCAAAACACGTCCTTTTAAATTTGCGAAAAGGTACCCCAAATTCACCATAACTTACCCACCTGCACTAGCTCCCTGTCAATAAAAGGATCATCTTTAAAGCACTGACTTTAGCACATAGGGCCCTGTATAACATTGGTTCCAGTTATCTGAACAATAGAATTACTGAGTACCAGCCTAGCAGAAATCTATGTTCCAATCAGGCCCACCTCATAGCGGTTCCTCATTTAAAAAAATTGGTGGTGCCCTTGCCTCTCCAAGGAACATCACCAAAATCATAAAATATGTACATAGCCCTTGCATGGCATTATAGGGTGGCCCTTGAAGGAGCAGTGAATAATAAATGCGTATATGTGGCCCCTCAAGTAATATTAAATTTCTTTGCATTTCCTGTGTGCCCCGGTCCCACCCCGGACACCCAGTATTTCCTTTTTTATGGGGGCCTGGGGTGAGCCCTAGGGCCTCCTTTGCCCCCTCTGGCTTCCTGCAAGTGGCCCCATCTCTCGGTCATGAACAGGAGCTGGCATTATTTTTATGTGATGGATGCCCTGGTGCCCACCCGGGGCACCCCAGACCACTAATGTTGTTTGGGTCTGTGGGGAAGCCAAGGGCCCCCGTAGCTCTGTGGCTCCCTGCTCCTGCTGGAGCTGGCCACATCATGTGTGTATTTATTTTAAATTAGGTGGCATACCTCAGTGCCCCCTCAACCCCAACGGCTCCCCTGCTTGCACCCATTCCTGGTGCCTCAGGAGCCGGCATTCCCCCCACTCCATGGGAGCAGCTTTTCTTTTCCTCCTGTGGGGTGGGAGCAATTCACAGTATTTTCCTGCCTGAGTGTGCGGGCAGGGAAATGTTTTGTTCTCCTACCAGGCGAGAGCAGCTTTTGTGCTCCCATGATAGGAGAACATTGCATTTTTCAGTGTCCTGAGGGGTGAGGACCCTGGGACAACGTCACTGATCCGGCCATGAGGAATGGGATCCTTGGGTTCATTGTACAATCCAGGGAAAGGGACCGCAAGGCCTCTCTCCCGATCTAATTGATTTGGGTCCTCAGTGATGGGGTCCCCAGGGCCTCTTCTGGCTTGGAGAGGGGGCCGCACAGCCCCTTCACTTTTTTGAAAACACAGCCCTGGGGAATGGATCCCCAGAGCCTTTTTTAGACTCGGGGAGGGAATGGCATGGCCCCCTCCCCTTATTTAATTATATGGCCCAAGGATTGGCATCCACTGAGCTTCTTAGAGGCTTGGGAAGGAGGGCAAGCACCCTCTGAGACCCCCCCTTCATCAGGTCTAGGGGGTCAGGGTATCCATACTCTGCCCACTTATGTTTTTTTAATGTTTTTCTTAAAACTCTGGAATGAATCCCAAGTCCTAAGAAGCTCTTGCCACATCATTGTTGACCTGATGGCAGTCAATCAAATCTTAGCATGAGATCTGTCAGCTCCACAGATATTCCGAGGTGTGAAATGTATACGCATTAACTGCTCAAAAACTACTAAACGTACTCACACCAAATAACACACCAAATAACACAAATATCACTGACCATGTCATGAGTGATGTAATATGTGAGGTCATAAGCAGTGCATTGAGGGGGTGCGAGTTATAGTTAGCTCAGCTAACTATAACTGCTGAATTTCACTGTTTTTTGTATGAGTGAAACCTGAGCCTAGCTATAACGTCTCTGTAAACTTTGGATTTTAATGTGAATTTCAAAGTTTTTTTTATTCCATTTCCTAACTATAACGTCCCTCCTGTAACCTTTGTTTTTTTTAGTGAATATATATGTGTATACATTTACATATGTGTGTGTGTGTGTGTGTGTATTACCTTCAAAAATCTAAAGTTACAAGGACGTTTTAGTTAGGTAATAGAATTTAAAAACCTTTGAAATTCACTGAAATAAACAAAGGTTACAGGGACATTATAGTTAGGCTAAGATTTCACTCCTACAAAACATGTGAAATTCAGCAGTTATTGTTACCTGAGCTAATTGTAACTTACACCCCCGCAATGCACTGCTTATGACCTCACATATTACATCATTGATGGCATGGTTAGTGACATCACTGATGACATCTCAAAAGACATCACTGATGACATCACTTATGACATCATCAAGTGAGTTTAAGTGTTTTTAGGAGTTTTTGGGTGTTAAACATATATGCTAACCTACTACAAAAGTTAAATTAGTATACTAAGTGTAAGTGATGCTACTTCTAACATATATTACGTGAGTGGCTGTGTGACTGTATCCTTGTGTGTATCGGTCTGAAAGTGGCTGTATGGGTGTATAAGTGGGTGTGTGAGTAGTTATGTGGGTGAGTGAGAAGCTGTGTAAGTGGCTGTATTGGTGTGTCAGTGGCTGTATGGGTGAGTGAATGGTGGTGTGAGAGGCTCTATGGGTGGGTAAGGGGGTATGCAGTGACTGTATGGGAGAGTGAGTGGGTGTCTGAATGGCTGTAAGAGTGAGTGACTCGGTGTGTAAGTAGCTGTATGGGTGAGTGAGTAGCTGTTTGAGTGGGTGTTTGGTTAAGTGAGTTGGTGTGTGAGTGGCTGTATTGGAGAGTAAGTGTCTGTGACAATTGGCTGCATCGGTGAGTGAGCAGATGTGTGAGTACTTGTATGAACGTGTGAATGGGTATGTAAGTGGTTATGTGGCTGTGTGAATGAGTGTGTGAATGCTTGTATGTGTGAGTGAGTGGCTGTGTTGAGAGGCTGTATGGGTGAGTGAGCAACTGTTTGAGTGACTATATAGGTAAATAAGTGGGTGTGTGAGTAGCTGTATGGGTGAGTTTGTGGCTATGTAGGTGGCTGTACAGGTGAGTGACTGGTAGTATGAGTGGCTGTATGAGTGAATGAATGGCTGTATGAGTGGCTGTATGAATGAGTGAGTGGGTGTATGAGTTCCTCTAAGGAAGAGTGTGTGGTTATGTGAGTACTGGTATGGGTCTGTGAATGAGTATGTAAGTGCTTGTATAGGTGTGTATGTGGGCATATAAGAGGTTGTATGGGGGTGAGTGGGTGTGTGAGTTGTTCTTTGGGTGATGTCATCAATGATATCATTTGAGATGTAATCAGTGATGACATTGACCATGTCATGAGTGATATAATATGTGAGGTCATAAGCAGTGCATTCCGGGGGCATAGGTTATAGTTAGCTCAGATAACTATGACTGCTGAATTTCACTGGTTTTTGTATGAGTGAAATCTTACCCTAACTAAAGCATCTTTGTAACCTTTGGATTTTTCAATGAATTTCTAAGGTTTTTTAAATTCTATTTACTAACTATAATATCCCTGTAACTTTTGTTTTTTAAGTGAATTTCTAAGGTATTTTAAATTCTATTTCCTAACTATAATGTCCCTGTAGCCTTTGGTTTTTTAAGTGAATTTCAATGATTTTTGACTAGCAGTTGCATTTGCAGAGTGGTGGAGAAAGGTGGACCTCCAACCAGCTCTCAGGAATCCCACTGTATGGGACTTACTGGAGGTAACAGAAGGTCTTCTTGGCCCCCAAGGTCCCTCAGCATCCAAGAGAACTTCATCCCCCAACCGTTAGTGCGCCAAGAGACATGTTTTCAGAGTGGTGGAGGAAAGGCGCATGGAATCTGTGTGGGATTTACTGGAGGTAACAGGAGGGGTAGTTGTCCCCAAGGACCATCAGTAGCCAAGGGGAGTTCATCCACCAACCAGTTGTACGCCAGGAGGCGTGTTTGCAGAGTGGTGAAGAAAGGGGGCATGACCTCTGACAACCTCTCACCAATCCAGCTGTGTGGGACTTACTGAAGGTAACAGGAGGGGTAGTTGGCCCAAGGCCCCTTAAGAGCCAAGAGGACTTCATCCTCCAACTAGTAGTGCACCAGGAGGTGCATTTGTAGAGTGGTGGAGAAAGGGGGCCTTGGCCTCTGACAACCTCTCAGCAATCTCTCTGTGTCGGACTTACAGGAGGAAACAGGAGGGGTAGTTGGCCCCCAAGGACCCTCAGGAGTAAAGTGGACTTCATCCCCATCCCGTAGTGAGCCAGGAGGCACGTTTGCAGAGTAGTGGAAAAAGGGGGCATTGCCTCCGTCGGCTTGCCGGTCTGCTTTAAACAAATTAAGTATTTATTTCACGTAGGAGGGCCCCTACCCTAGGCCAATTTCTGCCCCGGGGACCCCATCCCCCAGGGTCAGGTATTTTTTTAATGCAGGAGGAGGCCATGCAGCCCCCTACCCGGGTTGATTTCGGGCCCGGGGACCCCATCCATCGGGCCCATCCTCTATTCTGGGTGCCCTGGTCCCACTCAGGGCACCCACTCACAGCTTTTGGGGACCTCGGGGAGCCTCAGGCTCCCATGGCCCCTGCTGGCTCCTCGCAGAGAGTGCAACAGTAGGGAAAGTGTTGGATAGCGTAGGGGTAAAAATTACTATTCCGACTCCAAAGAGTGCAACAGTAGGGAAAGTGTTGGATAGCGGAGGGGTACAAATTACTATTCCCACTCCAGAGAATGTAACTATAGGGACTGTGTTGGATAGCAGAGGGTTAAAATTAACATGCTTATCAAATAAATAATTATTTAAATTAAATAACAAATTAATAATTAATTAACAATAAATTAATTATGAATACCAATAAAAAAATAATAATAATTACTTTAATAAAATTAAATTACTTCCCACCCTATTCCCCTATAAACTCACATCCCGCTCATAAAATAAATAGGAGCCAGCATTGCTTTCTGACAGCAGGAGCTGCTAAACATGCAGCTCCCACTCTGTGAGAGCATTTCTGCTCTGCTTCCGGCAAGCAAGAGCACATTTAATGTTCCCGCTTTGCTATTGCTTGGTGGGAGCAGTAAAGCTCCTGCCAAGCCATAAAACATAGCTATGTGTGAACCCCAGGACATAGCAAGAGCCGGCCCTGGGGGGTGACAGTCCTCAGGGCAATCTATGGCTCCAGGAGTGGGGCTGCATGCCCCCCCTGCTTTCAAATTTGTAGGGATTGCCCCGGGGAGGTGGTAGTCCCAGGACTGAGAATGACCTGGGAGGGGGCCGCATGGCCCCCTCCTAATTAGTTTAAACTTAAGATTTCCCCAGGGAAGTAGTGCTCCCAGCGGCCCAGGAGGGTCCCTGAGACCCCCAATACATATTCATTTTGTCTTGGGGAGGTAGTGGCCCTCGGGCCAGGGTGGTCTGAGAGGCTCCATAATAATATATTAGCCCCAGGCAGGTGGTGGTCCCCGGGGCATGAGGGGGTCTGAGATGCCCCCAATTTTTAAATGTATAAGTCTCCGGGGCATTAATAAGCCAGAAGAGGGGGTCCCATGCGCCCTCCATCCCGTGTTGTAAAAAAATGCTCCCTGGACCTAGCCCACCAGGTGGCCAATAACTAACAAAGAGTGGGAGCCTGCACTTTGTTTTTTAAAAAGAAGTTCGGCAAGATATGCGGTTCCCTCTGAAATCGTAAAAAAAAAATGTGTGTTACCTGTGCTTGGTTTTCTAAATAGCAAAAAAGTGAGCTTGTTTTGCTTCACTGTTAGTTTAGTATCCAGAAATTCCACCTCAGTTGCATCAATGGTGCTAGTAAAGGTCATCTCTCCAAATTACAAAAACATAACATACGTATCGGACCCACATAACGATGTTATGTGTCCATTTGTCCAATGGAGAGACATTGAACACCTGCTCTTTCCACCATTCCATATGCAGATTGGCGTAGCTGGGGGCAAAGCAGGTGCACATCGCTGGCCTACGCTGCTGTTCAAAGAGCAAAGATCTCATTGTTGAAAAAGAAAATATTTTTCTTAAGACACCATTCACTCATGCTCTGCAGCACAACAGTATGTTTGGAAAATCTAATGGGTCTAGATCTTGGCCAGCAGCACTCAGGCCATCAGTGTGATGGGTTCTATTGTAGAGAGAAGAGACATCCAGTGTCATCAAAAACATGTTTTCCCCCATCATTTTTCAAAGATTCTCCTAAGAAGATCGGTGGTATCCTGGATTTGGGATGGTAGACTTTGGGCAAATGGTCTCAGGAAATAATCAATATACCGTGAAGTATTTTCAAAAAGACCCTCTTGAATTGCTATTATAGGTCTTCCGGGGTGTGAGTCCTTATCACATCCATCCATAAGTTGATGCCACTTCGAGCACAAACAATTTATGAGTCTCAAATTAGATTCCAGTCCAGTCTTTACATATGCCATCAAGATGTTAAATGGGATTCTGAAACAAAACAGACTGTATTGAGTACATGAATACCACCTCAGAGGCACTGGCTGGACGTTATTTTAAAGAGCACTTATTGAAAGTAAAATTGTTGTTGCTATATAACTGAACGCTATAGTAATGTTTTAAATGCTGAAATATGTTCCCATTGGTGTTTCACCCTGCTACGAGGAGAAGTATATTGTTTATGTCTATTGTTGCCTAAATGGTTAATTAGAAGCACTAATATAGCACGCTTCAGATTGAGAAAGGCAGTGCAACTGTTGAAACGTGTCTCTCCTGTATTTTAGTGCCCGAGATGACATAACTCATTAAACAAGTTTTAGCTCCCAGACCTCGAGTGCCGGCTCCCTTTCTGATATTAAGTTGGGGAGATTTTGTTGAATGCTTAGCGCTAGTCGTGGCGCTATTTTCTTGTGTACCACCAGTGGTTTGGCAGCTGAGCTAACTATAACTCGCGCCCCCGCAATGCACTGCTGATGACGTCACATATTACATCACTCATGACATGGTCAG
Source organism: Calotriton arnoldi (assembly GCA_963921515.1). NCBI lineage: Eukaryota > Metazoa > Chordata > Amphibia > Caudata > Salamandridae > Calotriton > Calotriton arnoldi. The sequence goes on from CAWUFW010006771.1 coordinate 1,081,624, forward strand.
TGACATCACTGATGACATCACTGATGACATCATCCAGTGACTGAGTGTTTTTAAAATGTTTAAGAATACGCCAAGGTGCATTGAAGAATGAGTGGATGTATGAGTGTCTGAATGGATGATTTAGTGGGTGAATTACTGACTGTATAAGTGAGTGATTAAACGTGTCTTAGTGAATGCATGGGTGAATGACTAAACTGTGTGAATGTCTGTATCAGTCTGTCAGTTGGTGTGTAAGTGGCTGTATGAGTTGGTGAGTAGCTACATGTCTATACGGGTTAAATATTGGTTGTCTGAGTACCTGTATGGGTGCCTGACTGTCTGTGGGGATGGATGGGGGTGTGTGTGACTCCCTGCATGGATGTGTGAGTGAGTTTTTTACTGGGTGTACATGTTCATGGTGCATCTGCAAGGGGCTGTATGGGTGAGTGAGTGTGCGTATGGCTGTGTTGGTGAGTGAATGGATGTCTCATGTGTAAGTAACTACAAATGTGAAAGGCAGTATATGTGAGTGTTGGAGTATATAAGTGACTATATGTGAGAGTGAGTGATTATGAGAGTGGCTGTATGGATGAGTGTGTGCTTGTGTCAGTAATTGTAGAAGAGAGTAAGTATGTGTTACTATCTGAATGAATAAGTGAGGGTGTGTGTGTGTATAACTGTATAGGTGAGTAAATGGCAGTGTGATTGATTCTTTGGGTGACTGACTAGGTGTTTGAGTAACACCGAGTGGCGGTGTGTGAGTGTCTGTATGGATGTATGAGTGCATATATCAGTGGCTGTATTGATGAGTGACTATGTGTATGAGTGACTGTATGGGTTAGTGATTGGATGTGTGTGCAGACCTATGAATCAGTGAGCAGGTATGTACTAACTGGTGTTGGTGTGTCTATGGTTTTGAGAATGGTAGTCTGTATTTTAGAGTGGGTGTATCAAAGGTTATATTAGGGTGTGAGGAGGTACATCAGATATTAAGTGGACAATGTCATCAGTAATGTCATTTGAGATGTCATGAGTGATGTAATCAGTGATGTCACTGACTATGTCATGAGTGATGTAATATGTGACGTCATCAGCAGTGCAGTGCGGGGCGCAAATTATAGTTAGTCCAGCTAACTATAACGGCTGAATTTCTCTGTTTTTGTATGTGTGAAATGTCAACCTAACTATAACGTCCCTGAAACCTGTGGGTCTTTCAATGAATTTCTAAGGTTTTTAAATGCTAATCCCTAACTATAACGTCTATGAAGCCTCCGGTTTTTTCAGTGAATTTCTAAGGTTTTTTAAATGCTAATTTCTAACTATGCCTACATAGGTAGAACATGTACAGAAAGAGAAAGAAAGGCGCAGAAAGAAGCAAGAGAAGTGCAGAAAGAGAGGTACAGAAAGAGGAAGAAAGGTGTAGAAAGAAGCAAGAGAAGTGCAGAAAGAAGCAACAGAGGTGCAGAAAGAGGCCTACTTTGACTGTACCTTTCCACAGACTCAAACAAAGTAGCCTATTCACTAATCCTTTTCCCAAGATGTCTTAAACCTCACTTTTCTCTTGAAGGTTCACTATTCATCGACTGCTCAGAATGTTAAGCGTACCAAATGTAAAACAGCAATCCTAACCATATCACTGTTGTAAGTCTCACCAAGTTTGTGAAGGTATGAATACATGCATCTGTGCTTTTACCTAGTGACATGTTACAAAAAAATAAACAGAGAAATACTTGAATTCCTGTGTCTCAAACAGCATACTCTGTAAATTTGTATACAAAAAGGAGTATGTATTTCTTTCTGCTCATAATACAGGGCACATGGGAATTCAATAGTATATTTGAGGGGCTCAATAACACCTATATACATAAAACATGTCTGCCTGTGCAACCGAATGACAGAGCAGAACTAAGAAGATTTGACCACCTATACGAGAAGCTACCTGCTTTTTAAGCTACCATCTTCAGATGCATAACATGTGAGAATATATGTACAAGTAGACATATACCTCAGTCATGAGAGCACACAGACCTTTAAACTTGACAGCTTGCACTTCCCATTTGAATAAAGAAACAGGCAAGAGAAGTACAGAAAGAAGCAAGAGAATTGCAGAAAAAAACAAGAGAGGTGCAGAAAGAGTAAGAAATGTGCAGAAAGAGGCAAGAGAAGTGCAGAAAGAGGCAAGAGAGGTGCAGAAAGAGGCAATAGAGGTTTAGAAAGAGGGAAGAGGGGTGCAGAAAGAGGCATGAGTGGTACAGAAAGAAGCAAGAGAGGTGCAGAAAGAAGCAGGAGAAGTACAGAATGAAGAAACAGGGGTGCAGAAAGAGGCAAGAAAAGTACAGAAAGAGGCAACAGAGGTACAGAAACAGGCAGGAGAGGTGCAGAAAGAGGGAATAGGGGTGCACAAAGAGGCAAGAGAGGTGCAGAAAGAGGCAAGAGATGTGCACAAAGAGGGAAGAAGGGTGCAGAAAGAGGGAAGAGAGGTGCAGAAATAGGAAAGACGGGTGCAGAAAGAGGCAAGAGGGGTGCAGAAAGAGGCAAGAGGGGTGCAGAAAGAAGCATAAAAAAGCAAGAGAAGTGCAGAAAGAACCAACGGAGGTGCAGAAAGAGGCAAGAGGTGTGCAGAAAGAGGCAAGTGAAGCGCAGAAAGAAGCAATAGAGGTACAGAAAGAGGCAAGAGAACTGCATAAAGAGGCAAGAGTGTTGCAGAAACAGGCAAAATAAGTGCAGAAAGAGGGAACAGGGGTGCAGACAGAGGCAAGAGAGGTACAGAAAGAGGGAAGAGGGGTGCAGAAAGAGGCAATTGGGGTACTGAAATTTGCAAGAGAGGTACAGAAAGAAGCAAGAGCAGTACAGAAAGAACCAACTGAGGTGCAGATAGAGGCAATAGGTGTGTAGAAAGAGCCAACAGAAGTGCAGAAAGACGCAAAAGAGGTGCAGAAAGAGGTAGAAGAACTGTAGAGAGAGGCAAGAGAGGTGCAGAAAGAGGCAAGAGGGGTGCAGAAAGAGGCAAGAGGGGTGCAGAAAGAAGCAACAGAGGTGCAGTAGGAAGCAAGATGGGTGCAGAAAGAGGCAACAGAGGTGCTGAAACAGGCAGGAGAGGTGCAGAAAGAGGGACCTGGGGTGCAGGAACAGGCAAGAGAAGTGCAGAAAGAAGCAATAGAGGTGCAGTAGGTAGCAAGAGGGGTGCAGAAAGAGGCAACAGAGGTGCAGAAACAGACAGGAGGGGTGCAGCAAGAGGGACCAGGGGTGCAGAAAGAGGCAAGAGAGGTGCAGGAAGAGGGGTGCAGAAAGAAGCAAGAGGGGTGCAGAAAGAAGCAAGAGAGGCACAGAAAGAAGCAAGAGAAGTACAGAATGAAGCAACAGGGGTGCAGAAAGAGGCAGGAAAAGTGCAGAAAGAGTCAACAGAGATGCAGAAACAGGCAGGAGAAGTGCAGAAAGAGGGGACAGGGGTGCAGAAAGAGGCAAGAGAGGTGCAGAAACAGGGACCAGGGGTGCAGGAACAGGCAGGAGAAGTTTAGAAAGAAGCAACAGAGGTGCAGTAGGTAGCAAGAGGGGTGCAGAAAGGCAACAGAGGTGCAGAAACAGACAGGAGAGGTGCAGAAAGAGGGACCAGGGGTGCAGAAAGAGGCAGGAGAGGTGCAGAAAGAGGGAAGAGGGGTGCAGAAAGAAGCAACAGGGGTGCAGAAAGAAGCAAGAGAGGCACAGAAAGAAGCAAGAGAAGTATATAATGAAGCAACAGGAGTGCAGAAAGAGGCAAGAGAGGTGCAGAAAGAGGCAAGAGAGGTGCACAAGGAGGGGAACGGGTGCATAAAGAGCGAAGAGGGGTGCAGAAAGAAGCATGAGAGGTGCAGAAAGAAGCAAGAGAAATGCAGAAAAAAGCAACAGAGGCGCAGAAAGTAGCAAGAGGAGTGCAGAAAGAGGCAAAAGAGGTGCAGAAACAGGCAGGAGAGGTGCAGAAAGAGGGACCAGGGGTGCAGAAACAGGCAAGCGAGGTGAAGAAAGAGGGAACAGGAGTGCATAAAGAGGCAAGGGAAGTGCAGAAAGAGGCAAGAGAGGTGCAGAAGAAGACAAGAGAGGTGCAGAAAGAGGGAAGAGGGGTTCAGAAAGAAGCAAGAGGGGTGCAGAAAGATGCTAGAGAGGCACAGAAAGAAGCAGGAGAAGTACAGAATGAAGCAATAGGGGTGCAGAAAGAGGCAAGAAAAGTACAGAAAGAGGCAACAGAGGTACAGAAACAGGGAGGAGATGTGCAGAAAGAGGGAACAGGGGTGCAGAAAGAGGCAATAGAGGTGCAGAAAGAGGCAAGAGAGGTGCACAAAGAGGGAAGAAGGGTGCAGAAAGAGCCAAGAGGGGTGCAGAAAGAAGCAAGAGAGGTGCAGAAAGAAGCGAGAGAAGTGCAGAAAGAAGCAACAGAGGTGCAGAAAGTAGCAAGAGGGGTGCAGAAAGAGGCAACAGAGGTGCAGAAACAGGCAGGAGAGGTGAGAAAGAGGGAACAGAGGTGCAGAAAGACGCAAGAGAGGTACAGAAAATGGGAACAGGGGTGCAGAAAGAGGCAAGAGATATGCAGAAAGAGGCAAGAGAGGTCCAGAAAGAGGAAAGAGGGGTGCAGAAAGAAGCAAGAGGGGTGCAGAAAGAAGCAAGAGAGGCACAGAAAGAAGCAAGAGAAGTATAGAAGGATGCAACAGGGATGCAGAAAGAGGCAAGAGAAATGCAGAAAGGAGCAACAGAGGTGAAGAAGGAGGCAAGAGAACTGCAGAAAGAGGCAAGAAAGTTGCAAAAACAGTCAAAAGAGGTGCAGAAAGAGGGAAGAGAGGTGCAGACAGCGGCAAGAGAGGTGTAGACAGTGGCAAGAGAGGTGCAGAAAGAGGGAAGAGGGGTGCAGAAAGAGGCAAGGGAAGTGCAGAAAGAGGCAAGAGAGGTGCAGAAGGAGACAAGCGAGGTGCAGAAAGAGGCAAGAGGGGTGCAGAAAGAAGCAAGAGGGGTGCAGAAAGAAGCAAGAGAGGCACAGAAAGAAGCAAGAGAAGTACAGAATGAAGCAACAGGGGTGCAGAAAGAGGCAAGAAAAGTGCAGAAAGAGTCAACAGAGGTGCAGAAACAGGCTGGAGAAGTGCAGAAAGAGGGAAGAGGGGTGCAGAAAGAGGTGAGAGGTGCAGAAAGAGGCAAGAGAGGTGCATAAAGGGGGAAGAAGGGTGCAGAAAGAGTCAAGAGGGGTGCAGAAAGAAGCAAGAGAGGTGCAGAAAGAAGCAACAGAGGTGCAGAAAGTAGCAAGAGGGGTGCAGAAAGAGGCAACAGAGGTGCAGAAACAGGCAGGAGAGGTGAGAAAGAGGGAACAGAGGTGCAGAAAGAGGCAAGAGAGGTACAGAAAAGGGGAACAGGGGTGCAGAAAGGGACAAGAGAAATGCAGAAAGAGGCAAGAGAGGTGCAGAAAGAGGGAAGAGGGGTGCAGAAAGAAGCAAGAGGGGTGCAGAAAGAAGCAATAGAGGCACAGAAAGAAGCAAGAGAAGTATAGAAGATGCAACAGGGAAGCAGAAAGAGGCAAGAGAAATGCAGAAAGGAGCAACAGAGGTGAAGAAGGAAGCAAGAGAACTGCAGAAAGAGGCAAGAGTGTTGCAAAAACAGGCAAAAGAGGTGCAGAAAGAGGGAAGAGAGGTGCAGACAGCGGCAAGAGAGGTGCAGAAAGAGGCAAGAGGGGTGCAGAAAGAAGCAAGAGGGGTGCAGAAAGAAGCAAGAGAGGCACAGAAAGAAGCATAGAGAAGTACAGAATGAAGCAACAGGGGTGCAGAAAGAGGCAAGAAAAGTGCAGAAAGAGTCAACAGAGGTGCAGAAACAGGCTGGAGAAGTGCAGAAAGAGGGAAGAGGGGTGCAGAAAGAGGCGAGAGGTGCAGAAAGAGGCAAGAGAGGTGCATAAAGGGGGAAGAAGGTGCAGAAAGAGTCAAGAGGGGTGCGGAAAGAAGCAAGAGAGGTGCAGAAAGAAGCAAGAGAAATGCATAAAAAATCAACAGAGGCGCAGAAAGTAGCAAGAGTGGTGCAGAAAGAGGCAAAAGAGGTGCAGAAACAGGCTGGAGAAGTGCAGAAAGAGGGAACAGGGGTGCAGAAAGAGGCGAGAGGTGCAGAAAGAGGTGCAGAAAGGGGGAAGAAGGGTGCAGAAAGAGTCAAGAGGGGTGCGGAAAGAAGCAAGAGAGGCACAGAAAGAAGCAAGAGAAGTACAGAATGAAGCAACAGGGGTGCAGAAAGAGGCAGGAAAAGTGCAGAAAGAGTCAACAGAGATGCAGAAACAGGCAGGAGAAGTGCAGAAAGAGGCAACAGAGGTGCAGAAACAGGCAGGAGAGGTGCAGAAAGAGGGAACAGGGTTGCAGAAAGAGGCAAGAGAGGTGCAGAAAGAGGCAAGAGAGGTGCAGAAAGAAGCAAGTGAAGTGCAGAAAGAAGCAACAGAGGTGCAGAAAGTAGAAAGAGGCAACACAGAGGTGCAGAAACAGGCAGGAGAGGTGAGAAACAGGGAACAGGGGTGCAGAAAGAGGCAAGAGAGGTGCAGAAAGAGGGAACAGGGGTGCAGAAAGACACTAGAGAGGCACAGAAAGAAGCAGAAGTACAGAATGAAGCAACAGGGGTGCAGAAAGAGGCAAGAAAAGTACAGAAAGAGGCAACAGAGGTACAGAAACAGGCAGGAGAGGTGCAGAAAGAAGCAAGAGAGGCACAGAAAGAAGCAAGAGAACTACAGAATGATGCAACATGGGTGCAGAAAGAGGCAACAGAGGTGCAGAAACAGGCAGGAGAGGTGAGAAACAGGGAACAGGGGTGAGAAAGAGGCAAGAGAGGTGCAGAAAGAGGGAACAGGGGAGCAGAAATTGGCAAGAGAAATGCAGAAAGAGGCAAGAGAGGTGCAGAAAGAGGGAAGAGGGGTGCAGAAAGAAGCAAGAGGGGTGCAGAAAGAAGCAAGAGAGGCACAGAAAGAAGCAAGAGAAGTATAGAAGGATGCAACAGGGAAGCAGAAAGAGGCAAGAGAAATGCAGAAAGGAGCAACAGAGGTGAAGAAGGAAGCAAGAGAAGTGCAGAAAGAGGCAAGAGTGTTGCAGAAACAGGCAAGAGAGGTGCAGAAAGAGGGAAGAGAGGTGCAGACAGCGGCAAGAGAGGTGCAGAAAGAGGCAAGAGGGGTGCAGAAAGAAGCAAGAGGGGTGCAGAAAGAAGCAAGAGAGGCACAGAAAGAAGCATGAGAAGTACAGAATGAAGCAACAGGGGTGCAGAAAGAGGCAAGAAAAGTGCAGAAAGAGTCAACAGAGGTGCAGAAACAGGCTGGAGAAGTGCAGAAAGAGGGAAGAGGGGTGCAGAAAGAGGCAAGAGAGGTGCAGAAAGAGGCAAGAGAGGTGCATAAAGGGGGAAGAAGGTGCAGAAAGAGTCAAGAGGGGTGCAGAAAGAAGCAAGAGAGGTGCAGAAAGAAGCAAGAGAAATGCATAAAAAATCAACAGAGGCGCAGAAAGTAGCAAGAGTGGTGCAGAAAGAGGCAACAGAGGTGCAGAAACAGGCTGGAGAAGTGCAGAAAGAGGGAACAGGGGTGCAGAAAGAGGCGAGAGGTGCAGAAAGAGGTGCAGAAAGGGGGAAGAAGGGTGCAGAAAGAAGTCAAGAGGGGTGCGGAAAGAAGCAAGAGAGGCACAGAAAGAAGCAAGAGAAGTACAGAATGAAGCAACAGGGGTAGAGAAAGAGGCAAGAGAAGTGCAGAAAGAGGCAACAGAGATGCAGAAACAGGCAGGAGAGGTGCAGAAAGAGGCAACAGAGGTGCAGAAACAGGCAGGAGAGGTGCAGAAAGAGGGAACAGGGTTGCAGAAAGAGACAAGAGAGGTGCAGAAAGAGGCAAGAGAGGTGCAGAAAGAAGCAAGTGAAGTGCAGAAAGAAGCAACAGAGGTGCAGAAAGTAGAAAGAGGCAACAGAGGTGCAGAAACAGGCAGGAGAGGTGAGAAACAGGGAACAGGGGTGCAGAAAGAGGCAAGAGAGGTGCAGAAAGAGGGAACAGGGGTGCAGAAAGACGCTAGAGAGGCACAGAAAGAAGCAGAAGTACAGAATGAAGCAACAGGGGTGCAGAAAGAGGCAAGAAAAGTACAGAAAGAGGCAACAGAGGTACAGAAACAGGCAGGAGAGGTGCAGAAAGAAGCAAGAGAGGCACAGAAAGAAGCAAGAGAACTACAGAATGATGCAACATGGGTGCAGAAAGAGGCAACAGAGGTGCAGAAACAGGCAGGAGAGGTGAGAAACAGGGAACAGGGGTGAGAAAGAGGCAAGAGAGGTGCAGAAAGAGGGAACAGGGGAGCAGAAATTGGCAAGTGAAATGCAGAAAGAGGCAAGAGAGGTGCAGAAAGAGGGTAGAGGGGTGCAGAAAGAAGCAAGAGGGGTGCAGAAAGAAGCAAGAGAGGCACAGAAAGAAGCAGAAGAAGTATATAATGAAGCAACAGGGGTGCAGAAAGAGGCAAGAAAAGTGCGGAAAGAGTCAACAGAGGTGTAGAAACAGGCAGGAGAAGTGCAGAAACAGGGACCAGGGGTGCAGGAACAGGCAGGAGAAGTGCAGAAAGAAGCAACAGAGGTGCAGTAGGTAGCAAGAGCGGTGCAGAAAGGCAACAGAGGTGCAGAAACAGACAGGAGAGGTGCAGAAAGAGGGACCAGGGGTGCAGAAAGAGGCAGGAGAGGTACAGAAAGAGGGAAGAGGGGTGCAGAAAGAAGCAAGAGGGGTGTAGAAAGAAGCAAGAGAGGCACAGAAAGAAGCAAGAGAAGTATATAATAAAGCAGCAGGGGTGCAGAAAGAGGCAAGAAAAGTGCAGAAAGAGTCAACAGAGGTGCAGAAACAGGCAGGAGAAGTGCAGAAAGAGGGAACCGGGGTGCAGAAAGAGGCAAGAGAGGTGCACAAGGGGAAAAGGGTACAGAAAGAGTCAAGAGGGGTGCAGAAAGAAGCAAGAGAGGTGCAGAAAGAAGCAAGAGAAATGCAGAATAAAGCAACAGAGGCGCAGAAAGTAGCAAGATGAGTGCAGAAAGAGGCAAAAGAGGTACAGAAACAGGCAGGAGAGGTGCAGAAAGAGGGACCAGTGGTGCAGAAACAGGCAAGAGAGGTGAAGAAAGAGGGAACAGGGGTGCAGAAAGAGGCAAGGGAAGTGCAGAAAGAGGCAAGAGAGGTGCAGAAGGAGACAAGAGAGGTGCAGAAAGAGGGAAGAGGGGTGCAGAAAGAAGCAAGAGGGGTGCAGAAAGACGCTAGAGAGGCACAGAAAGAAGCAGAAGTACAGAATGAAGCAACAGGGGTGCAAAAGAGGCAAGAAAAGTACAGAAAGAGGCAACAGAGGTACAGATACAGGCAGGAGAGGTGCAGAAAGGGGGAACAGGGGTGCAGAAAGAGGCAAGAGAGGTGCACAAAGAGGGAAGAAGGGCGCAGAAAGAGCCAAGAGGGGTGCAGAAAGAAGCAAGAGAGGTGCCGAAAGAAGCAAGAGAAGTGAAGAAAGAAGCAAAAGAGGTGCAGAAAGTAGCAAGAGGGGTTCAGAAAGAAGCAACAGAGGTGCAGAAACAGGCAGGAGAGGTACAGAAAATGGGAACAGAGGTGCAAAAAGAGGCAAGAGAAATGCAGAAAGAGGCAAGGGAGGTGCAGAAAGAGGGAAGAGGGGTGCAGAAAGAAGCAACAGGGGTGCAGAAAGAAGCAAGAGAGGCACAGAAAGAAGCAAGAGAAGTATAGAAGGATGCAACAGGGATGCAGAAAGAGGCAAGAGAAATGCAGAAAGGAGCAACAGAGGTGAAGAAGGAGGCAAGAGAACTGCCGAAAGAGGCAAGAGTTGCAAAAAGGAAGAGTGCAGAAAGAGGGAAGAGAGGTGCAGACAGCGGCAAGAGAGGTGCAGAAAGAGGGAAGAGGGGTGCAGAAAGAGGCAAAGGAAGTGCAGAAAGAGGCAAGAGAGGTGCAGAAGGCGACAAGAGAGGTGCAGAAAGAGGGAAGAGGGGTGCAGAAAGAAGCAAGAGGGGTGCAGAAAGAAGCAAGAGAGGCACAGAAAGAAGCAAGAGAAGTATATAATGAAGCAACAGGAGTGCAGAAAGAGGCAAGAAAAGTGCAGAAAGAGTCAACAGAGGTGCAGAAACGGGCTGGAGAAGTGCAGAAAGAGGGAACAGGGGTGCAGAAAGAGGCGAGAGGTGCAGAAAGAGGCAAGAGAGGTGCAGAAAGAGGGTAAAAGGGCGCAGAAAGAGTCAAGAGTGGTGCGGAAAGAAGCAAGAGAGGTGCGGAAAGAAGCAAGAGAGGTGCAGAAAGAAGCAAGAGAAATGCATAAAAAAGTAACAGAGGCACAGAACGTAGCAAGAGGGGTGCAGAAAGAGGCAAAAGAGGTGCAGAAACAGGCAGGAGAGGTGCAGAAAGAGGGACCAGGGGTGCAGAAACAGGCAAGAGAGGTGAAGAAAGAGGGAACAGGGGTGCAGAAAGAGGCAAGAGAAGTGCAGAAAGAGGCAAGAGAGGTGCAGAAAGAGACAAGAGAGGTGCAGAAAGAGGGAAGAGGTTGGCAGAAAGAAGCAAGAGGGGTGCAGAAAGAAGCAAGAGAGGCGCAGAAAGAAGCAAGAGAAGTACAGAATGAAGCAACAGGGGTGCAGAAAGAGGCAAGAAAAGTACAGAAAGAGGCAACAGAGGTGCAGAAACAGGCAGGAGAGGTGCAGAAAGAGGGAACAGGGGTGCAGAAAGAGGCAAGAGAGGTGCAGAAAGAGGCAAGAGAGGTGCACAAAGAGGGAAGAAGGGTGCAGAAAGAGCCAAGAGGGTGCAGAAAGAAGCAAGAGAGGTGCAGAAAGAAGCAAGAGAAGTACAGAAAGAAGCAACAGAGGTGCAGAAAGTAGCAAGAGGGGTGCAGAAAGAGGCAACAGAGGTGCAGAAACAGGCAGGAGAGGTGAGAAACAGAGAACAGGGGTGCAGGAAGAGGCAAGAGAGGTGCAGAGAAGAGGGAACAGGGGTGCAGAAATTGGCAAGAGAAATGCAGAAAGAGGCAAGAGAGGTGCAGAAGAGGGAAGAGGGGTGCAGAAAGAAGCAAGAGGGGTGCAGAAAGAAGCAAGAGAGGCACAGAAAGAAGCAAGAGAACTACAGAATGATGCAACATGGGTGCAGAAAGAGGCAACAGAGGTGCAGAAACAGGCAGGAGGGGTGAGAAACAGGGAACAGGGGTGAGAAAGAGGCAAGAGAGGTGCAGAAAGAGGGAACAGGGGAGCAGAAATTGGCAAGAGAAATGCAGAAAGAGGCAAGAGAGGTGCAGAAAGAGGGTAGAGGGGTGCAGAAAGAAGCAAGAGGGGTGCAGAAAGAAGCAAGAGAGGCACAGAAAGAAGCAAGAGAAGTATATAATGAAGCAACAGGGGTGCAGAAAAAGCTAAGAAAAGTGCAGAAAGAGTCAACAGAGGTGCAGAAACAGGCAGGAGAAGTGCAGAAACAGGGACCAGGGGTGCAGGAACAGGCAGGAGAAGTGCAGAAAGAAGCAACAGAGGTGCAGTAGGTAGCAAGAGCGGTGCAGAAAGGCAACAGAGATGCAGAAACAGACAGGAGAGGTGCAGAAAGAGGGACCAGGGGTGCAGAAAGAGGCAGGAGAGGTGCAGAAAGAGGGAAGAGGGGTGCAGAAAGAAGCAAGAGGGGTGTAGAAAGAAGCAAGAGAGGCACAGAAAGAAGCAAGAGAAGTATATAATAAAGCAACAGGGGTGCAGAAAGAGACAAGAAAAGTGCAGAAAGAGTCAACAGAGGTGCAGAAACAGGCAGGAGAAGTGCAGAAAGAGGGAACCGGGGTGCAGAAAGAGGCAAGAGAGGTGCAGAAAGAGGCAAGAGAGGTGCACAAGGGGGAAAAGGGTACAGAATGAGTCAAGAGGGGTGCAGAAAGAAGCAAGAGAGGTGCAGAAAGAGGCACGAGAGGTGCAGAAACAGGGACCAGGGGTGCAGGAACAGGCAGGAGAAGTGCAGAAAGAGGGGACAGGGGTGCAGAAAGAGGCAAGAGAGGTGCAGAAACAGGGACCAGGGGTGCAGGAACAGGCAGGAGAAGTTTAGAAAGAAGCAACAGAGGTGCAGGAGGTAGCAAGAGGGGTGCAGAAAGGCAACAGAGGTGCAGAAACAGACAGGAGAGGTGCAGAAAGAGGGACCAGGGGTGCAGAAAGAGGCAGGAGAGGTGCAGAAAGAGGGAAGAGGGGTGCAGAAAGAAGCAACAGGGGTGCAGAAAGAAGCAAGAGAGGCACAGAAAGAAGCAAGAGAAGTATATAATGAAGCAACAGGAGTGCAGAAAGAGGCAAGAAAAGTGCAGAAAGAGTCAACAGAGGTGCAGAAACAGGCAGGAGAAGTGCAGAAAGAGGGAACAGGGGTGCAGAAAGAGGCAAGAGAGGTGCAGAAAGAGGCAAGAGAGGTGCACAAGGAGGGAAAAGGGTGCATAAAGAGTCAAGAGGGGTGCAGAAAGAAGCAAGAGAGGTGCAGAAAGAAGCAAGAGAAATGCAGAAAAAAGCAACAGAGGCGCAGAAAGTAGCAAGAGGAGTGCAGAAAGAGGCAAAAGAGGTGCAGAAACAGGCAGGAGAGGTGCAGAAAGAGGGACCAGGGGTGCAGAAACAGGCAAGCGAGGTGAAGAAAGAGGGAACAGGAGTGCATAAAGAGGCAAGGGAAGTGCAGAAAGAGGCAAGAGAGGTGCAGAAGAAGACAAGAGAGGTGCAGAAAGAGGGAAGAGGGGTGCAGAAAGAAGCAAGAGGGGTGCAGAAAGACGCTAGAGAGGCACAGAAAGAAGCAGGAGAAGTACAGAATGAAGCAACAGGGGTGCAGAAAGAGGCAAGAAAAGTACAGAAAGAGGCAACAGAGGTACAGAAACAGGCAGGAGATGTGCAGAAAGAGGGAACAGGGGTGCAGAAAGAGGCAATAGAGGTGCAGAAAGAGGCAAGAGAGGTGCACAAAGAGGGAAGAAGGGTGCAGAAAGAGCCAAGAGGGGTGCAGAAAGAAGCAAGAGAGGTGCAGAAAGAAGCAAGAGAAGTGCAGAAAGAAGCAACAGAGGTGCAGAAAGTAGCAAGAGGGGTGCAGAAAGAGGCAACAGAGGTGCAGAAACAGGCAGGAGAGGTGAGAAAGAGGGAACAGAGGTGCAGAAAGAGGCAAGAGAGGTACAGAAAATGGGAACAGGGGTGCAGAAAGAGGCAAGAGAAATGCAGAAAGAGGCAAGAGAGGTGCAGAAAGAGGGAAGAGGGGTGCAGAAAGAAGCAAGAGGGGTGCAGAAAGAAGCAAGAGAGGCACAGAAAGAAGCAAGAGAAGTATAGAAGGATGCAACAGGGATGCAGAAAGAGGCAAGAGAAATGCAGAAAGGAGCAACAGAGGTGAAGAAGGAGGCAAGAGAACTGCAGAAAAAGGCAAGAAAGTTGCAAAAACAGTCAAAAGAGGTGCAGAAAGAGGGAAGAGAGGTGCAGACAGTGGCAAGAGAGGTGCAGACAGTGGCAAGAGAGGTGCAGAAAGAGGGAAGAGGGGTGCAGAAAGAGGCAAGGGAAGTGCAGAAAGAGGCAAGAGAGGTGCAGAAGGAGACAAGCGAGGTGCAGAAAGAGGCAAGAGGGGTGCAGAAAGAAGCAAGAGGGGTGCAGAAAGAAGCAAGAGAGGCACAGAAAGAAGCAAGAGAAGTACAGAATGAAGCAACAGGGGTGCAGAAAGAGGCAAGAAAAGTACAGAAAGAGTCAACAGAGGTGCAGAAACAGGCTGGAGAAGTGCAGAAAGAGGGAAGAGGGTGCAGAAAGAGGCAGAGAGGTGCAGAAAGAGACAAGAGAGGTGCATAAAGGGGGAAGAAGGGTGCAGAAAGAGTCAAGAGGGGTGCAGAAAGAAGCAAGAGAGGTGCAGAAAGAAGCAACAGAGGTGCAGAAAGTAGCAAGAGGGGTGCAGAAAGAGGCAACAGAGGTGCAGAAACAGGCAGGAGAGGTGAGAAAGAGGGAACAGAGGTGCAGAAAGAGGCAAGAGAGGTACCGAAAAGGGGAACAGGGGTGCAGAAAGGGACAAGAGAAATGCAGAAAGAGGCAAGAGAGGTGCAGAAAGAGGGAAGAGGGGTGCAGAAAGAAGCAAGAGGGGTGCAGAAAGAAGCAAGAGAGGCACAGAAAGAAGCAAGAGAAGTATAGAAGGATGCAAAAGGGAAGCAGAAAGAGGCAAGAGAAATGCAGAAAGGAGCAACAGAGGTGAAGAAGGAAGCAAGAGAACTGCAGAAAGAGGCAAGAGTGTTGCAAAAACAGGCAAAAGAGGTGCAGAAAGAGGGAAGAGAGGTGCAGACAGCGGCAAGAGAGGTGCAGAAAGAGGCAAGAGGGGTGCAGAAAGAAGCAAGAGAGGCACAGAAAGAAGCATGAGAAGTACAGAATGAAGCAACAGGGGTGCAGAAAGAGGCAAGAAAAGTGCAGAAAGAGTCAACAGAGGTGCAGAAACAGGCTGGAGAAGTGCAGAAAGAGGGAAGAGGGGTGCAGAAAGAGGCGAGAGGTGCAGAAAGAGGCAAGAGAGGTGCATAAAGGGGGAAGAAGGTGCAGAAAGAGTCAAGAGGGGTGCGGAAAGAAGCAAGAGAGGTGCAGAAAGAAGCAAGAGAAATGCATAAAAATCAACAGAGGCGCAGAAAGTAGCAAGAGTGGTGCAGAAAGAGGCAAAAGAGGTGCAGAAACAGGCTGGAGAAGTGCAGAAAGAGGGAACAGGGGTGCAGAAAGAGGCGAGAGGTGCAGAAAGAGGTGCAGAAAGGGGAAGAAGGGTGCAGAAAGAGTCAAGAGGGGTGCAGAAAGAAGCAAGAGAGGCACAGAAAGAAGCAAGAGAAGTACAGAATGAAGCAACAGGGGTGCAGAAAGAGGCAGGAAAAGTGCAGAAAGAGTCAACAGAGATGCAGAAACAGGCAGTAGAAGTGCAGAAAGAGGCAACAGAGGTGCAGAAACAGGCAGGAGAGGTGCAGAAAGAGGGAACAGGGTTGCAGAAAGAGGCAAGAGAGGTGCAGAAAGAGGCAAGAGAGGTGCAGAAAGAAGCAAGTGAAGTGCAGAAAGAAGCAACAGAGGTGCAGAAAGTAGAAAGAGGCAACAGAGGTGCAGAAACAGGCAGGAGAGGTGAGAAACAGGGAACAGGGGTGCAGAAAGAGGCAAGAGAGGTGCAGAAAGAGGGAATAGGGGTGCAGAAAGACGCTAGAGAGGCACAGAAAAAAGCAGAAGTACAGAATGAAGCAACAGGGGTGCAGAAAGAGGCAAGAAAAGTACAGAAAGAGGCAACAGAGGTGCAGAAACAGGCAGGAGAGGTGAGAAACAGGGAACAGGGGTGAGAAAGAGGCAAGAGAGGTGCAGAAAGAGGGAACAGGGGAGCAGAAATTGGCAAGAGAAATGCAGAAAGAGGCAAGAGAGGTGCAGAAAGAGGGTAGAGGGGTGCAGAAAGAAGCAAGAGGGGTGCAGAAAGAAGCAAGAGAGGCACAGAAAGAAGCAGAAGAAGTATATAATGAAGCAACAGGGGTGCAGAAAGAGGCAAGAAAAGTGCGGAAAGAGTCAACAGAGGTGTAGAAACAGGCAGGAGAAGTGCAGAAACAGGGACCAGGGGTGCAGGAACAGGCAGGAGAAGTGCAGAAAGAAGCAACAGAGGTGCAGTAGGTAGCAAGAGTGGTGCAGAAAGGCAACAGAGGTGCAGAAACAGACAGGAGAGGTGCAGAAAGAGGGACCAGGGGTGCAGAAAGAGGCAGGAGAGGTACAGAAAGAGGGAAGAGGGGTGCAGAAAGAAGCAAGAGGGGTGTAGAAAGAAGCAAGAGAGGCACAGAATGAAGCAAGAGAAGTATATAATAAAGCAACAGGGGTGCAGAAAGAGGCAAGACAAGTGCAGAAAGAGTCAACAGAGGTGCAGAAACAGGCAGGAGAAGTGCAGAAAGAGGGAACCGGGGTGCAGAAAGAGGCAAGAGAGGTGCACAAGGGGGAAAAGGGTACAGAAAGAGTCAAGAGGGGTGCAGAAAGAAGCAAGAGAGGTGCAGAAAGAAGCAAGAGAAATGCAGAATAAAGCAACAGAGGCGCAGAAAGTAGCAAGATGAGTGCAGAAAGAGGCAAAAGAGGTACAGAAACAGGCAGGAGAGGTGCAGAAAGAGGGACCAGTGGTGCAGAAACAGGCAAGAGAGGTGAAGAAAGAGGGAACAGGGGTGCAGAAAGAGGCAAGGGAAGTGCAGAAAGAGGCAAGAGAGGTGCAGAAGGAGACAAGAGAGGTGCAGAAAGAGGGAAGAGGGGTGCAGAAGGAAGCAAGAGGGGTGCAGAAAGACGCTAGAGAGGCACAGAAAGAAGCAGAAGTACAGAATGAAGCAACAGGGGTGCAAAAGAGGCAAGAAAAGTACAGAAAGAGGCAACAGAGGTACAGAAACAGGCAGGAGAGGTGCAGAAAGGGGGAACAGGGGTGCAGAAAGAGGCAAGAGAGGTGCACAAAGAGGGAAGAAGGGTGCAGAAAGAGCCAAGAGGGGTGCAGAAAGAAGCAAGAGAGGTGCCGAAAGAAGCAAGAGAAGTGCAGAAAGAAGCAACAGAGGTGCAGAAAGTAGCAAGAGGGGTTCAGAAAGAAGCAACAGAGGTGCAGAAACAGGCAGGAGAGGTACAGAAAATGGGAACAGAGGTGCAAAAAGAGGCAAGAGAAATGCAGAAAGAGGCAAGGGAGGTGCAGAAAGAGGGAAGAGGGGTGCAGAAAGAAGCAACAGGGGTGCAGAAAGAAGCAAGAGAGGCACAGAAAGAAGCAAGAGAAGTATAGAAGGATGCAACAGGGATGCAGAAAGAGGCAAGAGAAATGCAGAAAGGAGCAACAGAGGTGAAGAAGGAGGCAAGAGAACTGCCGAAAGAGGCAAGAGTTGCAAAAGAGGTGCAGAAAGAGGGAAGAGAGGTGCAGACAGCGGCAAGAGAGGTGCAGAAAGAGGGAAGAGGGGTGCAGAAAGAGGCAAAGGAAGTGCAGAAAGAGGCAAGAGAGGTGCAGAAGGCGACAAGAGAGGTGCAGAAAGAGGGAAGAGGGGTGCAGAAAGAAGCAAGAGGGGTGCAGAAAGAAGCAAGAGAGGCACAGAAAGAAGCAAGAGAAGTATATAATGAAGCAACAGGAGTGCAGAAAGAGGCAAGAAAAGTGCAGAAAGAGTCAACAGAGGTGCAGAAACGGGCTGGAGAAGTGCAGAAAGAGGGAACAGGGGTGCAGAAAGAGGCGAGAGGTGCAGAAAGAGGCAAGAGAGGTGCAGAAAGGGGGTAAAAGGGTGCAGAAAGAGTCAAGAGGGGTGCGGAAAGAAGCAAGAGAGGTGCAGAAAGAAGCAAGAGAAATGCATAAAAAAGTAACAGAGGCGCAGAACGTAGCAAGAGGGGTGCAGAAAGAGGCAAAAGAGGTGCAGAAACAGGCAGGAGAGGTGCAGAAAGAGGGACCAGGGGTGCAGAAACAGGCAAGAGAGGTGAAGAAAGAGGGAACAGGGGTGCAGAAAGAGGCAAGAGAAGTGCAGAAAGAGGCAAGAGAGGTGCAGAAAGAGACAAGAGAGGTGCAGAAAGAGGGAAGAGGTTGGCAGAAAGAAGCAAGAGGGGTGCAGAAAGAAGCAAGAGAGGCGCAGAAAGAAGCAAGAGAAGTACAGAATGAAGCAACAGGGGTGCAGAAAGAGGCAAGAAAAGTACAGAAAGAGGCAACAGAGGTGCAGAAACAGGCAGGAGAGGTGCAGAAAGAGGGAACAGGGGTGCAGAAAGAGGCAAGAGAGGTGCAGAAAGAGGCAAGAGAGGTGCACAAAGAGGGAAGAAGGGTGCAGAAAGAGCCAAGAGGGTGCAGAAAGAAGCAAGAGAGGTGCAGAAAGAAGCAAGAGAAGTACAGAAAGAAGCAACAGAGGTGCAGAAAGTAGCAAGAGGGGTGCAGAAAGAGGCAACAGAGGTGCAGAAACAGGCAGGAGAGGTGAGAAACAGAGAACAGGGGTGCAGGAAGAGGCAAGAGAGGTGCAGAGAAGAGGGAACAGGGGTGCAGAAATTGGCAAGAGAAATGCAGAAAGAGGCAAGAGAGGTGCAGAATAGGGAAGAGGGGTGCAGAAAGAAGCAAGAGTGGTGCAGAAAGAAGCAAGAGAGGCACAGAAAGAAGCAAGAGAACTACAGAATGATGCAACATGGGTGCAGAAAGAGGCAACAGAGGTGCAGAAACAGGCAGGAGGGGTGAGAAACAGGGAACAGGGGTGAGAAAGAGGCAAGAGAGGTGCAGAAAGAGGGAACAGGGGAGCAGAAATTGGCAAGAGAAATGCAGAAAGAGGCAAGAGAGGTGCAGAAAGAGGGTAGAGGGGTGCAGAAAGAAGCAAGAGGGGTGCAGAAAGAAGCAAGAGAGGCACAGAAAGAAGCAAGAGAAGTATATAATGAAGCAACAGGGGTGCAGTAAAAGCTAAGAAAAGTGCAGAAAGAGTCAACAGAGGTGCAGAAACAGGCAGGAGAAGTGCAGAAACAGGGACCAGGGGTGCAGGAACAGGCAGGAGAAGTGCAGAAAGAAGCAACAGAGGTGCAGTAGGTAGCAAGAGCGGTGCAGAAAGGCAACAGAGATGCAGAAACAGACAGGAGAGGTGCAGAAAGAGGGACCAGGGGTGCAGAAAGAGGCAGGAGAGGTGCAGAAAGAGGGAAGAGGGGTGCAGAAAGAAGCAACAGGGGTGTAGAAAGAAGCAAGAGAGGCACAGAAAGAAGCAAGAGAAGTATATAATAAAGCAACAGGGGTGCAGAAAGAGACAAGAAAAGTGCAGAAAGAGTCAACAGAGGTGCAGAAACAGGCAGGAGAAGTGCAGAAAGAGGGAACCGGGGTGCAGAAAGAGGCAAGAGAGGTGCAGAAAGAGGCAAGAGAGGTGCACAAGGGGGAAAAGGGTACAGAATGAGTCAAGAGGGGTGCAGAAAGAAGCAAGAGAGGTGCAGAAAGAGGCACGAGAGGTGCAGAAACAGGGACCAGGGGTGCAGGAACAGGCAGGAGAAGTGCAGAAAGAAGCAACAGAGGTGCAGTAGGTAGCAAGAGCGGTGCAGAAAGGCAACAGAGATGCAGAAACAGACAGGAGAGGTGCAGAAAGAGGGACCAGGGGCGCAGAAAGAGGCAGGAGAGGTGCAGAAAGAGGGAAGAGGGGTGCAGAAAGAAGCAAGAGGGGTGTAGAAAGAAGCAAGAGAGGCACAGAAAGAAGCAAGAGAAGTATATAATAAAGCAACAGGGGTGCAGAAAGAGACAAGAAAAGTGCAGAAAGAGTCAACAGAGGTGCAGAAACAGGCAGGAGAAGTGCAGAAAGAGGGAACCGGGTGCAGAAAGAGGCAAGAGAGGTGCAGAAAGAGGCAAGAGAGGTGCACAAGGGGGAAAAGAGTACAGAAAGAGTCAAGAGGGGTGCAGAAAGAAGCAAGAGAGGTGCAGAAAGAAGCCAGAGAAATGCAGAATAAAGCAACAGAGGCGCAGAAAGTAGCAAGATGAGTGCAGAAAGAGGCAAAAGAGGTGCAGAAACAGGCAGGAGAGGTGCAGAAAGAGGGACCAGTGGTGCAGAAACAGGCAAGAGAGATGAAGAAAGAGGGAACAGGGGTGCAGAAAGAGGCAAGGGAAGTGCAGAAAGAGGCAAGAGAGGTGCAGAAGGAGACAAGAGAGGTGCAGAAAGAAGCAAGTGAAGTGCAGAAAGAAGCAACAGAGGTGCAGAAAGTAGCAAGAGGGGTGCAGAAAGAGGCAACAGAGGTGCAGAAACAGGCAGGAGAGGTGAGAAACAGGGAACAGGGGTGCAGAAAGAGGCAAGAGAGGTGCAGAAAGAGGGAACCGGGGTGCAGAAAGACACTAGAGAGGCACAGAAAGAAGCAGAAGTACAGAATGAAGCAACAGGGGTGCAGAAAGAGGCAAGAAAAGTACAGAAAGAGGCAACAGAGGTACAGAAACAGGCAGGAGAGGTGCAGAAAGAAGCAAGAGAGGCACAGAAAGAAGCAAGAGAACTACAGAATGATGCAACATGGGTGCAGAAAGAGGCAACAGAGGTGCAGAAACAGGCAGGAGAGGTGAGAAACAGGGAACAGGGGTGAGAAAGAGGCAAGAGAGGTGCAGAAAGAGGGAACAGGGGAGCAGAAATTGGCAAGAGAAATGCAGAAAGAGGCAAGAGAGGTGCAGAAAGAGGGTAGAGGGGTGCAGAAAGAAGCAAGAGGGGTGCAGAAAGAAGCAAGAGAGGCACAGAAAGAAGCAAGAGAAGTATATAATGAAGCAACAGGGGTGCAGAAAGAGGCAAGAAAAGTGCGGAAAGAGTCAACAGAGGTGCAG